>JAGPOW010002173.1:10982963-11000002 GCA_030014935.1 Caiman crocodilus | reverse complement strand
AGTGCTCCTTGTTGACTTCAGCTGGGCTTTCGATTGGGCCTTTAGAGATTAAATTCTTATAAAGTTGAGTGTCCTGTCTCTTGGGAGCTCTTGGTCCTCTCTTCCTGAGTTTCAGGATTTCCTTTATTCCTCAGGATGCCTTAGGGCTTGAATAAATTTTCTAGATGAATGTCGGCAGCCAAGTCCCTTTAATAGCCATTAAGTATTCAGTAAACACAGTGTTGTGCAACAGCTGTCTTGCTAGTGCTTGTGGTTCAACCCCCACGTGTCCACCAGTGTTCGTGCTTCGTCCTGCCACTGAGGTAACTACAAGGAAGGCATCCCTAATGTGCTCACTACACAGGAGAACATAGCCCACAGGGATAGCCTTATGGACTCGTCATCAGAAATGCCATAGAGAGAAGTGTCAGGGGATGGTGGAGGTGAATAAGAAGGTGGGACAACCTTCCATTTGAAGGCCTATTGGTGAAGGTCTGTCTAGACAGGACAGGTTCTTAGATTAGGCAATTTTATCCCTGAGATGGATCATGTTGCTAAAAGAAATAATCCATGAGAAAGGAGGCAAGGCCAGCATCTGGAGGCAGTTCTTCCCTTACCAGGGGTGTGCTCATAGGTGATGCGTAAGTACTGACAGTCGGGGGGCACAGCTCCATGCTGCCACTCACCCCTGCTGCTGCTGGGCATTGGGTCCAGCTGGGCTGCAGCCCCACATTCTGCCACAGGCACAGAAATTGCACCGCTGCCGCCACCCCAACTGCTGCCAGGCCCTGGCTTTGTCCAGGCTGCAGCCCCATGCCCCGTGTCTTGCTGTTGGAGCAGAAATCTGGGGAGGGGGGCATATACCCCCGGCCCCCATTGCCTCCCTGATGTGTTGCCAATGCTCGTACACCCTTCAGGCAAACCCAGCTCTCGCAAGTACAGTTCACATAAACAGATATCTTTCACAGAAGCCCATTGGTGACATGGTGGGGGGGCATGTGCCCCCCAGATTTCTGCGCTGAAGGTGGGGCTTGGGGCTGCAACCCAGCTGGAGCCAGGGCCTGGCAGCGGTGGGGATGGCAGCAGTGTGCAGTTGTGCCCCCTCCCACTGTTGATACTTGTGTCTCACCACTGCAGAAGCCATTGGAGATGTGTCCAGTCACTCCAGACCTGAATTTAGCTCCATTTAAAATGAGTCTCTCTTGACCAGGTTTTGATTGCTTTCAGATAGTATTATGGGACCTGGTACTTTTGAAAATCAAGCCCTTGCATTCAGGGTGATAGGGACAGGAGAAATAGAAGAGGCTTTTTCTTTACACCCTTGGATCAGAAGAGGAATTAAATTTCCTCATCTTGTCCATTCGGACTGCTCCCAAGTTTTTGCAGCTTTCCAAAATCTTGAGAGCTGCACAACTTGCAGGGGTCCAGGAGGAGCCTTTTAGATTTCATGAAACTATTATGGGGTTGTACAAGTCGTGTGTGTCTCATGTCTCTGAGCCCTGGGAGAAATTGAGGGCCCAGTGGAGTCATCAGGAGGTTTGTAGGTGCCTTCAGTGGGGCCAAGATTTCAACCATTGTTCCAAGATGACCTGCCAAGGATTTTGGTGGGTCACCAGCACTAAATTGGCCGTGTCTTAAAAGGAGATTACGTGCCCTATCTATGCCTCTGTGGCAGGATCTCTTTCAAACCGGATCCTGAAGGATCTCAGTAATTGCCTTGTGCAGAGTTGGATTAATATTGCATCCACCTGGTGACGTCTACTGCAGACACTTAGATGGACGTGCAGCGAAATGCAAAATCCTGCACAGAGAGAGCTCCACGCAGGACACCTACTGTCCTAGGAGAGCAAGGGCTTTGTTGTCAGTCCTACAGCTCTGAAGCCTTTTTTGTTTTTGGACCCTGGGATAACTCATAGGAAAGAGGCCAGTATATAAGTCACTCTGGGGAAATCCTACCTAACCAGCAGCAGCTTGCTGTTACCACAGGCTGTGCTGCTTTGCTTGCTCATGGTTATTCTCGAAGATGGAATGAGGTTATCTTAAAATCAACAGACACCAAACAGCAAGAGCAGGAAAACTCCCCTCAGGAGCCAGGCCAGTTTTGAAAGGGCTGGGTAGCAACTTTTCTCCCTGCCTATAAAGCTGCACGTATGGCTCTGTTACATCACCAGGGCCTGTGCAACATCGGATGCTTTCATAAGGCCCCATATTGCTCTGGTGATAAATAAGTTATGCCCTGGTGGCTTGGCTGCTGGCTAGCGCCTCCCGCAGATCACACCTGCACGTGTTCAGAGGAGACCAGAGGCTGGGCCTGTGTTTTATGCTATTAAATTAATAACTCTGCACATCCAGGGAACCTCTCCTACACTGAGCTGTGCAAACAGTAATTAAAGCTCCAAGAGGGAGGAGATGAGTATTAGAGAATCCTCCTTTCAGGTCTGGGGACACTACGCCTTAGTGAAACCGAGGGACTTCTTTAAAGTCATGTATCTGTCTGATCACGTGTGTTTCCAATGCCCCCGTTTCCTCAATTGCTTGTCATCACCTCTAGCAAGGCTGTATTCCCTGCCTCTGTGGGCAGAGTTTAGACTGCAGCCAGGATCCATGCATCATCCTCAGTTTTATTCTTTATTGTACCTTTTCCCCTGTTCGACTTCATCCCCTTTTTCTTCCTCTTGTGATCGGCAGATGCTGATTGTGTCTGATCTCAGCAATCGGGGACCTGGCACATCTCCTCCTGTGAAAGGCTTCACATAAGAGTATTATCTGTGTTGTGGTAGCTGCTGGAGTCAGCGCGGTCCTGGTGCAGGACACTGTTGTGCTACATGCTGTATTTATATTGCTAAAGGCAAACACTTTCCAAAGGAGGGTAGGACCTTGGGGGTCTGGTGAGAGCAAGAGATGGATACAAATGGAGTGGGTTGTTATCCATTTCAGAAAGTAACCTGCTGCAGCGGGCAGCGAATGCCAGCTGCTGGATCCCAGCAAAGGTCAGTGGGCTTTGGCAGGGTTGAAGGGTCGAGGCGTGAGCAGCAGCTCTTGAGAAGCCCAGGGAAAGAAGATGTGGCAAAAGGAGGCAGAGATGCTGGAAGTCTGAAGAGGAGAGATGAAGGGGGCAGCAGCCATTCCCTAATCTGCGGAGCTGTGGAGGAGATGGCATACACTGGACGCAGGCAGGTTTCCCACAACAGCAGGGAAGCAAATCATTGGTCCCATGATGTACAAATGCAGGGGTGTGAACTGGCACAGAGGGAGCCATCAGGGGTGGCACCATGCATTGGCCTTCCACCCTCATCCTTCGGTGTACTCCTTGCCCAGGTATGACCCTTTCAGTGGTGGATAAACATGTCAACAGTCTGCCTCAGTTTCCCTTCAGAAAAAATGCAAGGTTCTCCACCTTGGGAGGAAAAACCTGCAGCATCCTTATAAGCTCAGCAGTACTATGTTGGTTAGCACTATGGATGAGAGGGACTTGGGGATCATGACTGACCACAAGATGAACAGGAGGTTTTGGGCTCCACAATTCAAAAAGGATGTGGAGAAGCTTGAGAGGGTGCAGAGGAGAGCCATGTGCATGATCAGAGGTCAGGAAAACAGACCTTATGATGAAAGGTGGGAGCCAAGGGACTCCTCAGCCTGGAAAAGCGCAGGCTCAGGGGTGATCTGATGGCCATCTCTAAGTTTATCAGGGGTGCTCGCCAGGATCTGGGGGAACGTTTGTTCACCAGAGTGCCCCAAGGGATGACAAGGTTGAATGGTTACAGACTCCTGCAAGACTGTTTCAGGCTGGACATAAGGAAGAATTTCTCCACTGTCTGAGCCCCCAGGGTCTGGAATAGCCTGCCGCTGGAGGTGGTTCAAGCACCTACATTGAATGCCTTCAAGAGAAATTTGGATGTTTACCTTGCTCCGACCCTATGACCCCACCTAACTTCCTGCCCCTTGGGCAGGGGGCTGAACTCGATGATCTTCCGAGGTCCCTTCCAGCCCCAATGTCTATGAAATCTAAGAAATCTATGAAAGCTGGCCGGTAATAAGCACGCGTTCCACCTGGGGAAGGAGAGGGCAGCTGAGAGATTATTAACATTTGTTGTAGGGATGGGACTGAACCTGACTAATCACCCCTGAATCCTGGGTGAAGTCAGAGGTGTGATGCAGAGTTGTTGCGGTTGCAATGCTGGATCCGGAAGCGGGAAGTGGAGTTTGAATTCTGGGCTCTACAGACGATCTCTGGTTTGCTGGGAGCCTGGCATGTGGCGGGGGACCAAGAATTCCAATGCATTAGTCCTCCTGCATGCAGGTATCACCTCCTCCGATTCCTCCTATACCCTCTGCAGTGCCAAAGTGCCGTCTCTACCATTCCACTCCCTGTCCCTTTGCATTCTAGCCTAGCCCCACAGCTAAGGAGATGAGTGCCAACTGAGCCAGCTATCTATGCCTGTTCAAAGCCTCAAGCCTTTCTGGGGGCACGGCCTTTGGACACAGGGAGATTCAGACCACTGACGTTGCATGGTTGGCAGAGAAGCAATGAGCTGCTTGCTTTGCCATGAGTTTGTGCCAGACTACGTGTAGTTCAGGAAGCTGCAAGCCTTCATGGAGACCGTGCAGAGAATGAGTGGAAGAATGACTAATATGGAGAATGAGGACTTAGTACTCTGATGGAGTTGTGTTGTTTTGCTTATACGTCTCTACAGGAGGGCTGAACAATGGTACCTCTGTTGCTGACCAAAGGAATACGCGGGCTCTATCTTACAGATTGTAGATTTTCCTTGTTACCATGTATTTGCTCTCATACTGTTATCTTAAACCTATGTTAGAGCAGCAGGGAAAAATAAAGGCTGGAGAATAAACCCGGATTCTCTAGAGCTTCGCTTCAAACTGGGCAAACAGTGACGAAAAACAAGTGCAGATAGTATATCAGGGAAGGGAGAGATTGCTGCGATCCTCGCTTTCCTGGTATTGGGAAGTGTGCTGGCTGGCTGTCAGACATGCAAATCTTTGCAAGCAGGTTTGCAGAAAGTCTGGCCTCCAGCAATAGCCACCTACCTATGGCCAGGCAGACAGCATCTATTAGCATAATATCTCAATGGATACCTAGTAAACTTTCTCCTGCTGACACCCCTTCTCAGGTAGGACAGGGCTATTATCCCTGTTTCACAGGTGGGAAACTGCAGGACAGAGATAAGGCATAACTGACCCAAGTTCTCTAGGAAGTCTGTGAAAGAGCAGAGAATTGACCTCAGGTCTCCAAAGCCTGTGATCCTCTGGAGCATCTTTTTGATCAATCTGCTAGGCTGAAATGGGATTTGCTGAACGCTTTGCATAAACAAATGCATTCATAAATGCTGGTGTGTGTGGGAGATTTATCTCTGGAGGAGAGCTAGGTGCTTTCGCTCATCACCTGTTATATTTTTGTATTGCCTGACATCACAAGCAGATCAAGTCATACCACTTGATGCGGATCCAGGATTGTCATCTCAAACCGGAAAGAGACAACAGGTAATGTGTTGCCTCAGGTGTTATAATCAGTAGCTTCCCATGACGGGGGGAGTTTTATACATGACGGCAATGGAGCACTCATTAGGTAATAGAGGGTGGGATCCATCTTCAGTTTAGCTGTCTCAGGTGTGATGCAGACTGTTTCCCAGTAATGTGCATTAGAGTGTGACGGGGCACTTTTGTAATGGCCCAGAGGGATCTTGTCTTTAAGAAAATGCTTGTTGGGAATATATTGCATGAGCAGAGCAGTAACGTTGTGTGAGGGCCTACTCAAGGAGGCACACGAGTAGAGTTGACAAAAGAGCTACAACAACCTGTGCACCCAGAGGTGAATTATGGAGGTGCACGCTCCAGTTCAAAACAAACAACACCCCCCTCAGTAATTAGTGAATTTGCATACTCAATAGAAAAAGAGAAATGCCCTGGTTGCATCATTCATGAGTGCAGGAGAGGCATCCACCATATGCACACAAAAAAGCCTTTGGTAACATTCCCTGTGCAAAGCTGCAGGTAATAAGTAGAAGAGCCCCATGGCTTGACAGTCACAATGGCTGAGCAGAGTTGCACTGACTTGTCCCTCTCTGCTTTTGTGCTTGAAGATTGAACATAGACTAACACCCTGCTCAGCAGCTCCAGCTCCCAGACGAGAGGGTTGACAGAAAGTGCCTTAGTTTCAGTTGGGACAATAACAGATGCAGACAAATTATTACTTTGAGCTGCTAAGTAGAGGAAGTTTGTGATTAGTTGGCACCTCCAAAAAGGCTTTGGGAATTAACATGGGAAGGAACAGGGAGTGGATGACACCCCGTTTCTTCATGAAAGCAGGTTGATAGAAAATAAAAAGTATGCCACAGCGGTTGGGCTGAAACCAACAGGCTGTGGTGGAGCAATTTTGTTTGAATATGAAATGTGCTGTTTTTTCCTGGATCAGACTCATGAAAGTCAGTGTGGCCCTGCTGGTATGTACCTGGAATTAGCGTACGGGACAATGTTAGGTTGTACTGGTGGGAAAGCTGGCCATGCCATTTTAAGAGTCTTAAGGCCTTAGAACTGTAGGGGATGTTTTCACAGAGGTACCTGGGAAAAGGTAACTTGGTAATAAGTCACCTGGAGCCTTCACCGTCTCAGAGCTATACATTATAGCCAGAGGAAAGTTGTCTTTCCACAGATGCAGTTGGCATAGTGCATGGGGAAAGCCTAAAGATCTAGATCAAGTTGTTACAGGGTTTCAAATCCATGAACAGAAAAAAAGGACCAAGGCCCAAATCCTACAAGGTCTGTAGGTGTCTACTTGAAACTAACCTCTATGGACATTTGGCACCTAAATACTTCTGAGGATCTTGGCCTAAGTTCTTGTGGTTGCTTTTTGTGACTCATTCACCAAGTGCTTCTTAGACCAGAACCAGTTTCCCTGGAATTAACGTCCTTCTGGATTCTAGATAAGAATCTGGCCCTGTGTCTGAGGATCCAGTATGGGGGTGATGTAAACGGTCTTGTGAACTGAATGTCAAGTGCAACCTGTTCAGCAAGAGGGTGGAAGCTGCCAAGTAGAATGAATTCCAGTGTGTACTCATGTATGCTGGGGACAGAAAGTACACATAAACTGGTATAAATGATTGGAAACCAGATCAAATCGGTAACACAACAGATGTTCAGTGCACATAAACTGCTTTCAAAATGGCCAAAACTGGTATGAGATAAACCTGGATGGATGTAGTATCAGACTTAAGTAATTTAGGTTTATTGAACTGCTGCCCCAGATCCCCTTCAGATTCAAGATAACTCATAGTCTCCCAACAGCCCAGGATACTTTGCATCTCCCCCACAAACCGCACCCTTGCAGGGTGGGCAGACTAGCTTTGACCAGAGTCATCTGTTCCAGCCCAGCAGAGAGGCATGCTGTAGCACCCCCTGGCATCTGGCCTGGGCCACTGCAGGCATGTGGCTGCGTTTGCAGAATCAAAAGTGAATGCTTGTTCACTTGCTTATCAGTTCAAGCTATGCAGCTTAGACTAACCTGCAAAGATTGAATTGAATCCGCCTCGGTCTTTTTGCTACCTGTACTTAGCTGCAGTGAGTCAGGGGGCAGAAGTAGGGAAGTGATTAAACTAAAGACATGTATTTAAGCACTCTCTTTTGCAGGCATCTACTTTATGCTGTAATTCCCTGGTATTCCTGAGTGTATAATGAAACAAGCAAATTCCGGCATGTTGAAAGGGTAGAGGACTTCCCACACATTGATCAGTTGTTAGAGGCAGGAGCTAAGCCAAATTCCATCCTTGGGCGAGTGTCTCTTGTGTTATTTATTTTGGTGCAATAAGGTCCTTGACAATGAAAAGAGACAAAAAATCATTCTTCAGCAGAAAGATAAGGAACACTCCTAAAAGAAACACCCTGGCGCAGATTTTCTCACCGTACTCCACAGTGTATGGCATTTCTGAACAGGACGTGTTGTGAGGTTGGACTGTTTAGTTGGAAACGCCAATGGATTCTTACATAAAAGAAACACCAGCTGCAGGTGAGCAGTCAATTCTTCACTAGTACAAAGTGTGACGGAGCACCTTTGGGGTGCTCACCACTTAAGGGCTTTCACAGGCTCTGAGGGGAGCCTGCTTTGGAGGAGCAGCAGGAGAAACCTCCCCCAGGAACAGTTTTAAGGGGGAAGGTATGTGTCAGGGCACTGTGGGTGCCTGACACTTTAAGAGCAAAGCCAAGCAGCCAGCAGGCGCTTGATTGCAGTGGCCATTTTAGATCTCTGGTCGCCCGTATAAAGAGGGCAGTTTGCTGTTGGCAGGCCAGGTAGTAACATTGCCTGGTGCAAGGCTGCTTAGAACACCTGGAGGGAAGGGCAGGAGCTGTAGGGCACAGTTTGTCCTGGGCATGACCTAAAATTGCACCCTGCCAGGAGTGGGTGGTCTGGTGGGGCTTTCAGTGGCACGGAGCCCCCAGGAAATGCCAAGCCAGTTACCACCCTGGTGAAAGGTGGGTCAGGGCACCTTAACTCCAGCCCTCACCCTCGGGTGGGCCATGTAACATCGGAGGTAGTGGGGCCAGGCATGGCTGTGGCCACCTGAGCCCTGTGGGGTGCAAAACCTCGAGGAGTGAGAGTCAGGGCCAGGCATGGCTGTGGCCACCTGAGCCCTGTGGGGTGTAGGACCCTGAAGAAAGTTAGTTAGGGCCAGGCACAGCTATGGCCACCTGAGCCCACTGGGGAGGGAAGCCCCATGGCCCCAAGTGAAGGGGGTGGCCCCAAGTGAGGGGAGTGGGCCAAGGTATGTCTTTGGATGCCTGACACCACAGTTTGGGCCAGAGGTCAAGTAAAGGGGGCTCAGTCCAAGAGATAGGGGTGAGTCTTGACCTCAGTGAGTCCTCCACCACTGGGAGGCCGAGTGTGGGTTGAAAAGAAGAGCTATAATAGAGCAGAATGACCTGCTGCTCCAGGGTGGCAGTGAGAGTCCCTGTGAGATGCCAGATTACCAGTTGTGGTGTGAGTCAAGAACGCCCCAGTGAGGGGTGGCCCCAGAAAGGGCATGGAGATGAGGAGCCCCAGTGTGGGGTATAAGAACCAGAGGGCTGAGAGCCTACAGTGTGTGAGTATATAGAGTTGCCCTGGAAGAGGCCAGGGCAAGCCTAGATCTGGTTGGGCAATTGGCTAGCCACTGCCTTGGCGAGGGCTGGGGAGAGTCCCAAAAGACAGCACGTCTGCCGCACAAGGTACGAACTAGCTAAAGCCTATGGCCAAAGGGGCCCGCTCCAAAAGGGAGCAAGGCAGTATAAGTTGTCGATGTGTGAAAGAGACCCTGAGAGAGAGGGTGGAGTGTGAGAGGCCCTAGTGAGAGGAGGGCAGTGTGAATATGAGTGTCTTAGGCCTGACAATGAGGCCTGGGCTTGGAGCACTGTGTCATCTGGATGCCATCTACGAGGCTTGGGCTGCGGTGTAGGGGAGGAACGGAGCAGCAGATAGCGCCCCCTGGCATTGGGGCAAGAATGGGTATCCTCCTGCTTTAATTAATTAACAACTTAATTATTTAACAACAAGTCGTGGCAGGAGAGTCGGGTGGGGTGGGGAGGGGAATGTGCCCAAAGGTAAGTGGGGAAACTAGCACTGTGGCTAGTTGGGGAGCCCCACTTTGCCACGCAAACCCCTGCTGGCAGGCCCCAGTGAGGGTGGAGGAATATGATCAGGACTGCTGATGGATAAGTTGATTCAGTGCAGTTGTTTAGACAGAGGTGCTCCTGCCTTGAGCAGAGGTTGGAATAGCTGGCCTCCTGAAGTCTCTTCCCACTTGCTGTCTCCTTACCAGTCTCAACCTGTACTGGGATGGCTCACTCTGTCTGCAGAGCAACCCACAAAGCAGGTTGGGTATCATTTTTCCAGCTACCCTTTCCGGCTGCAAACACCACCTGTCCTTCTGTAGGCTGAAGGCCTCCACGGCACCTCCCTACATCATTTGGGGTGCATCTAGTTGCATCTAGTTTATTAGCTGCAGCCAAGGCTAAGCTTGGGGTCCAGACTCATTCCCACTCCATTAGCTCCTCCACAAAATGGCAGAATGTGCCAAGAAGAGACTCTGCTTTCAGAATTGGGGATAATCATTGCATGGGAGAGCTACCTATCACAAACCTTGCTTTGCGTGACTTGCTGTGCTATGACTAAGCTATCCCTCTTCCCAGAACCAGTGACTCTTCATCCCCAGCTTCCCAAAACTCTTTCTCTTTCTGATGCAATACATCAGACAAACCCGGCAGGGTTTGAATCTAATGTTAATGGGGTTGTCATGAGAATCATAGAAATGTGTCTTGCAACCAGTCCATTACCTGGCATCTCACAGAAGTGCCTAGTGACTTGTGCCTCATCACTCTGGGCTCCATACAGGCACACAGAAGAACCTCATGGCAACAGACCTGGTTATAACAACCCTCCTGGCTCTTAACAACCAGCACCTCAGGAGCCAATTAACTTTCATTGTGATGATAGAGCAGGTTGACTGAAGGCTCTGAAGGTGACCCTCCTTTAATGAACTTTTTCTTCTGGCTCCTTGGGGCTTTGTTATAATGAGGTGGTCCTATGTCCTCAAGAAGTGGTTCCCACACCAGGAAGCTTACAAGCTAAATAGAACAGGGTTGGCCACATGTGCTGCGTATGCTGGCAGTGATGAAAGGGATTAAATACAAATATGAGGGGTAGCCCCATTGATTTCAGCCAGGTTTGCCCTGTGTGCATGATGGGAGAACGTGGGATGCTGTGCAGTTGAGGAGATGAGAGTTGGGGCTTAGCTCATGTCATTAGCTCTAGTCAGTTGGCTTCCATGTGAGTAAATCCTGTTGATTCAGCTAGCTCTTCAGAATAAATTGCCATGGGTCAAGTAGATTCGGAGCAGCCTAGACAACATATAATAGCCAAGAAAGTGCACAAACGTGTTGGATAGGGCTGCTTGGACTCTTAAACCCTGCAAATCTATGCCATTCCTGCTTAGGACAACAGGTTTCAATGATTATCAGCCAGGAGCAACCTGAGACATTAAATGGAGCTGACAGTGGCACTTTAATACCCTGTGCTGCCCTCTTAAATGTAAGCGGAGAATTCATCCAGACCTGGATGTGTGAATATTTATTTAGACTTAAGAATTGCAGGTCTCTACAGCTCTATCCATGAGTGCAGCGGTGCATACAATATTAATAACAGATACAACATGGCAGTGAGCTCAGTGGGTGCGGTCATCACCCTACCCCCACCAGGTTTGCCCCCCCTCAACTTCTTCCCCCACTAAACCCCTAAGGGAAGTCTCACCCCTCCAGATAAGAGGCTGGCCTTGCAAGATGCCCTGTCCATAAAGCTGTCTCCCACCCAAGGGTTTCCAGTACTCTGGTTTGGGGTCTCTGGTGGTCTCTATTGCGGTTCTTTTCTCCCTTCCTTTGAGTGACAATAGGAGAATATGCCTCCCAGGAGGGGAAATTCTTCCCTTAGTGGTGTAGGTCCCACCTGATTGTAGCTGCAGGACTTAGGAGGGACGGGAAAGTCTCCCTCTGTAAGAGCTAACTGCTGTGGGCTTTGTAAGGGAGATGCAGCACTTGAAAATGCAAGATGCTGCAAATCAGGAGCCAGGACAATGTCTAGTGCCATCATTATGGGCTTCTCATAAGAGAGAATGAGAATGCCACATGGGTCATCTCTACTAGCTGAGATGTCTAGGGGCAGCCTGCGACAGCCATCCTGTCTGTGTCTCAGCTAGTTCATGTCATGTTTCCACCTCTGTCTGCAAAATCCTGCCTCCTTGTTGGTAGTGACTTTTGGGAGGCTCATCACTTGGTGGCATGGGAGTTCATCTGTGCTGTTTTCCTCATGTGGCTTCTGGGAAGCTAAGGAGGAAATATTATCTGGGTAGTTATTCTTTTTGCACCCAGGGGAATCACCAGTATTACATTACAGTGAACGCTCCCAGATGCATTATCTGCTTTCTGTAATCAGCCACCCTCAGATTGTCCGATCTCTGTGACTAATAGAATCTATGATTCCTCCCTGCTGACCACAAGCTGCACCAGAAATGCATTTCCGGCCTCTTCACTGTTAGGCCGTAGTCCCTCAAAGCTTCCTTTAAGTCCTGCTAACCTTTTAGAAATAGGCATAGTAATAGATATAGTGTCAGAAGCTGGCATAGCACATGTGACTGTGTCCCTCTCACAGCTGGGCTATATCTGTGTTGAGTACAGTAACTGTGGTCCATGAGTTGGCTAGGAAGTGACCCCTGCATAGATCAACTCTAGTGAGCAGTAAGCATTTGCGTCCCCTTGAAGTAGGCGGCTTGGCCCACCTGACAGGCTCATCTACTTTGAAATATCCAGATTCAGCACAGGTCAGTGTCTGCAAAGACCTGGCAGTAAAAAAATCCTGCCTGTCATCCTTAAGCAAGGTTCCCTGTCAGTATCTTAGTGCAAAAAAACTGCACGCAGAAAAAGTACCGTAATCTAGGTGAAATACAACTCCCTACTAAAATGTCAACCAGGAAGGACGGCCCAGAGATAGAGCTCAGACCGTGGACCTTTTTGACCTAAAATTCTACTGATCATGATTGGCATGATTTATTTTACTGTCCATTTACTATTTCTGTACATGTGCCCCATCCCGCTGTGCTTTATGAATTGTTGCCCTGTACCTCTCATGCTCCAATACAGATAGCCACATTTCCTGGGGGACAATCACCCAGATAAGCACATATCAGCTGGAACATCATATAATGAGTTGTGCCACTTTCTTCTCAAGAACTTTTGGAAGTCAATGGGGAGGTCTTTGAGCAAGGTAACTGATGCTCCTATTAATTTACCCTTCAACTTTTTCTGCTGCCTGATATAAATGAAGTTGTGCTAGGCAATGACTTCCAGTTGCTTTGTTATGCAGCTTTATCAGCAGCAGAGAGAGACATTTCAATTATAGATAGGCCTGAGTCATAAAATAGGGATAGAGATAGTTCAGATCTGGAGCTGAAGGTTGCACCTGGCAACAATGGCTTGAATTCAAGTCCTGGATCCAAACTGGGATCTCAGAGGACTCCACCGGTGTCTTATATCTGCTGTTTCTTACAGGCAGGTGCTAATATGATGCTGCCAAGGACTGTGGCTGGGTGCTGAATTGTGTCTGTCCCATGCTTTGGGTTAGACCAGTGGTCCCCAATCTTTGCTGGTCCATGAATAACAACCCTGAGCAAATTACTGTGGACAACACCAGCTTTTGCTCTCCCTGCCAACCTCTGGTTTGACCTTTTGATCCCCTGTGGCTGCAAGCCAGATCAGGGCTCATGGGAACTGTATGGTCATAGCTTTATAGTTGGTAGGGTTGGAAGGGACCTGAGCAGATCATCAAGTCTGACCCCCTGCCATGGGCAGGAAAGGATGCTGGAGTCAAATGACCCCGGCTAGGTGATTGTCTAGCCTCCTTTTGAAGACTCTCAGGGTAGAAGCGAGCACCGCCTCCCTTGGAAGTTGGTTTCGGATCCTAGCCGCCCTGACTGTAAGTAGCGCCTCCTGATGTCTAGTCTGAACCTACTCTCCGTCAATTTATGGCCGTTATTCCTTGTTACTCCTGGTAGTGCTCTCCCATTGCCTGCTGGTCCCCCTTGGCAAGTTTATAGATGGCCGCCAGATCCCCTCTCTGCCTTCTCTTGTGGAAGCTGAACGGATTCAGGTCCCATAGCCTCTCCTCGTAGGGCCTGCCCTGCTGCCCCCTGATCATGTGGGCGGCCCTCCTCTGGACCCTCTCAATGCTGGCCACATCCCTCCTGAAGTGCGGCGCCCAGAACTGGACGCAGTTCTCCAACTGTGGCCTGACCAGTGCTGCATAGAGGGGGAGGATCACCTCCTTGGGCCTGCTCGTGATGCATCTGTGGATACGTGACAAAGTGCAGTTGGCCTTACTGACCACGTCCCCACACTGTTGGCACATGTTTGTCTTGGAATCAATAATGACTCCAAGATCCTTTTCTGCTCCTGCACTGACGAGAAGGGAGTTCCCCAGCCTGGAGGTGTGCTGCTGGTTCTTCCTCCCCAGGTGCAGCGCCTTGCATTTGACAGTGTTGAAACCCATTCTGCTTTCATCCGCCTACCCCTGTAACCTGTCCAGATCTAGTTGCAGCCTGTCCCTCTCCTCCACATTGCCCACTTCTCCTCACATCTTAGTGTCATCTGCGAATTTGAACAAGGTGCTTTTCACCCCCTCGTCCAAGTCGCTGATGAAGAGGTTGAACAGCGCAGGCCCGAGGACCGAGCCCTGGGGAACCCACTGCCAACATCCTTCCAGGCTGAAAATGACCCCTCCACCACCACAACAACCTCTGGTTGTGGCTCTCCAGCCAGTTAGCGACCCATCTGACTGTGTAGGCATCAACACCACAGTCACTTAATTTTTTAATGAAAATGGGGTGAGAGACAGTGTTGAAGGCCTTCCTAAAGTCCAGAAAGACTATGTCCACTGCGACACCTGCATCCAAGGATTTTGTGACGTGGTCGTAGAAGGCCACCAAGTTGGTTTGACAGGGCCTGCCCCGAAGCATAATCTCCCCTGCTGGTCCCTCGCAGATGTGTTCCTAGATAATTTTCTCAAAGACCTTTCCCAGGACTGAAGTAAGACTAGCAGGCCTGTAGTTCCCTGGGTCCTCCTTCCTCCCTTTTTTGAAAATGGGGACCAAACTGGCCCTTTTCCAGTCCTCTGGCACCTCGCCAGAGCACCATGTGTGCTCGTAAAGCTTTGCCGGGGGTCCTGCAATGACCTCTACTAATTCCCTCAGCACTCTGGGATGGAGATCATCTGGACCAGCTGATTTGAACACGTCTAGTCCCACCAGAATTTCCCTGACTATGTCCTCTCTGACCCTAGGCCTGGCTGCGCCTCCCCTGGGTCCGTCCGGGATCCCAGTGTGGGGAGATGTCCTGGTTCCTGCTCAGAAAAATGGAGGCAAAGAATTTGTTAAGGAGGTTATAGTTTTGTCATCTGGCGCGACCGCTAGATTTCCTAGCATGTCCTGCAGAGAGAGGCCTCATGTTACCCGATACCTTCTTTTTAGTCCCTATGTATTTAAAAAAGGACTTCTTGTTATCTTTGATCTGGGTTGCTAGTCCCAGTTCCATCTCCACCTCGGCTTTCCTAACAGCTCCCCTACAATCCCAAGCAATGGAGGTATAATCCTCTTTGGTGATGGCCCATCCCTTCCATTGAGTATACGCCTCCTTTTTAGCTCTGAGACATTCCTGGATGCCTTTGGTGAGCTATAGGGGCTTTTTGGGCACTCTTGTCTGCTTTGATCTGCGTTGGGACTGTTACCCTTTGGGCTTGGAGGATTATCTCCTTAAGGAATGACCACTCTTCTTGGACTCCCAAGTCCCCTCTCCTCTGGGACCTCAGTGCTTCCCCGACTAATCTCCTTAATGCATTGAAATCCGCCCTCCTGAAGTCCAGGACTGCTGCCCTGCTGAAGGCCTTTGACACCCTGTGCTGGATGGTGAATTCCAATAGGGGATGATCACTACCGCCCAGGTGGTCAAGCACCTTCAGTCCCCTCACCAGGTCATCACTTGTGTCCAGGACCAGATCTAACAAGGCATTTCCCCTGGTGGGACTGTGCACCTCCTGGGTTAGGTGGAGGTCCTGTAACTCGGCTAGGAAGCTATGTGAGCGGTCACACCTGACTGACTGCTACCTCCCAGCAGATGTCCAGATAGTTTAGGTCACCCGTGATGACCACCTCCTTTGACTTAACCGCCTCCGCGAGCTGACCCGAGAGTTCCTGGTCCAGCTCTTCCCCTTGGTTGGGTGGTCTGTAGTAGACCCCCACCATTAAGTCCCTTTCCCCCCACAACCCCCTTGTATTCTGACTCAGAGCACTTCAGTCTGCCTCTTCTCTGACCCGGTGCTGTTTGCTGAGGACGTGTATTGCTCTTTGACGTAGAGCACCACACCCTGACCATTCCTCCGTTCTATCCCGCCTATAGTCCTTCATGTTTGCCACCCAATTGTGCATTGAATCCTACTTAGTTTCAGTGAGCCCCACGATGTCTGTATTAGCTAGCAAGGTCCCCATACTAGGAGCATTTAAGGCCACCGGAGGGTGTATGCTCCACCCCCCTAATTCCAGGACTACCCAGACCCCCGTCTCTTGCTTGGGTACTTCTTGTGCTTGTCGCCTGTCTCAGTGGGTGTCTCTTGCCTTGGCGTTCTGTGGCTCCCTGCATCCTCATCCTCCAATGAACCTAGTTTGAAGCCTGCAGGAGGAGACCAGCCAACCTGAAGGGAGCACACACTTAAATCCTGGACCTGGGGGGTCTACCCAGGAACCTGGGCACGTACCCAGGCTTGAACCTACAACTCTATGGCCCTAGAGTCAGCACGCGCCCCTCTAGGCCAAACAATTAGTCCTATGACTTAATTAGCCTAATTTTTAGTGAAGCACCTGCAGCTTTTGTTAACCTCACTAGCATGTGTGCGTGCCTAGAACATCTGCAGATCAGATCCTGCATTTAAGGTAAGTGCTGTTTTTAGGTGTGCAAAACTAAATTAACGTTGCTATGGGCTTCTCTGGCTATGAGAGCTGATTTTATGCCAGCGTCACAGTTCAGGGAAATGCGATCATTCAACTCAGGGTTTACGGGCATTGCCCCCACGGAGCTTTCTGAACTGGTTGAGCCACCTCAAGAGGATCTTGCAACACAGACTTGTGAAAGGTGGCTCACTTCCTTGCAGAGCTGGCCCATCCACTGTGGTTTTGGGGCTGGGATGAAGCAGCTGGCTGTCACAGGAAGGAGTGCTGATGACTGCCGGTAGGTGGTGCTCCTCTCTCTGTGTTGATATGTGGACATAAGCCAAGGCAAATCTGTGATGTCTTTTGGATGAGGCATTAAACCAGTCTGTTTACATTCATGAAAAATCCCTTGGCACTTGGCATAAGGGTTGGGAAGTTAACTTTGGCTTGCAAGCCTGATTGTTCCCTCAATGTGTCATCAGCTGCCATACAACTATTCTTGTTTGCCAGTTGACTTAAACTGATGTGTGCTAAGCTGTTGGCACAGCTACTGCA
>JAGPOW010002173.1:10955976-10982863 GCA_030014935.1 Caiman crocodilus | reverse complement strand
TGTGCGGCTCCCCAGGGGAGGCTACCTTCCTCCTCTGGTCTTGAACTCTTTCCCCTTGTCTTTCCAGGAACTGTGAGATGCTCTAAGATCTTTGGGTACACATTGCAGAAATACAGAACAATGTTATTTTGTACCAAAGCCAAGCCCCTGGCGATGATCAGGAAGTGCAAGTCTAATAGATAGGTCTTTGCTTAAAGTGTCTCTGCCTAGAGGCATATTTCAGTTGGCACTAGCCCATCTTGATCGAGCCGTTGTCCTTGCCAGAAGATTGAGGCTTTGTTCTGTTTACAGCATGTGCGAGCCTGAAGGGATGTAGCACGTTCTTTGCTGGATACTGAGTGAGGGGATCACTGAAGCAAACAGATCTTCATCCAGCCTCCCAGCTGCTGTTCACCATGCAGGAAAAGCACCCGGATCAGGCAGGCTCAAGTATTTGTTCCTGCAGCCGCTCGGGCTATATCCAGTCAGCAGGTAGTGATTTCTTTGTCTCATAAATGGACAAATAGCACAGTGTTCTCCTCCCTCCCTCCTATCCTTCCTTGGCAGCAATTAACCCAGCATGGCTTGAATTCGCCACGCATGTCCTGGGTCCCCAAAATGGGAAAACATGCCCAGGTGTTTGGAAAGTGAGTCTCAACCGCATGGTTCGATGTTGGGCAAAGCGGTGAGCAGGTTATCTCCTCTCTCATCGGGGATAGCCGAGTGGCTCAGCAGGTGGGAGGCTGCCTTCGGGACTGGAGCCAGAGCAATGATGCAGCAGAAAGCAGCTTGTGTGCTCCCTCATGGCTGAACCAGTGCCCGGCTCCAGCCTGGAGAAAAATCTGAGCACTGACCGGGAGAACAAACCCAGGAGCCTCACGTCTGGCCTGCGGTGCTGTCCTGCCCTTTCCCCTCTAGGCCCTTCCTTGTGCTACGTGAAAGCTTTCTTCTGTACAGCCCTGTGTGCAAGAGGCAGCCAAGAAGTTGTCAGGAGGTCAACTTTTGACCCCTCACTGCGACCTATGATTCCTGACCTTGACCGTTGACCTCCAACCCCTTACCTCTGGCCCTGACCTCAACCCATGACCCCCCAATCCCATAGTCCCTGATCTCTGACCCCAACCCCTTACCTTTGGACTTCTGACCCCTGAGCTCTGGCCCCGAGCCCTGGCATTGCGCTGCTCCCATGGTTAGCACATGTGTGTACCACACGGTCCCTTCTCTAGCCATTCACTCACCTCCAGACCTCAGAGTTTTACTGGGCCCGGGGCCCTCCACCCACTCGAGCCTGGAGCAGCCGGGATTTCCACAAGCGATGGCCTTTGGCCAGATTCTGATCTCAGTTAACCCAGTGGCAATCTGGAGGGATGCCAGAGGAGCCGTACCAGCATAGCTCGGATCAGCAATTGTCTTGTGATCTTGTGTAACTGAGTGTCTGTCAGTGATTCTCATTCGGGCTGAGCTCCTTGAAAGGGTGTTGTGGGATGCTGCACAATATTAGGACTTTTTAGATGTGCAAAAATCTACACACAATTCACAAGATAAACCCAGAGATTTCAAACGGGAATTCCTACGTCGAACACCTTCTGCCTGTTGTGGTCTTTCTGAGCTCTTTGCAGCAGAAGAAATACACTGTCCATTTTTTTGTGGTCAAGACCGGAATGACAGCAAAGAGCTGGCATTTAGATTGGGGGGACACACATGACTGTTTTAGAGAAGTGATTAGATTGGTATAATTCCTCCTGGGAGGGTGGCTGGACCGGTATAAAGGTGCTTTTCTCCAGGATGGCGTGTTGACCTGTCCAGCTGGTACAACTGCACGGAGCCATTGTGCACAGACAACCCTGTGGACAAGAGCTTGCCAGAGCAGGTCTTGCCAATCCGGTCTGGGGTCAGCTGCAGTATGAGCCTCCCGCAACCTGGCCCCTCTTCCCTGGATCATCAACAGGCACCTGGCTAGGCTGCAGGTGGAGTTGCTGTGTGTGGCCACTGGAGGCTGCTATGACACCGGCGTGGCTTCATGTGTTGGTTCAGTTCACTCCTGTTCCCGTGCGCAGGTGCCAGGGCAACCTGCCGAGACCACCTGGAGGAGTCGGTGGCAGCTGGTGGGAAGGGGTGGGGTAAGGGGGTAATAGGAGGAGAAGAGAAGAGAGGATGGAGGCCCAGAAGCATAAAAAGGAGCAGGAGGCTGGAGAGAGGGATAACATGTTGGGGGTGGGGGTATTCCCCAAAACCCCCAAGCTCCTGCTGCCCCAGTATAGACCTGGAGGTGGGCTCTAGTGTCCCCCGCCCCCAGCTTCTTCAGGCATGGGATTGTATTTCTGGAATAAAAAGGGAATGGCTGTTCACTCACATATCAGTTCAATCTGTGTATTTTAGACTAACCTGTGAAAATTGAATCAATTCAGCCTCAGGCTTTTTGACTGTCTGCACTTAGCCCAAGTGTCTCCTGGGGGTGCTGTTAGAAGGCAGCGCCTGGACCTTCTTCCTGTCTAAAAAGCCTCGAGGGTTTGACATCTCATTAGACTCCATTTAAGAACAGAGAACATTTTACAAAGCAAGTGCTCGTGCCTGGAGAGACTCTTTGTTTGGGCTCCAGTGCAATATCCTGGCTGACCCAAAATGTGCATTTTAAAATGTTTGTTGATGCACCAAAAACAGAGTGGGGAAAAAAACCACTGTTTCAGGTGCATCTCAAAGCAATGCCTTTTTTTCTGATTCGTTTTCAGAGTTGCCACCGAACCCCAAACTCACCTGCTCGCACTGTACAGCTGATACTGGCCAGGAATAGGCTCCAGTCTCCGCACACCTGGTCCTATGGCGGGGGCGGGGCTGAAAAGGAAGCCAGTGACTGCTTCTCTGCACTGTACCGAGCTGGCTGCACTGGACATGTGCTTTTCACTGACATGAATGCACGGGTACTTTTGCAAGAGGTGGAAAGTAAGGGAGAAATGGCCCTTTTCATATGGTTGAGTGTAGGGGTTTTGTTTGCTGATAATAAGCCCTTGACGTGGCCTTTCATATCAGAGTGAGGTGACACATAATGGGCTTCCAGTAGACGTGGAGAGGAATGTCCATGGAAAATCAGAATCCCCAGTGGAAAGAGATGTGTGGCCATGTATTCATCTCTGCTGTCTCATGGGACAGGGGTGCACCCCCTTTGACTTGAGCTCCTCCCGAAGTTTTAAACTACCTGCCCAGTCATGGCAGCAGCATTTCTAATCGGGCAGTGCTGAGGGAGTCACTTCGTTTCATGGCTCATTGTCCTCTATCCCATCCCTTCTAAACTCTTTATTCCACAAGTGTTAACAACCCTCTCTTCTTTTTAATGGTCTTGATGCTGCACCAGTCAAGCCAGCCTTTGTTCTGCAATTCTGCTGTCTGTAGCTGCTCCTGGTAAGGAAGCTCCTATTTCGCAGTCCTGCAGGTTGTTTTTAACTAATTCCAATGAAGTTATATTGGTTTTTGCTTCAGCCTTATACAGAATAATACCACCTCAGGCCACTAACATATTAGTTCTACTTCTAGTTTCTTTTTATTTAACTGGTGAACAATGGGTGTCAGTTTTATAAGGGACGGTGCACCTCACAGTCTACAAAACTCCAGGTCTGCCCATGCAGGGGGGCTGCCTGGGACACAAGCAGATTGCAGACTTCAAAGAAGGGCAGGACTCATGTGGTTGTTCCCTACCTCTAAGCTGCCGATTCTGCTAATTGGACACGCTGGTGGCTTGTTTAACCTGCAGGGAGTGAGAAGATGGTGCCGCTCTCTTTGGAGCAGCAGCGGCAGAAGCTGTTTGGAGAATGGATGGAAACCTGTGCTTTGGAAGAAGCCTTCTTTTGGCAAGTCCAGACCTCTGGGGGCTGTGGGGAGGGTGAGGGGGGATCTATTTGGGGCAGGAAGGATGCTGTGTTGCAGTTGCACCTTTGATTCCTGGTCCATCCAAAGTTTAAAACCAACTGCCTGGCAGTGGCAGCAGCAGTGAAACTTTTTAGTGAAGTTTCTAGTTTTTTTCTAACTGAAAAAATGCGTTGCGTTATATGTGATGATGCATCACATCATCTGCCCTGAATTTCAAAATCCTACATCTGCCCATGCATGCTGACAGGCTATAAGTGAGAGTGATGATACAGGTCATGGATATTGCATTTGATGATTTCCATTTCAGAAGCTCAGTCCTTGCAATATTGAATCTTAGAGCCAGAAAAGTGACTAGACCTAGGTTTACTAGCCAAACCAGATCCCTCCCTTTGCAGACAGCCAGTAAACTGACTTCTAACATGTCTTTGATGTGCCTAGAGCAAGGCAATACAGTGGCACCACACCTGACTCTTTGGCTAGAAGCAATACCAGTGGATGAAGTAGCAAGCCAACATCTTTTTTATAAAGAGGTAGAGTATAATTATATGGTCAGGCAGGGGAGCCAGTACACTCCCAAAGCTCACCCATCTGGTTCCCACTGAAGTTTGCCCACACAAGTCCTGGTGAGGAGCATGAGTTTCAAGCGTGACAGCGGCAGAGCTGCTCTTCTTGGCTGGAAGAGAGTGGTTTTGCAATGGGAGACCTGTTACGTTCCATAGCTGTCCCATGCAATGCACATCTCCCCAGTCCTCTGGAAATGCAGATACCATTTCTCAAATATAAACGGTAGAATACATAGTAGGATAATAATCACAAGTTACTTCTTCTTCTTCTTTCGCAGGTTTGGGGCCCTAAGGGCTCCAAAGGAACCTGTCCCCTAGGGTACCTGAAGACTTCTGCATATATAGAAATTTACTTGACATTAAGGTCGTTATTTATTTATTTATTTCTATTACATGAGCGGCTTTAGGGCCTAAGGAAAGGTATTATCATGGAGGGCCTCATGGGTTAAGGCACTGAATAAGAACTCAGGAGATGTGGGTGAATGCCTGGCTTTGGCACAGATTTCCTTTGCAACCTTGAGAAAGTCGCATCATCTCTCAGTGCCCAGAAGCTAGCAAAATGAGGTTTGTACTTTGCCCGGGGTATCTGGTACAATTGCAATATAAATAAAGAAAGCTTATTTATCAGCTGACAAGGACATAGCCCTTGCAATATCTGGAACATAAAGCAGTGACACCTGTCCCCACCTCCCCAAAACACACACTGATGCACTTAGTTATATGATACTAGATAAGATTCTGCCCAGGTTTCCTCATCCAGTGAATCTATTTTAGGTTTGTGGATTTATTGCCTTCTACTATCAGTTAAAAAAACCCTCAGGCTATAATGCACCTGCCTGTAGTGTTCAATATCCTCTATAATCTGTAGAAATGTGTACCCTTTGCCTTAGAAACGCATACAATAGATTCATAGATGCTAGGGACAGAAGGGACTTCAGTGGATCATCGGGTCCAACCTCCTGCCCGTGGCAGGAAAAAAATGCTTGGGTTATGTGACCCCAGCCAGGTGCTTGTCCAGCCTCTTCTTGAAGACCCCCAAGGTAGGGGAGACCACCACCTCCCTTGGGAGCCCGTTCCAGATTCTGGCAACCCTTACTGTGAAGTTCTTCCTGATGTCCAACCCTAATCTACTCTTTATCAGCCTGTGGCCATTGCTTCTGGTTATTCCAAGGGGTGCCCTGGTAAACAGAGCATCTCCTACTCCCTACTGCTCCCCACCCCAGTGAATTTGTATACTGCCACAAAATCCCCCCTCAGCCTTCTCTTGCAGAGGCTGAAAAGGTCCAGATCCCTCAACCTTTCCACACAGGGCCTTCCCTGCAGGCCTTTAACCATATGAGTGGCCATCCTCTGGACCCTCTCAAGGTTGTCCACATCCCTATTGAGTTGTGGTGCCCAGAGTTGGATGCAGTACTCCAGCTGCAGCTTGACGAGTGCCGCATAGAAGAGAAGCATCACCTCTGTGGACCTGTTTGTGATGCACTTACTAATGCATGACAAAGTGCGGTAAGCTCTGCTTATTACATTATCACATTGATGTCTCATATTCATCTTGGAGTTGACAACAACTCCAAGATCTCTTTCTGCTGCTGTGCTGCTGAGAAAGCCATCCCCAGCCTATAGGTGTGCTGGTGATTCCCTCTCCCTAGGTGCGGCACCTTGCGCGTGTTCTTGTTGAACTGCATCCTCTTGTTCTCTGCCCATTTCTCTAACCTGTCCAGGTCCACCTGGATTTGCTTTCTTCCCATCAGTGTGTTTGCTTTGCCCCATAGTTTTGTGTCATCTGCGAATTTGGACAGAGTGCTTTCCATGCCCTCATCCAGGTTGCTGATGAACGTGTTGAACAACACCGGTCCAAGGACCGAGCCTTGGGGGACCCCACTGCCCACATCCTTCCAGGCTGATAACGACCCATCCACCACCACTCTCTGGGTATGACCCGTAAGCCAATTTGCCACCCATATGATTGTGTAATTGTCTATGGCACAGCTGTTCAATTTGTTTATGAGAACAGGATGGGATACCGTGTTGAAGGCCTTCTTAAAGTCCAAGTAGATGACATCTACCTCGACTCCCACTTCTAAGCATTTAGTGACCTTGTCATAGAAAGAAACAAGGTTAGTCAGGCAGGATCTACTTGCTATGAACCTGTGGTGATTGCCCTTCAGCAAAAAGGGGATTAACGCTTACATTTTCATTATATTTTTTCTTTGAGTTGTTGATTCAGAGTGTCCCATGTTATATCAGGCACTGATCTGCCTTTTCAGCATCTGGAATAGTTTTGTCTAAATCCTCTAGTGTAGCCTGGATCTTTTCCCTCACCTTATCTGAACGTGGAGGCGTGGTTAGTACAGAATCTTACAGGCAAACCAACACTCGAACAATCAAAGTTCGTATCATAGTTCTATAAATAAATGCTCTAATGAGCAGAACCCAGCCCATCTGAGGCCAACAGCCCAATTAACTGTCTATGCCAGGTACCTGCATTTCAGAAAGATGGCAGAAAGAGATCTTGGAGTCACTGTTGACTCCAGGATGAACATGAGTCATCAATGTGATGAAGCAGTCGGCAGAGCCAATCGCACCTTGTTGTGCATCCGTAGGTGCTTGACATACAGGTCCAGGGAGGTGATTCTCCCTCTCTATGCAGCACTGGTCAGGCTGCAGCTGGAGTAGTACTGTGTCCGGTTCTGGACGCTGCAGTTCAAGCGGGATGCAGACAAGTAGGAGTGGGTCCAAAGAAGAGCCACTCATCTGATTGGAGGCCTGCAGGGAAGGCCCTACAAGGAAAGGCTAAGGGACCTTAATCTCTTCAACCTCTCCAAGAGAAGGCTGAGACGGGACCTTGTGGCAGCGTACAAATTCATAAGGGGGACAGCAACATGAAGTAGGCGACGATCTGTTTACCAGGGCACCCCTGGAACAACAAGGAACAATGGCCATACGCTACTGGAGACTAGGTTTAGACTGGACGTTAGAAAAAAGTTCTTCACGGTCAGAGTTGCCGGGATCTGGAATGGTCTTTCAAGGGAGGTGGTGCTTGCCCTATCCTTGGGGGTCTCCAAGAGGAGACTGGAAAGGTACCTGGCTGGGATCACATGATCCCAGGTTTGGTGACCCTTTTGCCTGCCAGGGGCAGGGGGCCAAACTAGATGGCCCACTGAGGTCCCTTCTGACCCTAGAATCTATGAACCTAAGCACATCAAGAAGGGCCATACTGGGCCCACATAGCCCAGAGCGCTGTCTACAGCAGTAGCAGTAGTAGGTGCGGAGAGTAATATGAACAGGGCATGTCTAGAATGATCTGTCTCTACTCCCCGCCCTCCACCATCATTGATTTAAGGATGTCAAGGCTATTTAATGGCTGTTAAAAGACCTGCCCACCATAAAATTGTCTAATTTCAGGCAATGGTTCAAGCTACAGTGTCGTTTTGATCAATACTGTTGGGCTGCAGTATAAGTGTTCTCATGCACTCTATCAGAAAGGGTGGGCTGTGACCTTATACCAGAGGCTCAGAAATAAGTACCCTTGAGAACACAGACTATGGAAAATCCCTGGAAAAGGGCAAATCCTCCCTCGTTTGGGACAGCAAGCAGCTGTAGCAAAAAGGGCTGGAAATCTTAGCTGTCTGGTGGCCCTCTGTGGAAGCGAGTCTGGGATTTCCAACATGCTTTGTGTGCGAACTAGTCATGCCTCTCTTGTTTGACTGTGTGGTCATGCTGCTGATCATTGCTGCTGTTGTGCCCAAGGTTACGTTGGAGCCTAACAAATATAATAAAAATCTAGATGCCTTTTCAATATTCTTTGTACCTCTTTCTCTGTACCCCCAGACGTTGCTGCTCAAGTCCTTAAGCCCCTTTTCTCTCCTGTGCTTCCTTTCTGCATTAGCAGTTGTGGTTCTACATATTAAAATGTATAGTCACTATTTAAAGGATTATTTCAGATTTATTTTTTAATGTGTGTTGTTCCTATTTGTGGGTCTTGGGAATGAGCAGAAAAGCAGCCCAAGGTGGTTGGGTCCAGACACAACTTGATTTTGTACATCTCCTGACGTTTGCAGCCATTCTTTTGGCAAACAGAGAGCCCGGAGACCAAAGGAGAAGCAGGGCCAATGTTGTATTTTTTGGGTGTTCAACAAGGTGCCTGCCTATCCTCTTCGTCTTTCTTGCTTGCCTCTCATTTGCAATAAGACTCATCTCTTCTGTTCCTCTCCACTCTCCACGCCACACCGTGGTGCCTCTCCTGTGATTGCTCCTCTTTCACTCGGTCTCTCTCCAAAAATTGCTCCCCAGCTTTGCATCATTATAACCTGGAGCCTCCAAGACCTATTGGCCATGGCTTCCCCATGTCTGGTGCTGCATAGGTATGCTGCCTTGTTAGTAATCTGAGAGCTTGGTGAAGACCCTGCCAGCTTTCAGGTCAGTTTATCACACCGCCCTTGCAGGAGCTGCAGAAGTGGCCTTCAGTGGAATTTGTTAGATCTCCATCTCCCTGGACGTCCAAGCAGAGAAAAGGGGGGGGGGGGGGAAGGAAGAGTGAGCTTATTTTCATTACTATTTACAGCAGGTGACTTCACAGAAGCTTTGTACGTGATGTACGTGATATATATGCTCATGGGAACCACTTGGATGGTTGGGAATGTCTACGTCTTTGTTATGCCGAGTGCAGCATTTCCAGTTATTGTGAGTGAAATTTGGCCCCCTGCAGATCGCTGAGGCAGAGCCAGCCTACCAAACAGGCCTTGCATAAAGTCTTCAGGAGGCGGAGAAGTTTTGAAAGGCTTTAGCAAACTTTCTGGCACTGCAGCAAAAGTCTTTGAACCCCTTTGCTAGGACAGGCTCCCCCAGAAGCGGTGCAGAATGTTACTAGCCGTTCTGTTCTAGAGGAGCTCGGAGGCGCACAACTGAATTTCCTAACTGGCGCGCAGAGGCGGCATCTTCTAAACATGCTGTAAGTTCAGATGCTATCGTAAGCGGGCATCATCCATGGTTTTAGAAATATATATTTTTTTAAGCTGATTACATCCTGCTACTGAAGATCTAATCATTTCAAGAGCTCGTTACCTTCAGCCTCTGAAAAGAATATGATGTTCTGTCCAGTTCTGGTTGTAGATCATTACCTAGCGAAATGAGCAGCTTGTCTTGGGATCTAGCTGTAATTTTCTCAAAGCACAAGTCAGACTCTGTTAAAGCAAGTTTTAATATTTTTCTTTCTTCCCTTTTTCCCCCTCCCTCAGTGCATGCTCCATCTCGTCCTTTTTTTGCTGTTTGAGCTTTTTTCCCCCTCCATGCGTGCCACTAAGAGAAATCTGGCTGCATGTTGGTATAAACTGAACATGAGTTTGACTCTTATGATGAAGAAGCATCTCTTTTAGAGTGGAGCCAGTCAGGGATGACCGGGTTGGGCCGGGCGCCATGCAGTGTGCTAATGAGGGAGTTGCTGCCTCGTGGCAGACCAACCCTGGAAACATCTTTGCTAGGTGCAAACATCTGCCAGAGTTTTTCCAAATCCTTTTTGGCTTATCGGCCTCTCTTAAAAACCCTTTGCTTTTGCTATTTGCTAGTGGCGTGGTGTGAATGAGCAACTGAAGAAAGTCTCATGGTAGCATTTCTCTTGCCTGGTTTGATGCGTAGGACTTTGAATGCAGGTGAACGAGGAGTGATAAATACCAATGTCCCAGACGGAGATTTGAAGGAACAATCATTTTAGTTAAAATTAGTGTTGTACCAAACAGGCCAGAAAAGTCCTTCTCTCTGTGCTTCTTATATCCCAGACAAGGTTTAAGAAGTAGATGATGCTGAGACCTCAGGCTGGCCTTCTTCATGAGAGGCAAATTTAATCAATTAATGAATCATAATGAACCAAACTCTACATTTATACCTAGTAATCTCATGAATCAAGTTTCCTGTACTCTTCAGTCAGCTCTGCCTTTCAGCCTAGGTGGCTCTTAGTTTAGATTAAGGAAAACTTCAAAGAAGGAATCAATAGCCTGAAAATGTTGAACAAGAGAGCAGGAATGGGTTCATCTAGTTTATGCCCCAACTCAAGGCAGGATCAGCTGTGTCTAATAATCAAGGAGCAAATGCACATTCTCCATGAGATAAGAAGAGGAGCATTTTTCTTACCTTGCATCCTTTCCCAGTCTCCCACTGCATCAGCAGGCAGGCAGGTAAGTAGCACTGGACATAAAAGAGCCATAGCCAAGATCCTGCAATACCAAACTATTGTGTTTGGAGCAATAAGAAGGGTCTGGGGGTAAAATAGGTTTCAACCTTCACATAGTCAAGCAAAGCCAATGTGAACTCTTTGAGTGCAAGTCATGGTACAGGCAGCCTTGCTGGTCTATGCTAAGAACGTGTGCTGGGTCAAGATAGGGCCAGCTGTATTTGGGCCAAATCCCCAGTGTAGAGAATGCCTTAGAGCAGTGGTTCTCAATCATTTTGAACTCAAGGCACTGCTCATTGGACCTGCGGCCCCTCCATATCTACTGTGAATTGAATGGCACCCCATTTCAGAAACAAATCTATTCATTACAGAGCTACCTCCTTGCAGAAGGGCTGGGCAGCGGCAGTGGGGGATCATGATGCCAGGCAGGGATGAGCCTGAGCCTGTGCTTATCTGCTTATCCCTGCACAACTTGCTTATCTGCTCCCACCTTTTCCCACCTTCATGGCCCCCTGGTTGAGAGCCACTGCATTAGGGACATGCCGAGTGTTTAACCTAGCAGCTCAGTTCAGTAGTGGTAGCAGGGCAGGAAGCTAAAGCTGTCCCAGCCAGGCTGCTGGTCACCTACTGAAATCCAAGGGATCTTCTCCTTCTGACAAAGTGGCTGTGATATCTTGTGGCCAGGGAGTGACGGTCGCTCGGTGGTGCAGCCGGTGCATGTGTGGCCCCATTAGAGAGGTTCCACAGATGGGTACAAAGTCCTCACCCGCAAGGGAGAAGGGTGGCACAACGACTGTGGTGCTCTGGGGGGGGCTGCTACCCCGGCACCTGGCCCTCCCCCATGGTCCGACCCACCTTCCAGCTCTCCCCTCCTGGTCCTCTCTCACCTCCAGTCTCCTGCCGGCTATGCCTTCAGTGTTACTCTGATTGCTGTTCAGGAAGGCAATCCTTGGGTCGGGAGTAAACTCGCTGGTCGCCTTGCGTGCCCAGCCGGGCCAGCAGCCCCCTCACCTGGGGCCTGTGCTGTCCCTCGCGTGCTTTCCCTTCACAGGGGTGCTCCCACAGACACTTGTCGGGGCCTCAGCTGTCACGGCTGTGGCCTCTTTTTCCTCTGGGGAGCCTCCGCGGCGTTGGTCTATCTACTGTTTAAGACCTCAGCTCCTGGGGATCAGCCCTGCCTGGGTGGAAGCCCCTGCTTGGGTTCCAGTCTCATCATGCCAGTCTTCTCCCCTCTAGCTCAGGGCTAGCTTCTGGCATGAAAGCAGAGGAGTGCCACCCAGGCACCCACTTGTGGTCCCCTCCGCCCCTGAAGCCACATCCCAGTCCTCTAGAGTCAAGTTCAGACAGAACAAAAACTCATGTGCCTGTCCACCTCCAGCAACCCCTTGCTCCTGGGAGCTCCTCTTCTTGCTGCACACAGGGGCTACCCCCTGTGCATGGTCAGAGACTGAACTTAAAACCCTGGAGCCCAGCCTCCTTCTGTCCATGTGACTGGGTCTTCTGCACCCCGGGACCAGGGTGCAGCTAATTGCTTCATTAGCTGCCTGGCCTCCTTAGTCCCTGGCTCAGTCCACCTGGGCTGCTGTTTCTTGCTGCCCTTCCTGGCTCTGGCTTTCCCATCCTGTCAGGCCAGGGGCAGGGGTTCCCTGCTACAGAGACCCCTTTGCAGGGAGGCAAAATCCCGGTGCTTCAATCTTCTCAACTTGCAGAACAGGCCAGTGCAAGCGAGGAGAAGGAAGCAGGAGCATGCGCACTGCTGGTGATTTCTGGTGCCTGCTCCCTGCGGCCACGTGCCCCCTTGCCTACTTGGCCCCGTTTGCCAACTCTTTGCTTTTGTTTGCCTGCTTGCTAAAGACTATTGAGCTTCACACAGGCACCCATTCCCCCCGCTAGCGTTTACTGTTGCATTTTCCCTCAGGAATAAATGAAACTATATCCTCTGTCCTAGATACACGGCCTGTGCATCTCCGTAATTTCCACCATTGCATTTCTGCACCTTTACCATTCCCCCTGCTTGTCTCTGCAGCTCTCCGTCTCTTATCACTGTCTCCCATCATTCCTTCTTGCCCTGCCCATGAGTCACACGCCGACATAAAAATTTTCAAATACTGGTTCATTTAGACTAATGTTTCTCTTCCTTGATCCTTTCTTCCCATCCCAAATCAGCTGCCTACATGTCAGGATGTTGGCAAAGAAGGATAAGGATAAGCCCCCAAATCCCTTGGGGTTAAGAGTGCTTTTGGGAGTGGCATGGGGTGGGAATATGGTAAATAGCCTGCTGTAGTGTAGGTACTGTCCCTTCAAACTAGCAGCTCTTGGCATGCGTGCAAGTACCCCCCGCTGCTCTGTCTCCCTCTGCCTCTCCCTCTCGCTGCTTGTCTCCAGCACAGCTCTTTGCTTCTGTATAGGAGCAGTCACTTATTTTTACATCTCTGTCCTTCTTGCGTCCTTCAGCTGCGGCGAGAACGGCAGTGCTTGTGGGAGCCTGTCGTATAGGCAATCCTGCCTGGCAGGGAGAGTTCATGGCAGCAGCTGGAAGGGAGTGGAGGAGGCAGATCCAGGGAGGGGATGTGAGGGCAAAAAAGGGGCTGAGTCTAGAGATGGGACCTGCGCCAGCTTGTCATCGATTGAGCTAAGCAGTTTGAGCTCAGAGGCTGCAGGCATTTTTCTGCTTGTGTGCTGGCACCGCTGCCAAGGCCAGCTGCATTTCTCTGCGGTTTCTCTTCTTAAGGCAGCTGCCTTTGTCACCTGACTCTGCAAAGGCACCCGGGACCCTGCACCACTCAGCACTGTCCTGTGCTCTGCAGGGAGATAGAGCCATAGCAGGAGACACTGATGGAGAACATGGCGCTGCACCAGAGGAGTCAGGAGAGGAAGGAGCCAGACGGGGCAGGCGCTGCTGGGCTAGAGCAGCTGCAGAAAGCTTCTCCCCTGAGCCACCAAGTGGGGCAGCAGGAAGTCCTGGGAGAGGAGAGCCGTGCCCTGGAGAAAGGTGAGCAACTGGGGCAAGGGGACATGTCAACCCCGGAGACGGCAGAGCCAGGGAAACAGCTGCTGAATGGGACCGGGAGCCAGGGGCCCCCAGAGCAGGAGGAGATGCCAAAGGGACAAGACCCAGGGCCTGCAGTCCTGGACGGTGACGGAAATGTTGCCTCAGGAGAAGAGATGCCGAGGGCCTTTCAGAGAGCTACCAAGGGGGATACCGAGCCCTCCGAGCAGGGGAGGAATGAGGAAGCCCTGATGGGGGAGCTCTCGGAGCTGGTGCACAAGGTGGTGAAGAGCAGCACCTGGTGGGAGAGATACGGCGTAGACAACTTCATCATTGCCCTCAGCCTCCTCCTCCTTCCTGCAGGTACCAGTGACAATGGGGTGCCCACTGGGAGGGGTTGTGTAAACCCTAGGGTGCGGGGAGCAGAGCTGGCGGGCAGGGCCCTCAAGTCTCCTTCACAAGGGTGAAGACTCCCGTTGCACTATCTGGGCAATAGCAGACCCTTTCACACCACCTATGACGTGTGTGGCTTCTCCAGCGCCTACTCTCTATCCTCTGTGTTGGGTCAGTGTCCCCGAGGCTTCTCCTCCCACCTCAGGGGAGAGGATGGCATCAGAGTCCTGGACTATGTGAGTGCAATGCCCTGCAGGCAACATAGCTGAACCACTGGGGATGGGGTTTGGAGATCAAGTCCAAGTGCTAGGGTGACGCCAGATAAAGCAGAAAGGGCTGGGATCCCGAGCAGAGGGGTGGGAATAAAAGAATGGATAGGACTGAGCTGAGTTCAGCCTCTGTGCCTAAGATCAACTCAGGCTCAAGGAGTTAATCTTGTGAATCACCAATCTAGAGGGTAAGCCATAGGAATGAGACTCAAAACAGTTGGTTTAGTTTTTGGCTATGCAAACTGTGCAACTTTTCAGATTAAGTCACATCCCAGTTCTCTATATGTTCCATGGGGATAATTACAGCTGATTAAAACATTTCACAGTGGAACATGCTTCCACTCGAAAGTCTACGCATCTCTATTCTGACGGTGCCTATGCATCTCTATTAGCAAGGCAAAAGAGCTGAAGTACAGGGGAAGCCAAGGCTGCTGTCTATGCAGTGCCTTGGGCGTCTCGGGTTGAACTGCTGGCCGATGATAGCACTGTCCGTACCTGGGGGATTTATAAGGCGGCGCAGGCAGCTCAGCTCCAAGGGGCAAGGTTCATTGTGACATTCAGAGGAGTGATTGGGGAAATGCTTATAAATATGATAAGGTATTATTATGAGAGGTATTATTAACTGCAAACAGAGCTGGTCTCGCAGTTGTTTCCTGGGATGTGCAAGCACTGCCCACCCAGGTCCCATTTTACAACTTGGCAGCATGTTGTTTGTTTGGGGCCAAAGTGAGGAGTACAAGAGACTGCCTCTGGCAAGCATAGGGGATGCAGTGTCCTATGGTTGCTGGGTCTCCACCCATCCTGAGACTGCCCGATGCTTTGTCTGCTTCTGCTCCTTGTGCTGCCTCTGTGACTTCCCAGACCAGTTTGGAGGCTTGCAGCGCATTGCAACGTTGCCCAAGGAGGGAATTAGGAAAGCAACAACTTCCTCCTGACAGTGTCTCTGAACACCACGGTCCAGTTTATTTTCCTGGAGTCAGTAGTGTTACACATCCCCCTGGAAGCACTGTTTCCTCTCCTCCAGGGTTGTTGGGCACTGGAGAGGGGGTTGGACATGTTGCTTTTCCTGTGTCTGTCCAGTCTAGAAGTCCCTAGTCAGGCAGAATTCCTGTTGCCCAACTCTTGGGAGGAACTGAGCCCTTGCAAAACCCATTGCTCTCATTGGGGTGTGTTAGTTATATACGCCATACAAATCTGGATGAAGCTCAGTGGGTGTTTTTCCTACAGACTGGAGAACACCTGGATAAAGATTTGGCTTTCCCTCACATAGGCAGTCTCCCATTGCCTTCCTTCAGTGGGAGTTTGCCTGAGTGAGAAATAAATTAGGTTCTTGGAACCAGTGCCTCCCTGTTGTGTAGCACATTTTTTGGCTGTGAAGTACACTGTTCCATGCAGAGATCCCCAAGCTAGCTGCCTGCATGTGCTCTCAAACTGGAAACCATCTGGCTGCATTTGCACACTGTCGGCCCTGCTTCCAGCTGGGGAGCTAGCACGTGCAGAGCTTGCTCAGGCGTCTCTGTCTGGCATTGCTGTGAGCCTTGTAGACTTATCCTTGGGGTCTGGGTGCACAAACACCTACAAGGACAGCAGGAAAATGGTGTCAGCAGTCATCCCATGGTGTTGATCTGGGTATCCTGGGAGTCATGAAGGAAGGCATGGTGAAAAGGGGAAGGGGGCCCCCAGGAAAGAATCGTCCTTGGGATACAGAGAGCTAGGCACAGGCAGGGGTGGATTTCTGGAGTGTTTGACAGTGAGAAGAGCTTCGATCTTCACCTGCAAAGAGAGGAAAGGAGAAAGAAGGGGAATGCAGTGCAGCAACTTCCCACATCCAATCGCTTCTCAGGAAAGTGGGAAGACCAGAAGGGGGGAACTTGGAGGCCCCTTCCTTTGGCTGGCAGAGCTGGTAGCTTTGACTCTCTCTGGGCTTACAGAGCTCAAAGGACAGGTTGACGGTAACCACTGAAAATCCCAGCATAAGAGTCACTCTGGGTATTGTCCTGGTGAGGGAAGGGAAAAAGAATGAGAGGAGGAGGGGGGAAGAGAGGACAGAGGTGGCCCGGCACCCCTGGTATGGATGAGCAAGGGATGGGGTCCACGCAGAACCGCGGTGGGGTTATGGGAGGCCCTGGTATGGGGTAGAGTGGACAATGGAGAAAGGTGGATGTGGGGATTAGGGGGAATAAGATGACTGGGGGGCAATGTGGAAAATGGAAGCGCCTCATGGATGAAGGGGCAGGATGGCCGTGATGCGAAAGGTCCTCACACAGTCCTTGGCAGGAGGAGGAAGAATGCAGACTTCTGGTATGAAGGGTATGAGCATCACACAGATGCTTGGTGTGAGGGAGGGAGGGAGGGATGGGGGGTAGATTCCACCAAGTCCCTGAAATAGGAGGGGTCGGGGGTGGCCGAGATGGGAGTGCCAGGGCTGGAGGAGAGGAGGTGTGGAGCCCGTGCTATACAGGAGCACGAAGGCTGCTGGGGCACTGGCCATTATACCGGGCTGCTCACTCCTGGCTAGAAGGTGTGAAGGTAGCCAGGTAGAAAGTGAAATGGTTCCAAAGTGTCTCTTTCTGTCTCTAGGGTTTCTATGCCTGCGTTCAGACAACGCCTTGCCTTTCCTGTTGGGCACCTTCATCCTTGGCATAGTGCACTATACAGTAGCAGTGAAAGCAACCCACTTGGCCAGCCACAATGCCTTGACGGAGTCCAAGACTTGGGGAAAAGCTTGGGCCATATTCTTCATCGAGGTATGTGACCAGAAGCTCGGGGGTGTGGGTGAGAATACATCCTCATGCTGCTCTCTGTGGCAGAGCTAGAAAATCTAGCAGGAGAAACAGAGTGGTGTGGTGGTGCTACAACTATGATTCTGTACGAATGTGGGATGCTGCTGATACTGTGTTATCTTCTCGCATGGGGGAGGCTGCACGCTTGTGTCTGTACACACATGGAGATAGGGATAGATGGTAGGCATAGAAAGAAATTTCCTTTGGCAGTGGAATGGAAACTGGAGCCGAAGCAGTTGTGCCAGGCATTTGAAAGCTAGGAGGCATTTTCTAGCCCCGGATTCTGAAGTGAGTCACGCTGACGTAGCTGAGATTGGAATTTGCCAGCGGGCCCAAATCACTGCCCCAGCACGTTGCAACATGGCAGCAGCCAAAAGGAGGATTGTCTGTGTTTGGAATGCCAAAGGAAGTAAGGAAATCCATGTTACTTGTTCTCCTGAAAGTCAATTAGATAGGATAACCATAATAATTTGAGGAAAACCTGGGATGGGTAAAAGAATCTGTAATGGGGGGTGGGGGTGCCAGGGGGCACCAGTATGGGGGCACAGTGCTAGGGTCCCCGGATGATTGGCTGGGCTCCCTGGAGCAAATTGAAGCAAAAATGCCGGATTGATGTGAATCCTCTCAGAAGTGCCTGGCTCCTGACTCAGGAGTTGAATGTGCAGGCGGGTTCTTGCCAATCTGGGTCTTCTGCTTCATTTGTCTCCAATGGCTGGGATGTTAAGACAGTCTCCAAAATTTAGGGCTGTCCTGGCCAGTCCAGGACACACGATCACCCTAGTTAGAGAGAGGATGGAGATGGACTTTTCTCTCTGGCTGTAGGGGACTGGACTAGGAGGTTTGGCCTCAAACTCCAGCAGAGGAGATTTTAGGTTGAACTAAAGAGGAAGTTGGTGATGATGGAGGTGGTTAAGCATTGGAACAGGCTAGGCAGAGAAATTGTGGGATTTCCAAGAACAGGTTAGACAGACATTTGGCTGGGATGGTATAGTTCGATATGATCCTACTTCAGCAGGGGGTTGGACGAGATGACCTCACGAGGTCCGTTCCAGCCCTATTTTCCTATGATTTGATGACAACCAAGAGTACCGTGATGACCTATGATGGGGAGTTTGGAGTGACAGCTTTAGCCCAAAAACCTACACAAGTATCACATTTCAGTCAATGGATTGATTGATAGCAGGGCCTGTGCTTCTGAAGCAGGAGGGTTTGAGCTCCATTTCTGATGTTGCTGCAGACCTGCAGCCATGAACTGTTACACGAATACAGATCTAGTATAATACGTTATTAAGACATACAAGTCGTATATCAAATTCACGTCCGTGTTGGAAAATGACAACAAAATAGCTTTCTAATCTCAGAAGGCACGGTCTGCAGATCTTAGCAGGAGTTTTCATGTGACAATTTATGCATTCAGAACGGCTAGACTTAGATGGGATCGCTTAGTGGAGTGGGGTGGGAGGCTGAATTCTGCATCTTGTTGGCCAAGGAAGTTTAAGAAGCTTTAAGAGAAGCTTAGGTTTAGATAAGTTTTAAGTTTAAGTGAAATTTTCTATCGATCACAGGTTTGAGAGTTAGGCTGAATAGGAGATCTTGACCTGAAAGCGGAGAAAGAAGTGTATGGTTTTAAGAGTTGGGGAAAGATGAACAATAATTAGAAGTGTCCTTTATATAAAGAATAAAGCCTCCAAACAAACAAAGACCGTCACAAATAATTTAAGTAAAGCATGGCTTTTTCCCTTCATTTTGGCTGTAATTCCGAGTTGGCATTTTTCTGTTTCTTTTATTATACTGATGTATATTCCTAAACAGGTAGCATAGGTCAGATAGCATAAGTTATGGGGATAGACTAGTACAAAAAGAGGCATGATTTTAAGGTTGAGATCTCGGACTTGAAGTACATTTCTATGTGCGGTAGAAGTCCACTTTTTCTATTCACTGGTTGGAATGAACCACCTAATCAACTGTCTGTTGTTAAGGTGATGCACTGCTTTTTATGATTTATTATTATATGATTTTTATTAGAGCCATATAAAAATGCTAACTTGGCATTGGAAAACATCTGATGGAGGCCCTAGGAAAAGGTTTTTTCCGCTCAGAGCATTGCTACCTGAAGTCTTTCCGGGTCCAAAAACCAAGGGTTATTTTTCAGGGTCCAAAAATAAGTTTTATTTGAGACAGTTCTGGGCAAATGCGACACGATAGCAGTAATCCAAACATTCAATTCAACATAGAGTGCAAAATACGACTCTGAATTCTGTCTGCATGTGCGGGTTGCTTGGATTCAGGACTTTTGACAAAGTTTGTTTCTAAAAATAAGTGCATATTTCTCTGAATAAGTGCAGAACTGGGGTGGTTTTATCAAGGTGCATGATCTTGGAGCATAGTGCTGTCCTCAGCTATGAAGCACATGTCCTTGTACAGCTCGGGCAATTAGCTGCCATGCTGGCATCATGCATCTTCAGGAACATTGAAGACAAACGTATTACTTGCCATGACTGCATGCCTGGTTTGCAAGACCTCCTCCCCAGGTGCACACCAGTAACAAAGCCTTGAGCATGAATCCCTGTAACAACGTCATCTTTCCAGAACCAGTGCTTTGTATCGGCCGTGTTCTGATCTGTGCATGTCAGCTGTGGAGCACTTACTTTCTTTTGCTTTCTCTTCCAGGTCTGTTCAGCTTTTACAGTCGAACAGGGAATCTACAACCACGTGAAAATACACCATGCATACACTAATGTTATTGGCCTGGGTGACTCCAGCAGCTGGAAGCTTCCTTTCTTGAACCGATATGTCTACATGTTCATTGCACCCATAGCCATCCCTATTTTAACCCCTCTAGTAGCACTTGGTATGTTGTTTTCCTCTGAGTTTTTCATTTCCTGCTGCTTGGGTAATAACTGCAGAGGAATATTTTTTTTATTACAATTACCTGGACAGGCCCCAAAATGTAGCTAAAGTCGATTTTTTTTCTTTTTAATGGGGTTCCAGTTAGGTGCCTGCACTAGGATATGCACAAACGCAGTCTTTATCCCAAAGAGTTAGGACAAGACACACCAGGTGGGCATAGGAAGGAGCTGGGCAGAGACCGATGAAACTCTTTGAAGACCTCAGAACTTGACCAATGAAACAGGCTCTTAAATAGAAAGCAAATGAGGTTTAAAGCAGAAACAAATCCACACCCCACTGTGTCCTAGATGGCACTGTGCAAAACTGTTCTGAAAGCCAGGAAACCTAAGGTGTAGGAAGTGGAGAGGGGAAGGGCTGCACCTGGAGTTTGTACATAGTGACTGCGCAGACCTCTGCTGAGGTTGGGATCTGGGTGCCCATAGGAAGCCTGGCTTTTGTTGTGCAGCTATGGGGAAGGGTGGATTGCTGTCCATGGGCATATCTAGAATTTGAATAGGAGGTGCAGATGGTGAGGTGCATCACCATATATAAAACAACACATTTCACAAGTTAAAAATAAATTAGATGCTTTACTAATATGCTGGGGGCCTAGGGCTGCATTACTCCGTTTGAGATGGAAGCCGAAACATAACACAACTCCACGGGAATGAGTTAAAAACAATCTGCAGAGCTGTGAAATAGGAGCTTCATTACCAGGAGCAGCTAGGAGGCAGGATAGCTTGATTGAATCACAGAATCATAGAAAATGAGGGTTGGAAGGGACCTCGGGAGGTCTAGTCCAACCCCCTGCTCAAGGCAGGATTGTCCCCAGCTAGATCATCCCAAGCAAAGCTCTATCTAGCCAGGTCTTAAAAACCTCCAAGGATGGAGATTCCACCACCTCTGTGGGTTGTGAAACATCAAGATTGGTGGACTATCAAGACTGGTGGAAAATCAAGACCATTGCACAGAGGAGAGGGTCATTAACACTCAGGGAATGAAGAGTTTAGCAGGGATCAGGTAGATGATAATGAGCCATGAAGTCAAGTGACTCCTTCATCACTGCCCAACTAGAAATGCTTCTGCCATGGCCAGACAGTTGGTTTTAATTTCTGGGTGAAGAAGGACCCCCGCCCCGGATCTGGCCCTGCTGCTGTCCCACATGCCACTGTTCTTCCTTTCGTAGATTTACTGAGGAATGTCAAGTTGGCAACAGCTCTCCGGACAGTCTGCTGCATATTTCTGGGTCTCTACTCCCATTACTGGCTCCTGCTCAATGTCTCCGGGTTCCAGTCAGTGTGGTCCGCCCTCCTCTGCATGTTAATGACACGGTCACTCCTGGCCCATCCTTTTCTCCACGTTAACATCTTCCAGGTAGACGTCTCAGGTTCAGCCTATCCCAAGGTGCCTGGAGGCAAAGCAAAACCTGCTTGTAGCAGTTAAAGATGTCTTGCTTTGACTTTGGCAAGCGGCAGCTCTACCAGTTTCAGACCAGCGTCTCTTGATTTTGTTTGCGCTAATTTTAAACCTGATTAGATTCAAAATGCAGCATGTAGAAGGGCAAGAAAGGAGAAGCGAAGAGGGGCTAGACTCTCATCTCAGGGCAGTGCTATAGAAATGGAACCACTCTGTTGACACTGATGACATTTCTCCAAGTGTGTACTGATAGAAATGAGATCCCTGGCTCCTTTTCAGCCAAGGAGGCAATATTAACTTCAGCAAAGGGGCATCTGGGGGAGAATGGCTCGATCCCAGATCCACGGGGGTGGGTGGTTCCTGCAAGCTGGGAGGTCACTGGTAGATTGGTCTTGACAGGCATTGGATGAAATGAACATGAATGGCTAGATTTGAAATATGTTGATGCAGAGTAACTTCTCTGGATTCAGCTTGTTTGCTCGGGGCTAACTGAGCAGCAGTGAAGTTTGGTATGTACAACAGAAGCTGCTTCTTTGCATGGAGGACTCTGGGAGAAAGTGTAGAGAGCAGTGTGTGCGTGCATCCATACCTGCCAGCTTTCTCGTCCTCACACAGTAGGGGATTTGCAAAGTCACGAACAAAAAAGGAACAAGGAAATGGAGAAACCACCACTCTTCAGCCTTTGCTTGGCAGAGCTGTAGCTGCCTTGCCCTCACAAAGCTGCGTCCCTTCCCCCTGCCTGCCTGCCCTAGAAGCAGATGCCAGACTCCTCGTGTTTTTTCTTCTAGCACATTGGCCTCCCCATGTTCTCAGTGGATAAGAAGCCCAAACGGATTCACCTCATGAGCCTCGGTGTTTTGAACCTGCCCCGGAACATCCTGCTGGATTGGTCTTTTGGGCATTCGCTCATCAGCTGCCATGTGGAGCATCACCTCTTCCCACACCTCTCGGACAACATGTGCCTGAAGGTAAGAGGTTGCAGGAGAGTGGATACTTGTGTGTGGATAGCAAGAAAGTTCTCATGAGCGTGAGAAAAGGGAAGCGTTGAGGTGATGAGCTTGCATCTCCTCTGCCTTCTAGTTTGTTCCAAAGGGAGATGTCACTCTTTCCTTCTCTTGCAGACCTGGCCTTCTCGTCCCTTGGGATTGCCTTGTCCTCCTCTTAAGCTTTGACTCCTTCCCTTCCCATTTGCAGAACAGTCTATCATGACTGGTATCGTCGCCCCCTTTTCACTTCCTGCTCCTCATGCTGTATCCAACCTTCTCTTCAGACCCCTTCCTGTGTCTCTTCCCCCCTGTTCTTGATACTTGATTCATTACTGGAACAGCTTCTAAGATCTCTTTAGCAAGCTCCCTACCTCTCCTCATGGAAAAGCTTCTGACTGTGCGACTAACAAGTGAACAATTCCAACTACCATCATAGTTGCATTGTTGCTCTCTATTGGGTTCATGCAACCACTCAGTTGAAGGCCTAGATCCAAACTATGGGGAAGCTGAGACCTGGATTCCTGTCTGCAGTTCAGGCACATCCCTACACAGAATTTTCTTGACACCATTTACTTATTTTAGGTACACTTACTATGCCGTCAAAAAACACAGTGTTACTGTGATTTTTATCAGCTCTCACAAGATAAATAAGGCCTGCCTTGGCTGCTCCCCCAAAACCCCTTTGGAGCAATACAGGTTGCTGCTGCTAATTCAGTAGGTGGCATTTTTCCCTTGTAGTAAATGCCACATGAGCACCCAGTGACGATGTGAAGGAGGATTGTTGGCAATCCTTTCTTTACGGATGACATGTAAGATCGGAGTGCTTGTTACCATCTGACCCTTATTGCAAGAGAAAGGTGTTTGCCTGAGGGGGGTCTATCCTGGTTCCAGTGACTGTTAATACATGTTGCCAGTGTAAACTCCCCTTACTTCTTGAGTCAGATATATCTTGATTTTCTGACTGAAGGCACCATGCTATTCTGACCAAAGGTTTTGTACTATTAAGTAGCTTTCCCCTGAGGACTGGCCGGATTTTAGCAGCAGTGGGATGATTCTTATGAGCATAGTTTTTCCAAGGATGTGAAGATGGTCCTGGATGAAATGTCCTATAAAAGTCAAAGTCATTGTCACTAGAACTTGCCCTGCTATTGTAACGCTTCCTTTCCTTTTCAGGTAAAGCCCGTAGTCTCCCAGTACCTGAAGAAGAAGCAGCTGTCATATAATGAAGACACCTACATGTCCAGATTCAGGCTTTTTCTGCACAACTATGAGAAACTGATGGTCTACGCGCCCCCAATAACAGAACTTGTGGGGATTCAGTGATGACGGACCATGGGACACTGTCAGGACACCTGCGGGTCTGCTTTCTGTAGGTCTGCACAGTGGGAAGGCTGGTTCTGACAATGTGAAGAAGCTGAGAACCAAAGACATTCACCCTTATAAAGCAATCAGAGAGGAAATGAGTTTATTCCAAATATCTTACTTTTGTATAGATAAAGACACACATAGGGAACAAAACAATAACAGCTGAATAAGGCATAGCAGCTGACCAGTGATGGGGGGAAAGGGAATTTAGTAGCTCCATTATATTAGTACCCACTGGGAATTTACCAGAAGGATCACTGGCTGCCATTTAGTATTCCTTCATTCTGTTTTAATTTTTGATTCCTGATTTCTGTTTTATGGTGTCTCTGGAGCACAAGACTGGGAGTCCACTATGGAGGGATTTCCAGTTCAGTTCCAGTGTGCTGCAGGGGCAGAAGGAGCTGGGGAGATGGCAGCACATGGCCTCTTAACTCTCAGTGGTTCCCAAACTGTAGGTAGTCATGACCCCAAATGGGATTGCAACATCATTGGATAGGGTTGTGGGGGTAGGGGACTGTGGGTTGGGAGTGAAGGACTATGCTGATGAAGTGGCGTCAGGCTGAGGAAATGGCGCCATAAATGGGGTCATGCTGAGGAAGAGTTTGGGAAGCACTGCTCTAAGGCAAGGGATCCAATCAAGGCAAAGTCTATATTTGGGGACAACCTAGAACTGGTTGCCATCTGATGGCTGTTTAGTAGCCTGTGTGAATTGAATGATGGGGCTGCACATGGGGAAAGATTCTCATATTACAAACTGGTCAGCACGCTCAGTTGAGAGGTGGAAGATGAAGTGAATCAAAGAGAACAAACTTCCTCAGAGCTAGTCCCTGAAGATTAACGTGGAAGCATTTAGTGATTTAGTGGGATTGGTGTGCATCACTGCTACTTGGGGTCTATCTATTTAATGATCAAATAAATTCCTTTTAGGGCTTGTGGCGCCCTCGGCTGGTGCTTGTGAGTACACTCCTGCTCCGTGGTCTGGGCCCTGACTTGCCTGCCATGACTTGATGGAATTGTAAAAGGAGGGGTTCAGTGGTGTTCCTTCCCCCTGACCCAAAGATGGGGATACTCATGGGTTCGCTGTGGTTGTCCTAGGGGCTCCGCCTCCCCAACACCCTATCCACTCACCGACCATGTGGATCTTCGTGTCCCACCAACTCTGGGCTATGGTCCATCTGTTCCCCTGAGGGGGGCCTCTGCCTCCTTGGATGTGGATAGGGCACAGGCTTGGGAATTCAGCTTGACCACCCCTCTTCCTCTTGGGTCCACCCCAATCTCTGTGCCAGCTCTAGGGCCTCAGATGAGTGCTTCAGGGCTGGGGTGGATATGACTGGTCATGTCTCCTATGGAGAATCACCGGGCACGAGCTTCTTGTGCTCCAGGACCGAGGTTTACAATATCCTGGCCAGGTTCCAGCTGCTGCCCTTGCCCATTTGCTGTGGAGTAGGGTTGGAAGGCTCATTTGTGCCGGCGTCCCAGGTCTAAGCTGGCCTTGCATCTTGCCAGCTGCCTTCCCCCCCTGCATCTAGCTTCTGCTGGGGTTTTTGAATCTCCCATGGTAGCAGCCTCAGCTGACATAATCAGCTGGCTGCCACCCAGCCTAATTGACAGCCACTTGAAGAGCCAATGCAATGCTAGCTTGCACTGCTCTTTCTCCACCTCGGTCTACCTACTAGGTAAGTTTTCTGTGGTTCCAGGATCCCTGTTCTCCTCTGGGAGCATCAGGGTCTGCTCCTGGTGCTTCTGGCCCCTGAGGGTGTACCCTGTCACCACAGGGCTGTTGATTTGACAGTGCCAGCTGGCATGTTTGAGTGTGAGTTGCCTGTCCTTGGTGAAATCCATTCCTGTCCACCCTGATGGTGGTATAATATAGAAGGAAGGCTGGAGGATTTGGGGAAGGCTTAGATTAATGGTTCTCAGATTGTTTTAGACTCAAGGCCCTCCTCAGAAAATGTCACTTCTTAGCTTTCACCCAGTTTTTGACTATGGAAAAGTACTAAAGCAGTCCTTTTCTTTCAAAGACCTCAAAACCCCCACAACGGGTCAGAATGGCTTTGACATGATGGATTCCTATTTAAAATCAATGGCTGCGTCCAGCTGAGTGTGGACGTGTGGTATATGGCACTGCAGATCTGTCTGCAGCCCCATGCACCACATGTACAGGGATTCTCTGCACCACTACCTTGCAGCACAGGGTCTTTTTTGATCCAAGCAGTTTCTGGGGTCAAAAAAACATACACTGAAAAAAAGCAGGGTGGTGCTAGGGCTGTGTGAAGCTTCACGTGGTGATTCAATTCAGAGGAAATTCGGCATGATTCAGTGGCTGAATCTCTGAATCCGAATAGAATCGGGGACCAACTGAAAGGTCCAAATTGATTCAAAGCTCTCTGAATCTTTGGCAAGATTCGGAGAGCTTTGATGATTCGGGCAGTCTCTGGTGGCTGCAGGAGGGAGCTGCAGCCACTCTGAACTGGTAAGTACTAGGGTGGGGGAGAGAGGACTGGAGGAGGAGGGAGGAGACCATGGGGGACCCCTGCCAGCTCCCATGACCCTCCCTGCTTTCCTAGCCCCCGCCATGGCTTCCCCTGCCTGCCCCAGCTCTGTACTTTAAAAAAAAGCCCCAGTGCTCACCAGGTGGTGCTGAGCGGGGGGAGATCCCCACTGCCCCCACTGCCCCATGCTGCATGGGGGGCTCTGCATGAGCCCCCTTAACCCCCACTTCCCCATGGCTGCCCCTCCTGCCAGGGCGCTGGCCCTTTAAGAAAAAAAATAGCTGAGAAAAGCCCTGGGACTCACCACTCCTGGTGCAGCCTCGGGGCTTCGGGGGCTCCTGCAGGCAGAGCCCCCCATGTGGTGGGGGGCAGCAGGGATCGCCCCCTCTGGCAGAGCAGTGAGTCCTGGGGGTTCTTTAGGTTTTTTTTCTTAAAGGGCTGAAGCTGGCCTGTGTGGGGCACCCATGGGAATTGGTGAGGTTTTATTCACCAAGGCGCCCCTGGAAGTTACAAGAAATAATGGCCACAAGCTAGCAGAGAGCAGATTTAGACTGGACGTTAGGAAAAGCTTCTTCACAGTTCGAGGGGCCAAGGTCTGGAACGGGCTCCCAAGGGAGGTGGTGCTCTCCCCGACCCTGGGGGTCTTCAAGAGGAGGTTAGATGGGCATCTGGCTGGGGTCTTCTGAACCCAGCACTCTTTCCTGCCTATGCAGGGGGTCGGACTCAATGATCTATT
>JAGPOW010002173.1:10897521-10932133 GCA_030014935.1 Caiman crocodilus | reverse complement strand
GAACCCTTTGGTGGGCTTGGTAATGATAGTGTGGTTTTTCTTGGCTGCAGTGGCCACCTAAATCTGAGAAACTTTATATGGGAGGAGGCGTGGAACTTTAGTGGATTAGGAATTTATCCACGTGAAACATCAGTAGATAGGGAGATATGTGTTGCATCTCTTCCCCACAAAGGGAAATTTGTACTGGGGAACTGAGCACACCCCTATATGCACACTGGGGACTGTTTTGAGGCACGGCTGATTTTGTGTAATGCTCTGCAGGGCTGTACTGCAGCGGCTGGGTGAAAAGGGGACCTACTGGGGTGATCATCACCACCATGAACGATAGCTTTGACACCGCCCACTCTGTGCTAGAGGACCTCCAGGCTGGGATGCTGAACGTTTCAAACACCAAGGAAGGCTTTGAGTCTGTGAGGAACATCCTACACAGTCGAGGTTAGTGGATACGCTTATGGGAAGCCTCTGGTGCGAGGGTCTATGGCAACAAATGCACCTTATGCATTTGTATACTACAGTTACCTTTTTCCTGACAATTACAGATCCAAACCTGGGGTGGGCATCTTAAATGAGGAAACTGATTCTGAACAATTTGGTTAAAGGGGGAAATCTCCATCTTCATTTTGCTTTTTCAAAACAAAGTGCATGTCTTATTTGGCGGCATGGGATATGTGAATAGAAATGAGTATATGTTCAATCCAGAGAGCCTCTTAGAAATCATACATGAGAGAACTGGACAGCAGGATTTTTTGTATTTCTGTCTTAAAAGCTTAATGCCTGGGTTTTAAGAGGACAAAAGGAACATTTTTTTTTTTTTCATTCTCGTTTCCATTCATTGTACCTTTCTATACCTGCTTAACCAGCTGACATCATGATGACTACCACCTGGCCTCATACTGATTTGAAGTGAGTTTTGCAGGAGGGGGAATCTCATGAAGCACAAATTTCTTCTGACTCTGTTTCCCTTTGCATGAGCACCTAAGAGGTTAAATTCTTCCTTCATAAATTCTTCTAAAGTCTGGTTTAGACTCTGCCTGCTGATTAGAAGTCTTTGAAGCATTTCTCAAGTCGCTTTATTATCTACCCATCACTCTTTGCCAGGCACCCCCACCCCTTTTTAAATAAAAAGTGCGTGAAAATTATATGATGCATGTTGATGCCATCTAAATTGCTGGGACAGTACTGAGGGAGTCTGTCTTGTGGTACACAATATTGAGAAATTAAAGCTAAATGCTTTTATTGTCCAAAAGTACTGTTATGAGCAACTGCTGTTCAGCCTAGTCTCTTCATGTTTTAATAGAACATGGAAGCTTGTATATAAAGCTTTTTTTGAGGCAGCTTCGAAGAGTCAGTCCTTTGGACCGAGGTTGTCCAGGCTGTCACAGGTCATCGGGCAACAAACAATGCTTCTACAAGCTTTCCACCAGTACGGTGTTTGCATGAAGCCTTGACTCGATGTTGGAAGAACCATTCCCGCAAGCGTGGGATTCTCTTTGTGATGTGCTGAGTTTACTGGCGAGATTTGCTGTGTGCACCAATGGGTTCTGTGTCGGGACTGCCTGTCCTGGGGTGTGAGACGTGCAAATTTGTTTCACAGATGTGAAATGTAGCTGCTGTTCTCCTCATGTACTCCATTTCTGAATTGACTCAGAACAGTAGGGGGTCAGCTTTTTTGGCAGGCTTGCCACAAATTAGGTCCACAGTCTTCCCAAGTACTACTTTGATCCCTTTCTTCTGCCTAGTCCTGCTATTCTGCTTTCTACTTCTACTTCCTGATGAAGGCCTGTCCCTGGTCCTGGGTTTAGCTCTTCTCCCATTTCCCTCCTTGTGTGCGTCAGGAGGGGTGAACTGTCCAAGGTACTGCATTCGGGTCTGTCTTCAACAGAAGTGGGATCATAGTTCACTCCTGAAAGCGACCTACATCTGTGTTTGTTTTTGCTTTAAACCTGCCTGCTTGGTGGCTCCAGGGCTTGGATGTTGGGCTAGGAGATGGAAGGGGTTGAGTTCAAGGCTGCCCATGAACCCCCTCTTGTAGGCAACAAGACTAGGACCAATGGCCTCAAGCTTGAGCAGGGGAAACTTAGGTTAGAGGTTAGGAGGAACTTTCTGACTACAAGGGTGGTCAGGCACTGGGATAGACAAGCTAGAGAGATTGCAGATTCTCCATTCTTGGACGTTTTCAAGAGCAGGTTAAATAAATGCGTGGCTGTGGTCTGGGATACTCCTGCCTTGAGCAGGAGCCTGGACTTGGTGGTCTCACAAGGTCCCTCCCAGCTCTCTTTTTCTAGGGTCCTGTTAACTGAGGCAAAATCAAACTCTCTTTCTCTCTCTCTCTCAACCTGGGTCTGCCCTCCTTGCTGTAGCCTCCTGTCAGAGTCTTTCCAGGGATAGACCTTTTCCTCAGCCCTGTCCTAGTTGTAGGGGTCTAGGCATTATCAACCCCAGATACTGCAAGGAACCTCCTGGTAGCCTGCCTCTAGAGGTATTCCCTTCCCAGCCCTGCTCACTAGTGGCGGGTACATCCTGAAGCTCCTGTTCCTCTCTCATTTTTGAACATGTCTCTTGTAATTTGTGAACGAGTTCTTCATACAAATGTCGAATCCTGCTCCGAGTCCTGCTAATGTCTCTCGCTAGGGTTAATAGCTGCTTGCTGAGGGGAGGTGTGGCTGCCAGGAAAGACCTGTTTAAAAGCAGTGCAGTCCTTGGATAAAGCATCGTTGTCAGCTGCGTAAACAACAAGGCTGTCGCTCTTCATCCGTTTTCTTAGCAATCCTTCCAGGCAAATTTGAGGATAGATTAAAACACCCGAGAGGGTCATTCACTATCGTTGTATTTAAAGGCTTTCAATTAAAGCACGCACTTCTGTCTAACAGTTGAAGATGTTAAAGTGAACCAGAGGCATTTCATCCCCTAAGGTAGTGCTGTGCTGAATATTGTTATGGCTTGAAAAGGTCTGACTAATCAGATTTGACTAGATCTCTAGAGCCCCTCTTATAACAGATGTAGAAATTATGGCTTTGTGCTGTTGAGGCCTGAAGATGCCTGGGTGTGAGAGGCTTTGGCTTTTTCTTCTTTGCTTGTGTGTTTTAATTCCTGCTAGTCCAGGGATGGTTGACATGTAGTTTTTCCCTCTTGTAACATCAGGGGTCCATCCAGTGTCCTTCTCAGACTGGGAGAAGATAGATGCTGCTGAAGTGGCAAGGGGCCAACTGGCTGGCAAGCCTCGGGAGAAGATTGTGGATCCTCAGGAGATGCTCCAGTTGATCGGTCGCTGAAGAGGCCCATGATCAGCACTTCGACAGCAAGAACGCAGCATGCCAGCCGGCATCTGCTGGGGAAGTCCTGTTCACTGCTGGTTGTATGTGCAATGGAGGATTGGTACAGTCCGAACCAGTTGCTCTTCTTGGACACCTGGGACAAGACACCTGGCTGCAGGGTTTTTGGGGCTCTCCCTAGCCGAGCTGGAACTGACTCTGGGTTCTCAGAGTGGGTGTAAGCCCCCCAAAAGCTGTGTGCCACTAAATGACGCCAAGTCTTGTCTCCAGCCCTGTTCTGTCCTGGGGCCACCTCTGCAGTGGTCGTCTGGAGCTCGCTCACTGGGTGGTTATACTAGGTGCCGCTTAGATTGAGATTCCTGTCGGAAGAGGCCTTGCTCCTTTCCATTCTGTGAGCCTGAAGGGAAAGACTCTTTACTCAGTACTGTTTTTTTAAACCCAATGGGAGAGAAATGAGTGACTATCATCTTTTTCCATTTAGTCCAAAAGCCTAAAGCCAAATTGCCCTGTAACCTGTGTCAACTTCTGAGCAAGCGGTTTCATTTATATAATCATTTGAAGTACGGCTACTCCTTGCTTTAATGTTGTAGTTATGTTCTTGGAAAATATGACTAAGTCAAATGATGTTGAGCAAATCCAGTTAGGTCACAGTAGTTGCCTACTAGCAGGCAGCGGCCAAACAGCGTTATAACTGAACATCGTGTGGCTTTAAACAAACGTGTTCTCTAATGGATCAGTGATTTGTAATAATGAAACCGTTAACTGGGATGGTGTTAAATGAGTACCTGTAAAAACCCTTTCAGGAAACGGAGGTTAAAACTCAGGCTGCCATTTTAAAAGCCTAATTTGATCTCGGTGTTTGTCATAATCTTTGAGCTGGCTGGCTGGCCCACGTAGTACTGTATTTCCCCCTCCTCCCCCAGATCTTCTCTCAGGCTCAGTATTAGTTGCCTGCTTGAAGCAAACAGTATCTGTATCAATAGACCCTGGAGACTCCTTATCTGCTCGGTAGCATTTCAGGATGGAAACCCAAATGAAACCTGCGTTGTGGAGGGGGTTTTTTGCCTGTGGAGGAGGGGTGGTGGGTTAATGACCACGTAATTGGCTTGTCCTTAAATATCTGTGATCATCTGAGTACCAGTTCCTCAGAGGTGTAGCTGTCTGGCACTAGCACACTCTTGTTCTGCTTGCCTTTTTTTATAGTCTGTTTGCTTTTGAAGCTTATCACATGCTCGTCTGACCAAATATATCATGTTGACATGATGCCAGGTTTTAAGGCAGGACTTGGAGCCCCTGGAGACTAAACTCCTCTGTTTACTGACAGAATAATTGCAGTAGAAACTGTGGCAGTGCACTTCAGCAGGACTGAGAGAATTTGCTTCTTGGCACCCTCTCTTTAGCTGACTCTGCACTGGGGGGCTGGCCTGTCCCATACAAACTGTTCAGACAGCTCCTGCTTGCTGACACGTGACCTTAAATAGTCCATGGTGTGGAGCTCTTTAGTAAATGTGTCTCATGTAGCTGAGACTTACGGGTAAAAGGGGAGAGGTATGTCTCTGTGGCCCCATGCAGTGCTTCTCTTGTAGGATTTTCCTATTGTGGTGTTTTTGTTGCAACATGGACACCCCTGTGCTGCAGGGGCAGAAGGGGGTTCCAGACTGTATTTCCACGTTTTGACATTTAGTCTAATTTTAGACCAGCGGGATCTGTGGCTCAACCTTTTATTTTGCGTGGATTTGGAAAGGTTAGTAAAGCTCTTTCGGTAACGCTGCCAACTGTAAAGGAGGGGAATTGCTTGTTCCGTCCTGCTGCATCTTCGTTTTGGTTTTCTGTATAAAGAAGCTTACACCTGAGGATATACTGTAGCACAGCAGTTGCCTGCTGTGATATGACAGGGTGAGGCCATATCTTGCTTGCTTTCTAGGGGGTGGCTGCCACTGCTTTCTTCATGCCTGCAGAAGTCCCCTTGACCATGAGTCCGCAAACACTTTTGCGCTTCAGGGCCCAGACATTTGCCTGAGGGTGCTGTGCAACAAACACTTCCATGCTACTCCCAGCCTTTAGGAAGGGACAGCTAACTGGAGGAGGACTGTCGGTGTGTCAGGTGTCCTTTATTCTAACAACTCTCTGGTTTAACGGCTCCCTGGAAAAAGCCTGGGGATCAGATATCCTGAGCAGTTCTGGACCTATAGGATTTAGCATCTCAGGAGATGAAGGACCTTTATGTAAGATGATGTAAATTCAGACTCCATGCCTTTGAACTACCCCTTACTTAAATGCCTGCACATTTGGTGTTCCTGATTGGGTTAGATCTTCTCCAGAGAGATTGCTGGCTTTCTTTCTCTGCACTCCTCTTCACTGCTGTGCTCGGGGACTAAGGAGCCAGAGGTCCCGGCCATGTTCCACTGTCCCACATATGCTCTGGCCATTAGATGGTGCTGTGATGCCAAGAACTGCTGAAATGCTTGGAGGTGATGTGAACCCCTTGGGGCTGAGTGACAGCCTGTAGCTGGGGTGGAGGGGGGGCTGGTCTGAGAGTCGGTGGCTCATTTAGATGGCTTCATCTGTACTTGGTTTCTACCAAACCCCCTGCTCCCCAGCTGCACTAGATAGCTAGCCTGCCACAGCTGATTAAAAGGTCTTCCTCTGCCTCTGAATCAAAGCCCTGTTTCTGCTTGCATTCCCCAGCCTTTCTACTTCCAGTTGCTCAAAGATCAGCACCGCGCTTCAAAGTGAGTTCACCTGCAGGGAAACAGAATGATCTGGTTCCTTACTCTTTCCTCTTTCCATCCCCCTACACAACAGGAACGGTCTCAGTCCAAACTCATTCCCTGAGAATCCCTGTAGGAAACCTTTGAATTCATGAGTACTAACTACATTAAAACACCGTCTCCAGATCCCTGTGGTCCTTGTATTTGAATGCTTGCAAGTTGAAAGGCAAGGCTCCAAACCTATCATCTTCTTCCTCGTTATCCCTATCCATCCCTCACTTGGACACCTGACGACCAGCAGGTGTGACTGACTTGAATGCTACTAATATGTATTCCAGGATCTAAGAGCACTGGTCATTTTATTTGCTTTGGCTAGAGTTAGCCTTGCAGTTGCTTTATTTTTTTTGCATATCCCCTTTCCACACAGAGCTATTTCCAGACATGTAAGCAATCGGCAATTTAGCTGCTGGGCCTAAAGTGTGTGCCCAGCAATGGAGAAGGGCTGAACAGTGCTAGAACTTTTGCCCTGGTGCCTTATTTCCTCCATCCAAAGTGGCCTGGAGGGTAGTGGGAGCCACCACAAGTGCAAGGAACTAGTTTTCTCATAACACCGGTTCCATGGAACGATAATGAGCCAGCAAGCCCAGGGCGATGCTGCTGCCTTTTTCCTTGTGCTTCTGGTGGAAGACCCGAGGGCTGCCTTCAATTAAGCTCTTTACATTAGACTTGTCTGCGCTGATGAATTGTGTCACAAATTAACCTTAATGAAACGATAAAAAGTGGCTGAAGCCAATATGAGATGAGCATCTGGTGAAGAATGGCCTTGATTCTCATAGGATGATCTAGGCTTTGAAAGCCAAGTCCTTTCTGCCAGCTGCACCGCACCCTGTTGCAGCGTTGTCTGAATCGCCCTCTGGAAACTGGCTAAGAAATGGTCATGTCCAAGGGGTTATCCAGTTCAGCACCCCCCCAAGTAACACAGTGTTGTAGGTTGTTCTCCTGACTCTGGGATTTGGGGGGTAGAAGAGATGAATCTGTTTCTTTACAGTACGGGGACAAAAATGGCTGGAGCAGTTCAGGGGAACGGGACTCAGTCTTCTGTAAACTGGACAAGTCAATTAACCTGACCATGCCTCATTTCCCATTTGTAACTGCCGCCTTTGAGTGTTTTTTATTTCGACCGTTCAGGAGCATCTTGGAAGAAATGGTGACATTCCTCCATTAGTGTTTGTGCCTCTCTTTAAAGGCAGCATCTTCAGGACACCATGCTGTCCCCAGCAATCAGAATAAACTCTTCAGTTGGAGACTGTCCGGCAGCCCAGAAAACTATTTGATAAGTCAGCAAGGTCTGAAAGACCCCTGCTCTGTTCCCAGCAGCTCCTGGCCCCATTGCCCCTTGCCCTTCAAAGGTTGTGGCTTGTCCCTTGTCATGCACGTCTTCCACTTCTCTACCATTATGTATATAAACACATTTAGTGCATGCGCAACAGAGGTGGTCTTTGATCTGCTTGCTTAATGCACAATTCATTGAAATGGGTCTGTCTGGAAACCCCCCCCAAAAAACAAAACAAAAAAACCCCACATTAAGTGACTGAACCACCTGAGGGCAATGCTGCCTTGAAACCTGGTTATTTAATATCCATTACAGGGAAAGGGAAAGGTCTTGAGTTGCATTTACATTCCAGCAGGGAAAAGGAGTGTCGTGATTTAAAAGCGAGTTAGCGAGACCAGGGGAGGCATTGTTTAAAAGCTATTTGTTTAATGAAATCGTAAAAATGAATTTAGATGAATTTCTCAAATTGCCATGCTGAGGCCCCACTTTCAAAGTTTCCCGACGTCTATGTGTATGAATCACTGAGCGTGGCATTCGTCCTCCGAGCCTCCGTGATTCTGGCTTTAATGGCTCTTTATTCTGGGAACAGATGGCTTTGGAGACTGCTGACTTTAGCAGTTCAACTTTCTGAAAACATTGGACACTGCATGAACAACGCTTGGGTTTTTTTTTTATTGTTGTTTTTGTTTTTTTGAGCTGAAAAGCTAGAACTGTCTGCTTGCATCTGGAAGAGCCCTGGGAAACGGAGTGGGAAGGTCCGATGCCCAGCATAGCCCTAACACAAACTCCTCCTCAAAACCCCATTGCAATTGGCCCCTTAAGCCTCGATCAGCGATTCTCGACCAGGGTGTCACAACACTCTGGGGTGCCTTGAGATCCTTCCACGGGTGCCCTAATGCTAACACTTTTGGACGTGCAAACATGATTTATGAACTTTAACCCCAGAGATTTTGATTCAGTAACCTGTAGCATTAAAAATACTCTGACCTGCGGAGGTCTTTCTGAGTTCTTTGCAGCAGGAGAACTGCTCTAATTTTTTTCACAGCAAGAAAACCAAGTAACAACCCAAGACCTAGTGTTTTCCAAGGGTGCCCTGGTCTAGAAAGGCTGAGGACCGCTGAACAGATATAACATGGATGGACTCGAAAGCCAAATCCATCTGCGAATTGGGAGGGGAGGTGTGGAATTCAGATCCCACATTCCCTTTGTACCCATACGGTGCAAGTCCTGAGATGCGGCCCCCTCTCCTGTAACGGCTGCACAGGCGTGTATTAATAAAAGTGATGTTGAAACGAGTGCTTACAGAGGTGGGGGTAACTACTGCCACTACAAGCGTTACCCTGGGCTCCGAGGGCGAGAGCCTAGCCTCCTATGGGGAAACTTCTATGGCCTTCAGTGGGGCTAGGTTTTGTGCGAGTCAAGAAGTGATCAGGGACAGCTAACCCTCAATGTCTTCTATGCCATGAGATACAGGTTAACACCCTTTGCCTCTATTTAGTTGGCTGAGGAGCAGCGGAAGAAAAGCATCCAGTCCTAACGCTGCTTGTTGAGACATTGATATCACTGGGATCGGCAGAAAAAAAAATTAACCTAGCGCTCCCGCTGCAGAAACGCTGTCTCTGTTGCTGGGATCATATTGAAAGCCGGTCTTCTGAGGTGAGCCCTAATCGCTTTAGATAAGTCCCTACTTGTAGGCATCTCACAAGACCGAGTGCCTCAGCTCCTCTGCATGGTGCTGAGCCTGAAGCTCTTCGGCTGTTCTGCTCTGACAGTGTTAGCAGTAGTTGGGGCTCCTCATTTAATGCCTTTTCTCCCCTGAGCAAGGGAGAGGAGGAGGATGCACCAGTGTCTCTGAGCTAGAGGCAGGAGTGCTCTGTAGCTCCAGGTCCCTCAATCAGTTGTGAAGGACTTTTTTTTGTACACGTGTTAATTACTTTAGCATAACAGTACCTCGTGAACGACTTCCCAGGGCTGAAAGGGGAATAGACTAGAATAAGATGTAAAATTGCAGCAGCTGCTTCGAGGAGCTATTTAGGGATGTGATGAAAAGCATCGAATGAAGTTGTTCAGGTTGGCTGGCTTATTTTTCCTGCACGACCAGTGACTTCTTCCTCTCCTGGGAAATTTCCATGGGGATTAGCAGGGTATTTGTTTTAGTGGTCTCCATCCCCAACCTTCCCTGTGGTCCTGAGGTGACCGAGTGACTGCAGCGCACCGTGGGACCGATTTGTTATCTGCGGGTGGATCAGGTGATCCCTGTTTGTTTTCCCTGAGTAGCTGCTTTTAATTAGCATCACTGAATACATTTCCAGCATGTGCAGTAATGAGAGCACTGTTCTAGCACTCGGTCCTGCCTGAGCCAGGACCGCTGTACCACGCGATGGCACTGGTAGACGCTGTCTAGCTTGCCTTTCTGGTATGTTAGCTCTAGACTACATTCCCATTTACCTGCTCATCTTCCCTCTGCTCTCCTGCTTCTGTTGCTAGCAGCAGTTGCCACTCCTTCCCTGCTCTGCCTATTTGAGATTTGTCACATCTGATCTATTTGCTTTGCTCAGGGCCCAGCTTGGGCAAGGTGGGGCTTCCAGGAGCTGTTAATGAGGCAGGCTATATAAGCACTGGCCCTTCTTTGCATGGATTGTCCTGTCTTTAAACGGCATCAGCAACACCTGCTCCTGTTGCACCTTTGCTGGGGTTTGATGGAGACAGGGGGTGTTTCTCTTTTTGGAGTGGCTGGCTATGGGGGATGATATTTTGCTCCCACTGAAGTCAATGGCAGTATTCCCATAGACACTGTAGGGGCCAGGATTTCACCCAGTCTGCTTTAACTGTGATGTGGCTTGGAACGGGTGGCTCGGGAGCCTGATCCTCCCGAGCCTGTCTCGGGTGCCAGGGTAGGACGCAAGAATCGCTGCAGCTCGACTGGCCATGCTAGCCAGCAAAGGCAGAGCCGAAGGGAAGGGGTTTGATGGGCTGCCCTCTGTCTCTATTATGACTCAAGCTGGCTCTTGGCAGCATTGATTAAGAGCTGGCAGCGTGAGGCTGAGCTGCTGTAGTAGCAACTGTCTAGGGGTTTCATGGCTGGTGAGATGGGAGCAAAGGGGCCTGGGGCAGGGAGCTTAGCTCAAATACCTGGGTTCTGTCTGGTGAATGTTTGATCTACTGCATTGAAATGTTGCTGTGGATTTCAGCATGACCCAAACAAGTCAGGCTTTTCTTAAACAAGGCCCTGCTGATTGTGCTGCACAGAGGCTACAGCGAGGTGCCAATGTGAAGTTAAGCCGTTCAGTTTTGCTGCCCATGCTGAATGAACTAACTAAGCATGCAAGCAGGGAAATGGTAAGCTTGGCTTAAAAATAGAAAAAAAGTCCACTTTCTAATCTTGTGTTTTTGATGCAGAGGGTAGTAACAGGCCAGCTTTCAATCTTGGGGTATACATCTGGGGTACTGATTTTTGCTGGATGTTCGCTGGATTGACAGGGGTTAAGACTGAAATTTGGACTCTGCACCTCTGCTTTCAGACCATAGAGAAGCAGCAGGATGAGCAGAAAAATCCAGGGCCCAGCTTCTGATCTGTGTTTCCCCTCTTTCCTGTGCACAGAGCAGCTCTGGCGAGGTCGGCAAAGAGGTTTGGATTCGCACTTCCTGGCCTGAGACTAGAATTGTGTCCTGCAGTTCAGAGCCTGGCCACACGTGCTCTCTACAACAATGAAAGCGGTGTGATTTGTGCTCTGATCAAAGTGAATGATTAAGAAAAGTGAAGTGAACCCCCGTAACCTTCCTACTTAAAGGTTCCCTGCTTCAGGCAGTGATTGAAGGATCTCCTGTAACAACAACTCTGAAAAAGGTCCTGCCATATTTCTTTTTTTCATATAAAGATTTGCTGGGGCCTGACGCTTACCTGTAAAGATGAATTATTTTTATAAAGCCAGTGCCTGACTTGTTCTGTGTGGCAGGGAGCCTAACTTCTTCCCAAGGGAGAGGTGCTGTGTGTGGCTCCTAGTTTAACACAGAACTGAATCGAATTGAATCGGATTTCATTAGCTGAATGGGGGCTGGCTTGTTTAGATGCCAGGTCCCTGAGAGAGCCCAGGAGGTGGTGGAAGTGGTGTGGGATGACGGACCTACCTTGGGGTTCGTAACTGCTCTGCTGCTGGAGACTGTGTAATAAGATGCAAAATAAATGCTGTAATGTTGGGCGGGGGAGAGAATAAAACAATCCCCGGGCACTTTTCTTTGAGTGTGTGAGCATTAACCTAGGTGTCCTGGCCAAATTTAAATGCTGCTGTTTGCATTTGCCCTGTCTACAGCTCCCCTTGTATTTTCTCAGGTGAACAAAATGTTCTTATTGTCTCTGGTCCTGTTCATCAGTTGCTGTTTTCCATACCCAGAGTGGCTTGCACATCAGTGCCTGTCGGAGCGAGTTCTGTTCCATTTGTCAGCTGCTTTCAGAGTCTCCTGAATAATGAGATGGTGCAGAAGGGTAATAGCATTCGGATGAGATCCTCTTGTTTGATCCTCTACTGTCCTTACACCAAACCGTTCAAATCAGATGTGTTTAGTAGTGAGAGGCTCTCTACGTGCCTGGCATGATGGGGACCAATCACTCTCAAAGGGCTTGTTTCAATTTTCCCGTGCCTAGGGCCCCAGTGATGGAAGGGGATTCGCCTATGAAGAAGTTGATACCACCACGGCATTATCTCTGACATGTGCTGCAGAGGGGTGCTGGGAGATGCTCTGAATGGGTGCAGCTATATATGGGTGCACAGACTCGTCTGTGATGGCCAGCTCTGATCCCTCTGCAAGCAGAAGATTACAGGTCCTTTCCATGGTACCCCCTAACTCCTGCAGGCTTTCTTGTCTGCGGACTTGCAGATACCAGGTTCGACTAGGAGAACCTGAGCAGTGTTTGGGCGCAGAGACTGGCCTGAGACCAGGTGAGAGGATGTTGTAAGAGGTTAGAGCCAGACAGATATCTGCCTCCAAGATCTCTGTTCTCCACCTGCACTTTTAATGGATGTTCAAGGAAGGTCATTCTTCTCCCACTAATCAGGCAGCAGAGAAGCCTGATGAAATAGCTGGGCCAAGGCATGAAAGCCAAAGCTTATCTTCTTCCTCTGGCATTCAGGAGGCATGGGTGGAGGAAGCCAGCAGTGAGAGATGCCTCCTGCCAGGGCAGGAGGTGCCAATTTGTTGGATGTTGCAGTGTGAGGCGAGTCTTCCTCGTGGCTAATGCAGCCTTCATTTCCCCATTTGCACAGTACAGCTAATGGCGCTCGCCCTCCCTGGGGAGCAGAGCAGCAGCGTATGTTTGTGGTTTTGGTGAGTAACTGGAGAACTCTGGCCGCGCAAGTGCATTAATGCAGCAGCAAACCCACTTGAGCTACGCATTCGGCAGGCACCAGGACTGCAAATGGGTGACCTTGGAGGAGAAGGAAGCCTCCCTGGCCTTGTAAATGCTGCTGTGCTAAATATCATGCCTCCAAAGGGTTACTTTGGAGCAAAACTGCAAGAAAGTTGCCTGTTCTTTTGAGAAACTAACTCTTGCAGAGATTCGTGAGAGTTGGATGTAAGGAGCAAGTGGGCAACAGGCCTGGTAAAGAGGGCATTGAATCGAGAGGCAGGAGTCTCGGTGCTGTTCGTAACTGCCATGGGCTCTGCCTGTAGTTTGTGTTTTTTCCATCTGCATCCCTGCTTGCTCTCGCCATTTTAGCACATTGCTGTGTGATGAAGATGCTTCCTCTCCCCTTACTGTTGCATGTTAACCATTAAGGGATGCTCATCCCCATGCCTTGCCCTTGCCTCCTTCAGCATATGCTGCCTGGTAACACTCTTCCCTTCGAGAGAGGAGCAGAAAAAGCATCCATCAGTGGGGCTGCCAACTCTTGCAATCGGATCCCGAGCCTTGCGATTATCTAATAGGTTTTTTCCTTGAAGCACCAGCTCCTGGAGTCATGTGATGAAATCTAAAGCAGGAGTTCTCACGTCTTCTGAACCCCCCGCCCTATGTCTAGGCCATGTAGTTGTGGAGGACAGCTTGGAAATGTGACCCGGCTGCTCGTTCTGGGCTTAGAAACCAGAAGCTGCCTTTGAAATGAACCGAGGGATTTAGCTCGATCTGTCGGCTTCCTCCATCACAGTGGCTTAGAAAGTAGCAAGAGCCAGAGAAGAACTTGTCTCCGATTGGTTGCATATGCTTAAGCTCCCTCCCACTGTAGACAGGGATGCCAAAATGCTCGGTGTCCTGGGGATCAGCGATGACGATGTCTTCCAAGCTCCCCTCCGCCTGCTGTCCCTGCTGCTGCTGCTGCTGCTGCGTGCCCCACAGCAACAGGCTCGCGGAGCAGGCATCGTCTCAGCCTCACAGCGTCGGGTCAGGACTGCTCTGATCCCCGGCCCCTCTTGTAAGGAGGTGATTTTCCTGCATCATAAAACTCTGACATCTCAGAAACTTCCTGGCCTGATTCAGGAGAGTCGCATTCTCAATATATATTTTTTTTTTAACTAAAATTCTAGAAAATTGGGCCAATCCATGTGGATTTTTAAAGATTTTTCTGATTTTGTGGGTTTGTCTGTTTGTTTTAAATGTCAGTTTGGCCTCTCTTTTTCTTTAAAGCAACAGAAATTTTACATTTTGAAACCAAAGTTGGTTTTGATAGACAAAATGAGCCCTTATTAATGTAGAAAATGCCATGTTGGAAGATCCTCATGTTGATTTCAGGATGCTGTTAAAGCTGTTTGAAGGGACAGAGCCGGGCAACAACGTGATTAGCGGTATGAAGGGCCCGCCATACGAGGAGAGACTAAGCAGGTTAGGTCTCTATTCAGTTTGGAGAAGAGGTGCCTGAGGGGAGACGCAAGGATTTACAAAACACTAAATGGGGAAGAGGAAATAAATAGGGATTGATTATTTGCTGTCTTTCACAATACAAGAATGAAAGGGTCACAGAACAAACTAGTAGGCAGTACATTTTAAAATTAGCAAAAGGAAGTTTTTTGTTTTTGTCTTCACACAGTGTGTCAATAAAGTGTGGACCTCATTGCAACCAGGTACTGCAGGAGCTGATATTTAGCCAGATTGGCGGGGGGAAAAAACAGGGATTGGACAAAAATTGAGCATGGGAGTTAGGGGCGCAGCCTCTGAACTGGAAGTTGCTGGAACTGAAATGCTGGAGGCTGCAAGTGAGAAGTGACCGGGGCTTTTCCTACCCAGCTCACTCTCCCCTTCAGCACCCACTGTGACCTAGGATACTGGGCCAGACGGACCTACGGCTTGACCCAGTAAATGGCAGCTCTTCTGTTTTAAACCCATCCTTTCCTGGGATCAGCCCGTGTCCTACGACCGTTTTTTTTTTTTTTTTTTTTTTTTTTTATGCCACCCCTTGCTCCCATCTAGTGCTAGTAACAAAGCCCTTAATTGTCTTTAAACAGTGTTAAACCTTGGGACACACAGGCAAGGCTTGATATTCTGCCTCTGCTAGCAAACTCTCTCCCCCTTTCTCTTGCCTAAACTTTGGTCTCAGCTTTTATCCCAGATACTCCTGGATGTACTCTGTGAGGGGAAAGACTTGGCTAGAAAAATCAGAGGGCGCTTGCTTTCTAGCAGTGCTTTGTTTCTCCCTGTTTCTCTGCCACCTGTCTTGTACTGCTCTATGTAGCTCTTATCCTGCTCTCATCACTGTGGTCTCGAGTGCCTTCCAGCTGGGCATTAGCTGATGTGACTAACATCTGTCACAGGGGGTTTGTTCTCTTATCTTCTTCCCGTTGGGACTGGATTGGACAGTGAACGCTCTCTGCGGATCAGACTTCAGGCCAAATCCTTAGCTGGTGGAAATCGGCTCTTCAGCCAGTTGACACCAGAAGAAAATTTGGCTCTGTGAGATCACATGAGCCCTGCTCTCCCTCAAGTTGTTCTGCATAGACTGGGATTTAATCTCTACGGCATAAACAGTTAGATGCACTAGTGCAATGCAATGCACTCCCACTAATGCAATGTTACGGTTGGGAAATTCATCGTTCAGAAGTCTAGGATTCCAAAATTATCTGCAATATCAATTTTCCCATTTTGTTTTGGAAGCAGCGCTTTGCCGATTTTGTTTTCCCTTTGTAAAATGTAAATCTTTAATGTAGTGTGTGGTTTTGCTTGTATGCACTAGATGATCCCAAACCAGGGGTTGCCAACCAATATAAAGGGGGTGCAAACATCCTATAATGATAAATGGGGAGGGGTCTTGGGATGGAGTAGGGGATTCTGTTATGAAAAGGTTGTAAACTGCTGCTATACACTGCACGTACAGTACACTGGATATGCCGTTTCAGTGGATTATATTCTTTGAATTGACCCCAGCATGGATCCTATTTGGATTGCAAACACCACAGGCTGGCTAAGTCCAATGAAGAAACCACATCCTCATTAAAATTAAAAAGTTATGAGGCTGTGTTTCATTTCTAGAAATGATTTTGTGTGCAAAGATTGAGGTGGAGGGGGAGGCAAAGGTTTTGGCTTGCTTTGACTCCTTTAAAAAAAAAGATCTTTCCTAGAGTAAGAAAGCAAGCAAAATGCTCCCAAAGACACCCACCCAGCAGCATGAATTAATCCAGTGTCGGCAGGAGGTGGCTGTGGCTGTGCAACTAAATACAGTGAAATAATGTAAATTTGGATAAAGCGGTGTTTTTATCTTGATTTTTGTTTTGGTTTTGTTTCCCTCTAGGGTTATTTGGCCCTACATTATGGCCCAATCTCACCAACGCTGTCATGCTGCAGCATCCTCAAAGATCTGCGTTAGTGATGCCAAGACATATCCGCTTTGGACTTTCGCTAAACTGCCCCTGGTTCCTGCCTGTTAGGTTTTCCGAGCAGTGACACAGCCCACCGTTCGCTCTAGCACTCGGTTCCAGTGCTGGAGAAGGCAGGAGCGAGTCTGCTTGTTTCTCTGGGCATTGGTTGGATTGGCTCGGATCTTTGCATGCCCCAGTAACTGTTTTCTCCTTGTGGCCTAATGCAAGATAACTAGTGTTAAGTTCTGAAATCGTGCAAGGGTCACCGGAGCTAGTTGCTGTTTCTCTGGCTGTTGCAAAAGGCAACACTTCCTCGGGAACAAGGCAGCTCCAGTTCTCAGTGTCCGGGCATCGTTTAGACTAGGAATAGTTAACTGCCTGAGTCAGGGTCATTATGTAAGCTGCAATCTCTCTCCCTTTCTCTTTCAAAATGCCAGGTGTCGCTTTCAAGACTCAGTGATGATCTTTATGTTTTCCTTATGGGTTTTAATGAGAATAGAGTACTGTCTTTATGAACTGGTGCGTGCCTGGGAGAAATGTAAATGGGGAGCAGGCGTGTGTGCCAGAGCAGCTGAGATCCTGAACCTGATCATGTTACGCTGTGTGTTTTGATATATATTTTTTTAATTTTTTTGTAATAGACTTTGCATCCAAGAGAGAGTTGGCTGAGTGGTTTTATTTAAAAAAAAAAAAAACCAAACCAAAACCCTGAAATAAAGAGTGTCGGATATGTTTGTACGTTTGACATTAAAACAGCGTTCTTTCGTGGCCTTGAGTTCTTAACCTGTTGTTCGTCTCCTCTCTCGGAAAGGTGCTGGGTGCATTTTATAGGGTACTGCCTACAGGCCCTGTAGGGCAAGGTGCTGTACAAATAAAAGGTAAAGCTTACTTGCAATGAGTTTCCAACTCAAATAGAGGAGACCATGCCGAGGGAGAACTACCCCCTTCATTTTACAGGTGCACAACGGTGGGGCAGTAAGGGATTCAAGGTGGAGTTCTCACAGGGGCTCACATGGCAGATTGCATTTGCAGCTTCAGGGCCTGGCATGGAGGGAGCGCTTTAGGAAATGTGGCCTTGTGGGACAAGCTCAAGGTCACAAAATCAGTGAACAAGACTTGATCTGCACAGTCCTAGTCCAGCACCCTAGGTGCCCCACTTTGCTTCCTTTCTGCACTGAGTGCTGGCTGGGAACTTCGCTGTTTCTTGGCACTATGCTACCAGGGCTCCCAGTCCTCCCTGGGCCTAATGGAGTTAGGCATTTATCCTTAAGGTGAGGGTGCAAGTAACCCTTGAAGGGTCTCTGTACCTGCTCCCCCTCAGGCTGCAGCCTCCCTGGGTCTGGTTTTCCCTAGGTGGGGAAGGTGGATAGGGTCAGCCTCTAGACTATTTCCAGGTAGGGGGTTTGGACTCTGGGACCTGTGTGCACCTCTCGCTGGGACTCCCACATCCCAGCACGGGCCTTTTAACAGGCTTCTCTAGGCTCAGGTCCAGCTCCATGCCTCTTCCCTTTCCCATTTCCTTCCATCCTCCCCCATTCCCACCCCTGTCTGTTCACTCTCTGCACCCGCCCCTCTGGGAAGGAGGTTGCGAAGTATGAACTCTCCTGGGTTTTTCAACCCCGGCAGGAGCTTGGAGGTCTGTGGGTTGGATCCCTTAAGGACTGGGAGGGCTTTCTTGGGGCTGGCCCACTTTGGGACTGGGAGGTTCTTTGGAACTGGGAGGTCTTTGGATGGGATCCCCTTAGGGACTGGGAGGTCTTTGGACTGGACTCCTTTGGGGCTGGGAGGTCTTTAGGGGCTGGATGCTTCTTTGGGGCAGGGTTATCCTTTGGCCTGGCCCCTTTAGGGGCTTATGTATCCTTAGGATCTGGGAGGTCTTCTGGGGATGGGAGATCTTTTGGGCTGGACTCCTCTGGGGTTGCAAGCTGTTTTTTGGTGCTGGGAGGTCTTTTGGGGCTGGAATTTTTGGGGGCAGGGATGTCCTTTGGAGCTGAGAAGTTTCCTGGGGCTGGGAGGTCTTTGGACTGGACTCCTTTGGGGCTGGGAACTTTGTGGGGGGCTGGATGGTCCTTAGGAGCTGGGAGGTCTTTGGACTGGACTCTTCTGGGGTTGGGAGGTCTTCTGGGGCTGAATGGTTTTTTGAGGCAGGGATGTCCTTTGGGCTGGGAGGTTTCTTTGGGGCCGGGATGTCTTCTGGGGCTGGGACGTCTTTGGACTGGACTCCTTTGGGGGCTTACTTGTCCTTAGGAGCTGGGAGGTCTTTTGGGCTGGACTCCTTTGGGGCCGGGAGGGCTTTCGGGGCTGGATGCCCTCTGAGGCAGGGGCGGGGAGGGCTTTGGGCTGGGCTCCTTTGGCGCTGGGCGGTGCTGGGGAGCAGGGGGCCTTCGGGGCTGGAGGCGCGCGCTGTGCGGGCGGGGAAGGTGGCCCCGGGCCGGGGGTGGGGGAGCCCGGCGCGGCGCGGCCCCGCGGGGACACCTGCTGCAGCGCCCCGCGGCAAGGACGCGCCGGGCGGGGCGGGGCGGGGGACCGCAGCCCTCTCCGCCGCCTCCGCCCGGCGGGGGAAGGAGGGAGCCGGAGCCGGAGCCGGAGCCGGAGCCGGGAGCGGGCAGTCCGCGCTCGGAGCGGAGCGGAGCGCGTCGCCCAGCGCTGCCCGGCCCGGCCCGAGCCGCCCGCGGGGGATGCAGCCGGCGGGAGGAGCCGCCCTCTGGTGAGTCCTGCGGCCGGCCGGCACCCCGGCCCGCTGCCAACTTGCGAGGGCCGCCGCTCCCCTGCCCCTTGCCCTCGTCCCCTACCACCCCGGGCGCCCAGGCCAGGCTGGGGTTTGGGATTTTCTTCTTTCTTTAACATCTTGTTTTGTTCTCGTTTGTTTTTGGTTGCTACACCGTGGCCCCTCGCGCCCCCGCCAGCGCCTTGCGTAACGTGGCATGTGGCAGGCGCTGCTTCTATCTTCCGTTAATCCGTCCCCGGCCTTTTTAAGCTGCCTTATTTTGATGCACAGCGAGATAGAGGGGGGTGCGGGCCGGCCCTGCCAAGGGGCACGGCGGAGGCTTCGGAGCCCGGTGACCGATGTCTGCGCGTGGCCTCCTGGCATGGGGCAGGGAGCCGTGGGCCTGGTCGCGCTTCCCCTCTCCAACTGTTGCTGCAAGAGGAGCGAAGGGAGGGGGAAAGGAAAGGAAAGGATCCCATCAAGGTTGAAAGGAGAAAGCAGCTTGAGTGGGGGGAGCCTGGGCTTTGCAAATTCATTTTCCATCTGGAGTCTCAGGAGGCGGAGGGCTGGCGGGGAGCGTATGTGCAAGGAAAGGGGGTTAGAGAGAAGAATGGGTTGAGGAAGTAAGGAGAGGGGGAAGCCGTGGGGGTCAGGAGGGGAACGGGCATAGCGTACTTTGGAGGGGCTTTGCAATCCTGCCGCAGCTCCTGCCCCTTCTTGGCTTGGTCTAGACGCCTCCCGTTTGCCCTGCTTCATTGATCCCTGTCACTCCTCCCATGCAGCGACAGGCTTAGGGTAACGGCACCCTCTTCCTCCCGCCTTTCCCCTTTTTTTCCCTCCCCTAGTCATGCTTCTCCTCTGTATTTCTCACATGAGTAGTGTGCTAATTCCCATCCTTTAAATATATCAACAACTCTATTTCCCTCCCTGACACCACACATTTTTCACTCTGATCCTCAGGTTTAGAGGTTTTTCTAGATGATGTATACTTCTCTCTCCCCCTCTCTATATGTACATTTATATGTAGCAGGGGTTTTTTTTATTCCATCCCTAAGGTCAAAATGCCTGCAAGATCTTTTCTTTTTTTCCCCCCTCTCCATGTCAAGCTGAGGTTCAGCATTCGAGGGAAGCAGCAGTCAGGTTTAAAATTTAAGAGTAAACTTTGCCAATCCCATTGAAAACAAAGCCTTCTCTACCTCTGTGTGGAAGCAAAAGGGAATTTCGGCAGGTTGTTGCTTTGCAGGTGACGTGTTGCAGGTGTTTTGATCTGTGCCATGAAACGAAATTGTTGTGGGATGTTCCGGTCTGCAACCAACCCCCTGGCATTGAAGGTGTTGTTATTTGGGCATCAGGTTGGGTTTTTTTACCAGTAAGTTTCATATCCCCCATCCTATTTGCTCCCCTTCTTCATCCTTCTGCTTCCCCGGGCTTCGTTGCAGTGGGTACTGTGCTCTGATGGGATGGAAAATACAGGTTTCTGCCGTAGCCCCAAGGAAATAACCACTGCAGAGTTTCAGCCCAGTAATGCAATCATAAAACATCTCCCCTCTCCCCCCTAAACTGTTTGTATGTGTGGGTTGGAAAAACATTTGGAGCAGAGTCGTTCCTCAAGGCAAAGCTGACGAGGGAGATAATGCGACACCTTTTATTGGGCCAGCAAATAATGCAGAATACCCTGCCTGAGCTTCTGGGTTCCCAACGGTACCATCAACACCTTTAAAGGACCTAGGACTTGCAGATAAATGTAGTGTTCTTATAATGCTTTTCATCTGCCAAGCGCTTCGCAAATGTTCAGCTCGATCCTTCTCCTCTTGAGAACCTCTTGTTGGCTTCCAAGGGGCTGGGATTCAGCATGGGGTCTAGTTCCTCTTCCCCCCTGGTGAAACAGGAGGGAAGTAGGTATTTCTGTCTCAGTCTCACATACGAGGACACTTATTTCCTGGCCCTGCAAGTCTCTAGCTTCTCTGTGGCCTGGCCGTATGCTCGGAAAACACTTCGACTGGCCACTCTTTCCCACAGCAGCAGCCAGTGCCCATCAGGTTGATAATCTGCCTTTTAAATAATTTTCCTAAATAAGTACTTATGAGCTGCTTATTTAGAGGGCTTTCGGGGGGAGTGGATTAAAACAACTGTGGGTTTGAGGGGTTTTATGGGTTGTCTTTTTTGTTTTGCTCTTTTTGTTACCAACAAATTCCGCCGTGCACGCAAAGCCCAAGAGCCGGCCACCGGAGCAGAGATGGCCCTCGTCCCCCGAGCCCTCTCTCCAGCCACCAGGATGAGAGAGAAGCTGACTCGAGATGGGAAACTCCATTCCTTATTCACCCTTCTGTACTTGGGGGTGCCATCAGATCTCTCTGGGATGTAAATCTCTAGGCATGGGGGCTTGCCAAAGAGCAGAGTCTGAACGGCTTTTCTTAGCTTTGCTGCAGCCCTAGATGTTGCTTTAATGCAGTTTTCTGGTAGTTCAGTTTTGTCTTGTCTGGGTTGCCCTCCCCTTTCATTCCTCTGCTTTGCCACTATTGCTCTTATTCTGTTTTTGCTTTTTCTATTTAATTTATTCTCTGCCTCTGACAGCATTCTCTCATCACACCCTCCCCTTCTGGCATAAAAATTTGGTTTGATTGTAACAATAAATTGGCTTCTAACCTATTCGGGTTTCAAAAAATACAACTGGCATTTATTTAACTCTTTATATGGCAGGCTGGCAAAGCATTTTATGCTTGTTAGAGCACACCCTGCTCCTGGGAGATGAATTGAGTACATACACGCTGCATTGATGGGTGAGGCATGGATGGAGATGGCTAGTTTTTCGGAGCAGACTGTCCTGCGTACAATGCTTGGCATGGTGTAACACTGGGAAGAAGATTAAGGAAACTTGTAGCCTTAGATCCTGATTGGGATCTCTAGACTGTGTTTTTAGTACAAATCAAGAATAACGGAGCTAAATAGTATTGAGCCTATTTTACCTGTTGGGAAACACAGGGAGACATCAAGGAACTTGGTCAGGGCCATATAGTGAGTCTGTGGCAGGGGTTGGAATTGAATCAAAGACTCCTGATGCCCTCTTTCACCTGCCACTGCTTTAATCACTGTGAGCATGCTTACTCCTTCAATTTGAAAAGCATCTTGCGATGCACCAAGTCAGAGGAGCTGCTAAACTGATGCAGGGTTTGGTTTTGGGGGAGGGTGGGAGAGGGAGTCATTTAGGTGCTGCACTCAGAAATGGAGCATCTCCCGATCTACAGCCCTGCAAGGTCACTGCAGCCCCCTTGGAGAACCCAGTCCCTGGGGAGCTCAGTCCTCGTGCCCATTGCAGGCAGCGCAGCCCCTGAGCACTGCCCCTTCATCCCTCGGAGCAGTGGTGGCCTTTGGGGCACACGGACTGTGCCCCCACCCCTGCCTCCTGCACGAAGAGCTGCCAGTCCTGCTCTCCGTCCGAGTGGGGAAACGCCCTAGGGTTTTTGTGTTTTTGTTTTTTAAACGAATCCATTTTCCTGCCAGATCAGAACAAAGTGGGATGAATTGTGCTGGGAGTGTGTGTCAGGTCTGCAAGGAGAGGCTGCCAGACCAAGCAGGCTGAGCAACTTGGCTCCCTCAGGTTTGGCTGCAGGGGAGGCTCCCGGAGATCTGCTGCAGTACTGCACAGGTAGCAGCCCCAGCGAAGCCTCTGCATAAGGGGATCTATTCCCTGGGTGAGTCCTGTTCTGCTTTGGCAGGCACCCTCCATGCCCCCTGTTTGCACCTTGCACCCGGACTCTCTTCCAGAGTGTCTGTATTGCTGCTTCCTTTGCTTGGAGAGGACCGATGGTCACCAGGGAACACGAAGAGCCATTGCCCTGAGAAACTGCCCAGGAAGCTAAAGACACTCCCAGCACCGAGGTTTAGGTGTCAGGGTAGTGACCAGGGCCTGTCTCTGTGCCTTCAGTCTCTTTGTAATGCCAGACCTTCCCAAGTGAAATCTTAAGGTGTTCTGGCTTCCTCTGCAGGGTCAGGAGTTGGAAGGGAGCCCTCCCCACAAACCCCGGCTGGTGCTGGCAATGCCCTGGAGAAGCCTCCTCTCCCTGCATGGCGCTGTGCTGGGTGTAGCTGTCGCAGGCAGGCTGACTGCTGGGAAATGGCTTTCTCAGTGGCTTGTCCCCTAATGGGCAGCCAGCGGCAGAGGCAGTTGCTGACAGCTCCATCTCGGCACATCCTCATGCAGGGCACCTTATTGCCACAGCTGTACCTGTGCATGGTCAGAGCCTCCTGAAGCACCTGCTCCCTACTCCTTAGCTGGGTGGCTGTTGAAGAGGGCTTTGGGGTAGCTTGCAAACATGAGAGTCTGTGTTTTGGAAGGACTGGCCGGACCATGGCAGCTGCAAGGCTTGTGGCATGCTGCACCCAGGCCAGCAGAGATTGCATTGGTTCAGCAAGATGGAGAGGGCAAGGGGATTACCCTGGGCTTGCAAGACAACTGGTGCAACCAGTTGTTCTAATGCGCTTGGGATGGCAAAGAGGGTGATGTGGGGTCCGAGTGTTTCAACCAAAGGTCAGGGCAGTGTTGATCTCCCAGCTAGTGAAGGAACATGAAGCTCTTCCAAGTCAGTACCAAACCCTAACGTATGTCCCATCTGTGTCTGGGTCCTCACTACCAGGTGTCACCAAAGTTTCCGTAATGCTTGCTTTATAAGAAAGGGGTCCTGCCTGAGTCATTGCATTGTTTTAATCTAAACTTTCCTGGGAGTTCACAAAGGAGAGAGCATTGGCTGTTAGGCTTTTGAGAGTTTCCCTAGACATGGAGGCATTTCACTGGCTGGATCATCGCGCAGCCTTACCAGCCATATAATGCAGGCTTTTTGGACTGTGTGGAGTTGATTCCTGCTTGAGCTGTAGCACTTTTTTATAAAGAAAATCACTGGATTTGATTTAAAATGTTCTAATGATGGACAACACACCCCAGCCCTCATTAAATGGCTCCATTTGTTAATCTCAACAGTCGCTGAATGAATTTCCTGTGCTCGTATGAATACATTTACCTTTATTATCTCGGTCTTGGTTCTAGCCGTGAAGGGGCAGGGACGTCCAGCACTGGGGGGCTTGATTCTGCAAGGTATCAAGTTGTCCAGGTCCGATCTGATCCTTCATGTGCTTATCACTAAGGGCACGGTTAGCTCCTAAGAAGTTAACACTTCCTTTAAACATGTGTCTCAATGTTCTGCTTCCTGGGACGCCGACATCTAGCAGGGTTGCCAGAGGAGATCTTCACAGGTCACGTGAGGGTGTTGGTGGAGGGGAGGCTGCAGCTGTGGAGACAGAGGGGCTTGTCCTAGCCCAGCCAGTGCACTGCATGGAGGGGACCTCGACCAGCTGTGGAGCTGCTAATGGTGGAACCATGATGAGAAGTTGATTATGTGTTAGTGATGTGTCAGGGCTGGCGCAAACAAATCTGATCAGCAGCTGTGAGGACAAAGTGCTGCCTAAAGTATATTTAAATGTCCTTGAGGAGAAATTAAACGGGCAGATCACTGTTTTAAGAGAGGGTTTCTTTCCCCCCCCTCCCCGCTCTTCTCAGGTAGTTGATGCCATATTCCCTATGAATTATTTATCGCAGGACTAAAAATACTTGGAAATTCACAGCAAGAGTGTAAGAGATTCTTCCTCCCTCCAGCCCGGGCGGGCAGATGGGTGGGCAGGGAGGCTGGTGTGTGTGTGTGTGTGGTGTGTTAGCCCGGCATCACGTATCTGATGCTTTCCATGGGAACGAGGGTAGCCGTGAACCCCAGAGCTGCGGAAGCCTCCCAGGTTTCCATGCAGTGGTGTGAACGGGCCATTTCTTCCCCCTTTCCATTCCCGCTGTAATGACAGGTGCATTTAACTCTTCAGACTCAGCTGCTGACTCCAGAGGGGGCTTGAGGCTCCATCTTACCCAGCACAGGAGGAGGTGCCAGGGGTGCGAGGTAGTGGGAAGGAGCCGAGCGGCCAAGTCATTCTGATCCATTCCTGTGGCAATGGAAAGGGGGTTTGTTGCTCTTGCTTTTCTCTTCCTCTGGTCTGGCCTTCTGCTGCATTGGCTCTCTTGCAAGGAGAGGACCACAGGGCACTGGATGGAAAGGAGGAGTCTGTGATCCCTCAGTGCTCAGACGCTGCTCCTCGTCACTGCAAAGCAAGACCCTGCGGAGAAGAGAATCGTCGGCTCCTCGCTCTGACGTCGCTGCTGGCGCGTGAGATCTGGCCCTGCGCGGATTCTGTCTCGAGCGAATAACTTACCTGTCTCAGCAGCAGAGCATAAGACCCCTGTGCTTGAGCAGGGACCAGCTGGGCCCCCTTGCTAAGGGGGAGGATGGAGGTACAGCCAGGTGCTTCTGAAGGTCAGCTGTGCTTCTCCTTCTGACCAGAGATGCAGGAGAGTGCCCCATGGGGAGGAGGCCTGGTGCCTCAAGAAGTGAGCATTATTCTGCAGGAACTCAGGACGAGACCCGTCATAGCCTTGGGAAGAGAGAACGAAGACAATCTGCTTTTGATCTACTGCCTGCACCCTGGAGGGCATTCCCAAGTGACCCATGAGCCCCGTCTCCAGAGAAGGAGCCTCCCCTGCTGGAAAAAGTCAAGCCAGGCTGCATGAAAATAGCAAATATTGAACACTGCTACGAACCTCAGTCCTCCCAGCCAACCTCTGATACTTAACACCAGGCTATCACTACACCCCTCCGCGCTCCCGCTCCATCCAGCTGCCTTGGCTGAAGGGAAGAAGGAGACTTCAGCGTACTTGTCTCCAGTGTAGAGATGAGGTTAAGTAACTTGCCCATGGCTGCAGATGGAGTCCATGTCAGAGGTAGGGAGAGCCCTCTGGAGCTCTCTGCTTCTAGTGCTGTGCTCCCACCGCCGGCCTTCACCATCCTCAGCAGGGAAAGAGCGTGCAAGGAGAGAAGTAAAAGCTTGAGGAGACGAAGGGCCTGGGACTCGGGATGCTTTGTAAGCTAGCTTCTCCACATCTGGCTGGCCGCAGCCCAGCAGGCGGTGGGTCTCCCTGGAGGGAGGTGCTCCTCGCTGCAAAGAAGCCTTTGGAAATCCAGCCTTTAATTACAACTGGCATTTCTGAGCCTCCTGCTGGCAGTCAGCATCTTGTTGCAGAAGTGACACCAGCGATTGTGACAGCGGCAGTGTGGGAGGCCGCCGACACCATGTAAATCAGCCGCCCTCCTGTTCTGTCACGGCTTTCAACATCGGAGGACAAACTTGGTGGCATGAACATCAAACCTTTCCTTTCACTGCTGTATGTGAATGCTTTGAGTGCTTCGAGGCACCGTGTTTGGGAAGGAAGTGGCCTTGCACTGTAAGGCCAACTCATTGTATGAGCTGATGAAATCCACTGCTCTGTGCCTCAGTTTCCCCCACCTGCACAATGTGAATGGTTCTCGGCGCTGGGGCTCGTGGGCCAAGGCTAACGTTCGCAAAGCACTTGGAAACCTTGGGAGTGGGAAGGTGTGGTAGGAGGGCATTGTGGGCAGACTCCTAAGTGTTTTGGGCAGGACTGCACAAGTGCAGGACAAAATGGCAATGCTGAGTGCAGGGGGACCCTGTCCCATTGCTGGAACTCCTGGGCCAGTGACTCTCAATAAGGGGCTGGGGTGCTGCCAGATCCTTTGAAGGGTGCCGCAAGGTGCGAGGAGATGAGCAGGTAAGCCAGGCTTTGGTTCAGCCCTGCCTGGATGATCCCCCATCCCAAATGCCCAGCCCCTGTGTAAGAATTTAAGCATTGTCATTTGTACATTAGTCTTTGAAACTGGATGCCACTTCATTCACAGACCTGGGGGGTGCATCAAGTCCCATGAAGCTAAGAACCAGGGTCCTAGGTGCTACTTCAGTGCAACTAATAGAACGAGATAATTGGGTCCCAGTGTCCCCAGACAGCAGGTGTGAGTGTGCACATATTTGGATCCAGAATCTGGATCCAAATACAAGTCAAAACCATGCATGTGGGCCTCCCCAGGGCTCCTGATCCCAAGCACTTTGGGGTAGGAGTGGGGGCAGGGGCAGGGTTTGAGGCATCTGATCTGGATGCAGATCTTGTAGTTTTGGCTCATTCCTTGGCCCCATGGCTCTTTGGCTGCCCACCGTTTCTTTCTCTTACGGTGGTGCTTGGAGCTTCCAGCCCGGATCAAGGCCCTGTTGGAACGGGCTCGATATGCCTGCGTGAGGAACAGATGGTTCGTACGCAAGTCGCTCAGGGTCATGCGCACGGTGCCGCCGTTCAGCCAGCTGTGTCCGGAAGTGCCACAGTGACCTGGGAAGCAGGAGGCCAGTGCTGAACTCTGCGGCTCAAGGCTGGATGCCCCGATATGCTTTCCAAAATCTCAGCTGGGAGGGTGGGGATGCAGCTTGGGCCCATGGTTTAAAGCAAGCTGTTGGTCCAGGCTCTAATCTTAGGGCTTCTCTGAGATCTCCAAGGAGATGGTGGAGCTTGGCAGCGGATCGGTGGGCGACTGGCTCTTCTGTGACACCCAACAAGTGTCCTCTTGTTGCCAGGGGTATGCAGCCAGTAACCGTCTTTGGTACCCACTTTAGGGGGTTATGCTCCATAATAGAGGGGCTGTCCTTGGAGCTGGGTCCTTTTCACTGTAACCCCTATGGGGACTGGTGCATCTCATCTCCTCTGCAAGCTTTTTCTTCCCTTGTGTGATTTCTGGGCCTCTAAGCACCTTCTTCAGGAGGAGAAATTGGGATGAGGGATGCAGCTCCATCAGCAACCCCTTTCTAGGCAGGAGAAAGAGACCCAAGCTTGGATCCCAGGGCCATAATTGGGGCCTTAGTGATTTGGGGCTCAACCCTGTTCTTTTTGCAAACAGAAAGAAAGACTTTTCCCATTGACTTTGGGACCAGGATGAGGCCTGGGGCAGGGAAGCAGGTGGGTAAAACAAGAACAGATTCTTCAGTGCAGTTCAAGCTGGAACTGAGAGCAGCTCTGCCCTGGAAGTACCTGGCAGCAGGAGCAGGGTTGAAAGAGGTCTGCTTTGGAAATGAGTCACCCAGTGGTAAAGATCGGCTGGTTTATCCATGGGCTTCCCACGGGGGAACGAGCTCTGGCTACATCTCAGATCAGCGGACCAGGGACATGAAGTCAGTAGTGGGTTAGAAGTGGGAATGGGAGATGAGCTGGCACAATCCCCGCCTCGCCGGACCACCTCCACAACCGCGACGTCAGATGTTGGTCTCGCAGGCTCGGTAGCTGACTGGGTGAGGCACTAGCTTTCAAACCAGGGATCAAGCCTTGGGATCGGTGAAAGGTTGTGTACAGCTCAGGTCACCCATGTGAAAAGAAAGAAGATGGATTCAAATTTGGAGCAGGTGCGGAGAAGGGCTACCAGCATGATCAGAGGAATGGAGGGTCTGTCTGATGAGAGGAGACTAAAAAAAGCGTGGCTTGTTCAGCTTAGCAAGAGGAAGGCTGTGAGTAGATATGATTGCTCTCTATAAATACATGAGGGTAAACGCTAGGGAGGGAGAAGAGCTATTTCGGCTGAAGACAACGTTGGCGCAAGGACAAATGGGCATAAACTGGCCAGAATCAATTTAGGCTGGAAATTAGTATCTAACCGGGGAGGAGGAAGGAACCAAACTTCCCTTTAAGATGGAGCTTGATTAGTTTATGAAGGGGATTAGTTGACGTGGTTGCTTGGGATTGGACTCCGCGACCCAGCAGATCCCTTCCACCCCCTACTTGTAAGCTGCACTGACCCAGGAGGGCTTAGAAACATAAATCATCTTCTGACAGGAGCGAGTAGAAAATACCCCTCGCTGAGGTTGTTTTATAATTACCCTCTCTGGGGTTTCTTGTCCCCGAAGCATCTAGCGCTGGCCGCTGCCAAACACCGGAGGCTGAAGAGGGTAACCATTGGTCTCGTCCAGTGCTAATCGAGATGCAGGGAAACCTTCAGAGAGACCCCAGTGCAGGGAGGGGAACCGCATGCCTTGTAGGTGCTCACAGCTAGGGATGGCCATCGTCGCAGGAGGGCTCCTCGACTCCCTAGACCCACAGGTAAAATAACCAGCAGTCTCTCGGGTTTAATGAGCCTTTCTAGCTTCCAGTGGAGCTGAAGTTGATCGGAATTAGAACTTCCTGTAACTTCTCAGGGCTTTGTCACATGTGGTGGCTTTCCAGGATTAGCTGCCTAAAACCTCTGCTTTTCCCGGAGTAGTTGGAGCTAATTTTTTCCCCTCAAACGTTTAAATATTTTATTATTACCCTCGGTGCTTAATCTCTGAGCGGCTGGAACCGAAGGTGCCTATCAGCCTGTGAAATACATATTTTTATTCGAAGCGGAAGGCAAGCAGCTCTCTGGTAGCTGACAGTGCGGTGACGGCAGGCGCTGTGGGGGAAGGGCTGGGGGGAGCAGACAGTATTGCTGCCGAAGATCGTTTAAAATAATATAAAAATGTTCAAGGGCTCCCAGCGACTGACGGAGCTGGTAAGAAACAAAGGGTATGGGGAGAGGGGAAGGACGGAGGCAAGAAGAACTGTGTTTTTAGTTAATCCCTTTGCCTCTGACGGCTCCCGCGTGCCCGTTGATGCCCCTTGTAAGCGAGTGATACAGGAGTTCGTGGTTTCTGTTCGGCAGAAACATGGAGAGTGCGACTGGCTTTGCACATGAGTGTAAATGACTGGGGGATCTGGAGCGGACAGATGACCTCTGGGGTAGCTGCCTTTATAGGCTTCAGGTTGGTGGCAGGCGTGCATGGAGCGGACAGTTAAATCCAGGTTAACTGTGGACACACGACCATTGCAAGAATAGATTTTTCCTGCTCTTTTTCCTGTGGTAACACTGGATTCTGGTAAATTTGCCTGGTGCACAGGTTTACGCTATGTCTGTGCCTTGTTCCCACCGGTGTAAAAGCGTCGTATGTCTCTGGTGTATCTCATGCACCGGAGTGAGCGTCCAGCATCTGTGTTCCAGGGAACAGGGCCTGGGGGTTTGGAGTTGCATTACGATCATCAGTCTCACCGCACATGCGTGCCCTCGGGATTAGAAACGGGGATCTTAAATTCCCAATTCTCTGTCCCATCAGCTAAAGTGGGTCCTCTGTCAGCTCTGAGTAGGCTTTTATCCTCATTGTGGGCTTCTGGCCACTAGAGGGGGAGACAGCTAGCGCTGATCTTCCACTCTGTCCCATCGGAGGAGGAGAAAGAAGCCCAAGCATTACTTACAAGGGTAAGGGCAATGTCCTCTTGCCGGCAGTGGCAGCGAGTGCACAATATGCAGTAGAGATCTGCAGTGCAGATGAAAGAGCGAAGGGATGGATTGGATGGGAGAATTTTGCTTTTAAATATTTTAGTGATTGTCAGCTGTACGAGGAGCCAGGCAGCGGCACGTCCAACTCCTTGCATCTTCTGCCTCTGTCTACCCCTCCCTCACATGTGATAAAATGCAGCTATTTAAAACAGAAGGGAAAAAGGAAATAAAAGGGATTTTCGCAGCAATGACAGCTTAGGAAGCGGCAAGCGAACCTGTGTGTGGGGCAAAAGGAGCAACAGACTTTGGAGATGGGGAGAGCAAGGGGAACGGGGCACTTGGGTGGGTGGGTGAAGTCCCGGGGAGGAGCAGATGGGTGAGCACTGGGAGGAGAGGGAAGACTGAGCAAGCAGTGGGAGCAGGGCACGGGGGTGGGTGAGCGAGTGGGCTGTTGTCAGTGATGACTAGGTACTGGGTGTTGCAGACCTGATCTGTGTTAGTCCCCACTGGCTTCACACAGGAAGGGGCACTGACCCGGGGTGTGATGGAAAGGTAGATCCCACTAGCCTCAGTGACTCCTCTGACCGCTCCCGAGAGGCTGCCCCATGGGCTTCAGCTCCTTCGACCTGTCTGTGGCCAGGAGAGTGGGCAGCTTGGAGAAGGATCTTGTGACTGCTCCTCAGTGTGTGCTCCGCTGTGGCACATGCTGCGTGCAGAGTACTGGGAGCACAGAAGGCCTCACCTAGAAAAAAAAATTGCTGCTGAGGGGAGGAATCACTTCATCCTGATGTGTGGTGCTTCAACGTTTCATCTCCTATGAGCGCTCATCAGCACCCATTGTCTGAAGCCCTGTGTCTTGCTCTGACAATTTTCCCCAGGACTGGGGTCACTTCACACCAGTTCCTGGGCTTTGGCTTTGAAATACATGAGCAGAAAGACCCAACTAAGCCTTTCCAGGCTTTTGCTCTTTGGAGGAGTTGTCCCTTTAAGGTTGGGGCTCATGCCTATCAGCCAGCTAACTGGAAAGCAGTGTGGTGGGATAATGAGGGACTAAGCATCCAAAGGGGGAAAAGTGTGAGATCAGCAGCCCACAAAACAGAGGTGGGAGGGCTGGGTCCACAGGTGGGAAGTGGTCTCGCTATAGAGGCAGACAGGCCTAGAGACCTGGAGATTTGTATCCAGCATGTCATCCCCAGCGAACAGCTGCTGATAAAATGGAGTGGGGTTGCACCCCTGTTGTGTGGAGGCAGATCTGTGACTTTGTGGAGGAGAAGTGGCCTGTGGGAGATGGCAGGACCTGTGGGGGTTCAGGACGGGGGGAGCTGGGCCCTCTCCACAGCTTGCTGCCCATCCTGATGAAGGCTTTGATTTAGACGGGTAATGTCTCCACCAGGGTGGCAAGATGCTGCTGAGGGAAAAGGTCCACCCACTGGCTCCTCCTGCTCCACACACGCCAACTGCAGTAAAGAGGCAATGAGGTTGGGTGCTTCAAGCCACCGCACTTGGGCACAAGAAAGCTAGGTCTTGAGGGCCGTGCCAGGGCTCCCGTCAGGGCCCCCTCAACAGCTCCTTTCCCAGGTTGATTTCTGCGGGGTCGGCATGCCCCGTGGCTTTCTCTGTCACCCACGCTTTCTGTTGGCTTTGGGTTCGCAGATACTCGGCAGTGGACATGGGCAGAGTGGTGACGCACACTCTGGTGCTGTCCATGGTGCTGGGCTGTTCCGCGGTCATAATGGACATCCTGCTGCCGGGTCCCGAGGAGCCAGTGGTCAACGTCGCGGTGGTGTTCGGGGGCTCGTCGTACCCCCTCCACGTCCGCAGCCGCCTGACTCCCCAGAGCTTCCTGGACATGCCGCTGGAGATCCACCCCATCACGGTGATCGTGAACAACACCAACCCCAGCACCCTCCTGACCCAGATCTGCGACATTCTCTCCAGCCACAAGATCCACGGCATTGTCTTTGAGGACAACATCGGCACAGAAGCCGTGGCACAGATCCTGGACTTCATATCCTCCCAGACCCACGTCCCCATCATCAGCATCAGCGGAGGCTCGGCTGTAGTCCTGACCCCAAAGGTGACATCTTTTCCTTGTCGGGTCTATCTGGTGACAGGGAGGAGGAGGGGAAATTAGTGAGTTTGTTTTATTTGCATAAAGCAATGGGACCCCATCCTCAGTGGGCATACATCAGACTGGCTCCAGAGAAGTCAAGCTGACATCAGTGAAAGGTCTGGCTCCTAATTTGTGTGTATGTACTGATCGCTATTTTCAGGGAAGAGCAAATTGCTCCCACATTGCCCACAGTGCCTGTGATGCACAGCAGCCTGGCAGGAAGTTGTGCTAGCAATCCAATGATATATGTTTAAGAGCTAGGCAATGCAGACCTGCATTTGAATTTATAGGGAAGCTGGAAGGCATCGAAGTGACTCTAACAGAAGATCTATGACTGTTATGATCTATTTCAGGTAGTGCCCACTATGTGCCAGGCGCTTTTCAAGCATTCAAGGATGCTCTGATTAGCTTAACTGAAGAAAATAAGCAGCTAGTTTATATGCTGGGTGGTAGATAACTCTTTCCGCTCTCCCTCCCAAGCCTCTGAAAGTAACGCTTGTCCTCTGACTCCACTGAAAGTCCCTCTCTTCCTCATGCATTTACATGGAAGCTGCATTCCCCAGGTCCTGATCTATGTCTGCACGCTGGCACTCCTGCTGGGAAGTGACAGCAAAGTGACAGCTGCCACTAAGACCCTGGCATCGCTCGCCACTGCGGAGACCAAGGCAGTAACAGGGTTTGTTAAGCACCTCTGAGAGCTCATTTTTGAAAATACATGCCTCTTCAGTGACTGTGTACGCAGCTGTCACCAGTAATAGCACGGGCAAGACAGAGACGTGAAGGCAAATTCGGGGAGCCGTTATGGTCCCGGATCAAACTCTTCTGACTCAAAAGAGGGAAGGTGACACCGGCTCTATCATTGCTGAGGGGGCTTTGGGGAACTACCTGCCTTTCATCTCGCAGGCTGCGGGTCTGGGCCCACCTGGTGCTGTGAGATGGGGTCATGCACATGATGCCACGCTGTCCAGAAGTGTTAGGTCTAGGGGAGTGCTTGGTGCTCAGCGTCTCTTAGGATTAGATCTTAGATTCCTTTCAGTTTAGCAGTGAACCCCCCGATTTAATCCCTGTTTGCCCTGCTGTTGGGTTTAAGTTGAGGTGGGGGGAGGACCTTTAGGGATTTCAGCTTGAACCAAAGAAATCACTCCATCCACTGGCAGCAGTTGCTGTTATGTGTTGGGAGAAGGTCTGAGACTGAGCTATCCGGCATGCATGTGCGTGACGTGACTGGCAGGAAATAGGACTTGGAGGGGGCGGGGGGGGCAAGGGCCAGCAGTTTGGAGCAGTGCAGAAACTCACTAAATGAAGCTGAAAGGAGATACTAAAAGGAAGGGACAGGGCAGAGCTGCGTGAAAACAAGGCCAATCCCTTTCCTCTGCCGGTGTATCCCACCCCCACCAACTTGCCAGAACCAGACAACCCCAAGTGTTGGCTCCTGGAGCTTTCCTGCCTGGGGTCTTATTCAGTAAGGCCCTAAGCACCCTCCTCTGACTACATTTAGCAGGAGTTAAAGGCATCCAGTCGCGGCAGACCATTCAGAGCCCCCAGGACTGCCTCTGCCCCAATAAGACCCACTGAAATTCAGCTCAGGCACACAAGATAGCATCCAAGCCCAGCCCAATGCCCAGGCTGCTGCAGGGTGCTTTGATTTCATACAGGTGGGCCACGCACTGGGTGATTATTTGTTTGCCCATCGCTGGGTGTCATCCGCTGTTACCATCATCTGCTTGCGGGGGGATGTATACGATCTCCCTGAGTCTTATTCGTGGCAGGCATTCATGGAGATTCAGTGCCAGGTTCTCATGGGCAGTTGGTATATTCAGCTGGCCTGGAAAACTCAGCAAAAAAACCCAGGCCAATCTACCTTTTTGCACTGATGAGGGCCTGGGATGAGACTGTGCCCAAGAGCTCCATTGCAGGCAATGTCAGCTCTTACAGAGGGATTTGTGAGGAGGTGGCCTGGGCCGCCCAGCGCTGTGACCCAAAGTGGGGCCTGGAGCCCTTTCCCCAGCCAGAAGCAGCTTGAATCTTGGCATTAACCAGCCCAGCTCCATCTGGGACAGACCCAGCCTGAAAGAGGCAGCTTGCGAGTTGGGCTTAGGACCCTGATCTGGGCTTAGGAAGCTGGGCTTAGGACCCTGATCTGAGGAAGAGGCCCAGGTTTGTGGCACTAGGAGTGGTTTTAGGACAAGGAGGAAGGACCTTCCTTATTTGTGATGGGACATTTCAGTGATGTAGCCAGGTTGCTTTTCTTCAGCACAAGCAACATCCAGGTCTGGTTCCAGACCCAGCTCGGATCATCCTGCAGCTGGGGGACAGGGCTCGACAGCACCAGGATACTCGGTTTCTTTGAGACAGGGGATTTGGGGCTCCTCTCCTCTTCCTGCTGGCACTTGAGGTTAAGGAGTGTATGAAGGAGCTGGCTCGCATGCCTGCCATGGCCAGCTCTAAACCTCCTGTACCTTATCTGTCTCTATTGCCTTCTCTCCCTCTG
>JAGPOW010002173.1:10846955-10897421 GCA_030014935.1 Caiman crocodilus | reverse complement strand
TCTACCGTCTGGTTTTCAAAGCTCTGCAGTGACGGTCCCTCCGCCCTCTGTAGGCAGCACCTCTTAACTCCTCTTTCCTCTTGGCTAACCTTTATTGTGCACCTCTAACTGTAAAACCTCTTGGGATGCTGCTTGTACCAATGCCCCTATACAACATCTGGGCCCGACCCTGCCATCGTTCTGTATGCACAGACTTTGTAGGATTTGTCGCTATAATTTCACTGCGTTAAACAGAGAAGAGATGCCTGGAGCCCAGTCTCCTGTGTATTCAAAGCCTTCACGTGCGTTTTGGTCGGCAACCTGGAGTCTCCAAGAGCTTTTTAAGTCTAACGTTTAGAAAGATCCCTATCTGAGCTTCCAATTCTTTAGGTCCAGATTCACACCTGCAAACAATTACGCCTGAAATGTTGCACTTAGGCACAACTGCTGCTAATGACACATCTGCTTTCCTGCTTTGCTGATCCCGCGAAGCAGCTACGTGTGCATGAGTCGAACTTGGAGTTAAATTGTGGCTACAAACTTTTTGCTAAAAAATTGACAAATGTTATGGTCAGTGGGACTCCTGGAGAGAATCTGATGCCCTTAATCTTGCGAAGTACCTGGAGCTAGACCCAGCTGATTACAAAGAGTCCCCAGATTTGCTGTGCTCTGGCCCTGGCAGCTGCAGCTTTCTCTGCTCCTTCTCATTCTCTCCCAGTGGACTCGACTGATATTTTTTTAGAGGGTTTGTTTCTGGGGAGTGCAATGTTCTCGCTTGCTTGCGGGCATGGCCTGGTTATCCTTCTTTGGAGCTGTTTCTGATTTGTTTGTAAACTCCTATACAATAGACTTCTCAAACCCAGGGGAATCTCCTCTTCCCCATCGAGTTACCCACTCACTAATGATGAATTATCTGGAAATTCACCTTCTGTGCAGCTGATCCATGTCTCTTTGGCAAAAATAATTTAAAGAAGCAGCTTCTTTGCATCAAAAAAAAAAATCCTACTGCCTCCTCTATGACCTTTTGCAAATTCCATTTTGTAACTCGTTTAGCATGGAATCAGATCAATTAAAATTTGCTAACAAGAGTGACAGATGGCTTGGAGGGTAGGGGGGAAGGAGATGGCCAGTGGGACCTTTGGAAAGGAAAGGTGGGTGTGGGGCAGGTATAGATTTGTAAAATGAGCTGAACAGAATGCAACTCATCAGGAAGGTTTATTCTTTTCACACAAATGTTTAATTTCTTTTTAACGATTTGAATGGAAAAAATATTGGGCACCTTTGAAGTTGCAGAAACATTAAATTAAGGATAAATTGTGTCAAAGGAAATATTAATCCTAGAAATAATCCTTTTACTCGCTCGCCCATTTCTGATGGAACAAACAGCCTAAAGTGCTAGGGCTTTCACCATTTCCGAGCACCAGGCAGGTGGTTTCCTCTGATTGGCAAAATCCAGGTTAAGTAGGATCAAAAGTGAAATGTGGGTCTTGGAGCGGTATCACAGGCGACGCAGGGCAGGAAAGGGAAGGTCTTGAATATACAAGATGGGAAATGGAAGAAGTTTGGGACCTGGTGATTGTGAGGATCTGGGTAGAAGGGACAGGATTAGGGATGGGAAGTGATGGATTAGGAAGAAGAAGGGGGCACAGACAGAGGGGGAGGGCTAAGTGCTAAGGTATGGGAAAACTGGATAGCAGGAAAATCCATATCAAGACAGAGCAGCAGAGCAAGAATGAGGCTGAAGGGGCAGTTCACATCCCATCACCTGGTGGACTTGCCCTTTGCTCTGAAGAATGAAGTGCATTGGAGGGATGGGCAAAGAAATTAAGGGAGGACACCGGGGCTGGGAGTGGACAATACATGGCAGCAGATGAAGGAAAGGGGTGGGGGGCTGCAGGATTAGAGTAGCAGCCGGAGTAACAATCCTCTGCTGTTAGGCTCCCTGCCCTCTGCAGCCCAGGAAGTTATGCTGCTGGCTGCGACCCCTGTGTTTGTGCTTGCACATGAGACTGAAACACAGGAAAGTGAAGCGACATGGGTCTGGTCATGGGTCTGGTGGCTGAGTTGGCGACAGAGTCCCTTTCCCTTAGCCCAAACTGCATCTGCTGGACTGGGCTGGCTGTCAGTGCCGGAGTTCGGGTTGGGACGCGGGTGGTGTCTTCCTAATGATGTCTGGAGCAGGTGAAGGTTTGCAGAGAGCAAGGAGACTGGTACCTGGGGGGCTATTTGTGCTGAGCTGCCTGCTAACCCATTGTCCTGCCTCTGAGGCATGGTTCTCTCCTCCAGGAGCCTGGCTCTGCTTTTCTTCAGCTGGGGGTCTCCATCGAGCAGCAGATTCAGGTGATCTTCAAGGTTTTGGAGGAATATGACTGGGGCTCCTTTGCAGTCATCACCAGTCTGTACCCTGGGTACAACATCTTCCTGGACGTGATCCGTTCCTTCACAGATGCCAGCTACTTTGGCTGGGAACTCCAGGATGTCCTGACCTTTGAGATGACCCAGGATGAGAGTAACTCCAAAACCCAGCGCCTGCTGCGGCAGATCGATGCTCAGGTGATGATTGTGTACTGCTCACGGGAGGAGGCTGAGTACCTTTTCCAGGTGGCAGAGGAGGCTGGCTTGATCGGTCCTGGCTATGTCTGGATTGTGCCCAGCCTGACGGTGGGGAACATGGAGCTCCCGCCAGTCTCTTTCCCCATCGGTCTCATCAGCGTGGTGACCGAGAGCTGGAAGATGAGCCTGCGGCAGAAGGTCCGGGATGGCGTGGCCATCATTGCCATGGGGGCGTCGAGCTACTACAGGACCCGTGGGCGCCTCCCAGATGTGGGCAAGGACTGTAAGACACCTCCCAGCACTGTCACAAACAGCACCTTCTACAGGTCAGCACAGGAGAGCTACTCCCAGGTGGCCTCCATCCGTGTCTGGCATTGGCAGCTTGCATGGTGGGGGTCAGGGAAACCTCTTTTGGTTGGGGGCCATGGTATCTATTGCATGAGGGCGGTCTCCACCAGATGCAAGGGAGACCTTGGGAAGGCAGAGGGCCTGGGGCCTGAGAGAGAGAGGGAATAAATAAGTCCTGGGCTCCACATGTTGGGGAGCAAGGATGCTTCCTAGTTAGCTTTGAGCTGGAGAGACCACTTCAGGCCCCAGGCCCCAAGCCTGGGGGCTTGCACTGCCAGCTGGCTGCCAGAGACAGCGATTAAAACCTGCTCTCCCTTTCCCACCCTGTTCTCAGTGCAAAAGCATCAAGTGGGACTGGGTGGTCACCACAGACCTGGAGCGAGGAGACAAGGAGCCGAGGGAGGGGAGGGAACGGGAGGGAGCCGGCGAGCGGGGTGAGATGAGGAGAGGATGGGACCAGGCTAAGAAGCATGAAGGAGCTCACCCAGCCCGGCGGGTTTAATGTCCAGGTTCTAACGAGCATACCTGGGGTGTGACCCTCGGTAATTAAACGAGGGCTTTGGGTTAAGTAGATCTGGGCTGTGGGGGTGTCTCAGCCCCTGGGAGTCTCCAGCTTATCGTTAAGCAGGGGTGGGTGCGGGGAGCCGGAGGGAGAAGGAGAGAGGCAGCTGGGGTGGGAGCCTGCCTGAAGGAGTGATGCTGATTGGGAGCGATACCAGTCACCAGGCTGGTCTCGTGCGCTGCAGCTGTACATGCTGGCACTCGGCTCTCGTCCACAGGCGCTGTGCCAATCCGGTGACCTTGCTGCCGCTCCCTGGCCCCCCTTCCCCCACCTCGCACCCCCGAGTTGCTGGGTTGGAGTCTTCTGCCCTTTATCCCACTTGCCTCCGAGTGGTTTGTGGTTCACATCATTGGGGGAAAGGATGTGGGGGGTGAGATTTAAGGTCCTTGGGTCTCAGATTTCCTCTTGTGCATCTATGCTGCCTGAGGGGCTGCCTGTCTGCCTGTGCCACTCTGCCTCCCCCTGTAACTCCTGGACTGTAAAGGAAACCAGAGAGGAGGGCAAAAGCCTGGCAAGGCTGATTAGTGGATTGATGACTTAGCATCCAGCCTCTTGATGCCACGATGACAGCCGAAGTTAGACGCCTCTCCCCATCTTCCCCCCACACCACTCGCTCTTCATTTTACATTTGCTATCAGGATGTGCTTGTCTGCAGGTCCTTGCTGTACCCCAAATGAGTTACCCCAGACTGAGTATATATACATACACATACATACTGTTGTATAGCACTGCTCACCCTAGCTCTTGAAGTGCTGTCTGGAGACAGGGCAGCCTTGTCCCTGTTTGACAGCTGGGGAAACTGAGGCACACAGCAGGGGGGTAACTATACCAAGATCCCACACCCAGTCTGTGGCAGAGCCCGGCCCTCACTACTCAGCGTAGCGCTTCCTGCCTGACAGCCTGCGGCGATGTGATGGGGAGAGGCCTGGGTGAAGTCTGGATGAGCCAGACGTGCCAGTTGTGGGCTGGAGAGAGGACGGGAGATCTCTAGCCAGGTCTGGGAAGCTCCTCTCTTTCCTGACCGTGGTCTGTTTCATTCAATCCCAACCAGCCACATGCTGAATGTGACGTGGGAGCACCGGGACTTCTCCTTCAACGAAGGTGGCTACTTGGTGAGGCCCACCATGGTGGTGATCTCGCTGAACCGGCACCGGCTCTGGGAGATGGTAAGGGCTCCTTTCCACCTGCTCTCACCCAGGTGTTACCACTTAGGGACGTCTTTGCCTTCTAACCACAGTCTGCTATGGTAGCCCTCAGATGGGCGTTAGGGCTGGAGGGAGAGGTTATTCCCAAAGGGTCCTGTGGGCTATAAGATTGGTAGAGAGGAGAAGAGGTTGCTGTACTTGGCTAACAGGATATCAGGATAAATATACTAAAATAGCATCTTATGAATAGGTCGTCATCTACAAAAGCACGCGTCTCTGAACAAGAGTCTACAAGGTGACTACTTTTTGACTAACCACCTAAGCATCCTAAAATGTGATGTAGCAGCTACGTGCTCTGCTTCTCCTTCCTCTCCAAACTGGCTCTCCAAGAATAGGTTTTCCTATGCTTTCACGTCTCCCATCAGTTCTTAGCAGGGTCCCGTTCCGGTTGTAGAGACACTGTCCCTCCCTGCCGTAGGCTCCCCGTGCCCCTTTTAGATCTCCCCGCTTGCTCGCACTACAGTCCCCTGTCCCCTGCTCTTCCCCCAAGTCAGATTGCCTCGTACCCTCCAGGTGCCCTCCCGCAGCCTGAAGATCTTCAACACCGTCCCTCCTTAATACGACCTCCTCAACCCCTCTCAGCAGAGTCCTGCTTCCTCTGGATGAACTTCTGTTTTGTTCCAGGCAGGACACGCGGTTCCTTGCTCTGAACTGTGGTTTTAAACCCAAGGCTGGCACATGCTATGAGTTTCTACTCATAGCATGTGCCAGCCTTGGGTTTCCAGCCCTTGGAAGTCAGGCACGTTGGAAAGGACTTTGGCTTGGGTCACTCTTTTAAGCTAGAGGCTTTCTTCTGAGAGGGTGAGGAACACCATATGTACAAAGCAGCTCTCCGGGAAGCCACAGCCCATGGAGCTGTCAAATGGTGAGGGCTCAGGGTATGGTGAGAGTCAGAGCGGAAAGGGGAGAGCTCATGAGCTGTAGGGAGTTAGTAACAGCTGTGTGCGGATGCTGTTCAGTAACCAGTCAGGGGAATGCAGCAGGCCTGGGTCAGCCTCCTTTCAGTGGCTCTGAGTTTTAGTAGTTCACCCTTGTGCAACCTGAACCTTGCCCAATGGAGCTACTGCTTCCATCTGGCTCATGCTGGAGCCATTGAAAGGTGCAGTTCCCCACACTTCTGTCTGAACTACTGCCCTTGCATGGCTTCGGAGGAGCGGGATATGCTGGGCTTGTGAGAGTGATAGGACAGAAGATTGCTAGATCATTAATGATCCCAAAGCGCTTTTCCTAGGGTAAGAGAATGAATGGTGAAATGCCGGTGAAATGTAGGTGATGTTCAGCCAGCCTGAATTGCCTTGTGGATGCCTTTGCACATGCTCCAGTGCTTGCTTCCCGTAGCCAGTCGTGCTGCGTGCGAGCACGTGGCTGCGTCTTGCCCCCGAGGTGGTCAGTGAAGTTTTGTAGGGCTAGAAGACATCTTCGGTGGACACTTGGTGCGAGTTAGATGTTCGTGTTTTGATACGGGGGCTGAAAATGCCATCCCAAATATAGATATATTTTTCTTTCTCAACTCAAAACAGTACCTTTTTTTCTGTTGTCGTTTGCTCATTTGTTTTAACGAAAACCTGAGGCAATCCTTTGGGCCTGAAAGAAAACATTGATTTCAGTTTGGCACTATTTGCTTTGTGAAAATATTTGAAAACAAATCGAATCCAACTACATTTGGCCTCCAAACGTTGTTCTGAAATGGAAAAATCCAAACATTTCATTTAAAAAACAAACGTTTCCCCCCCCAAATTTTGGTTTCCCAGGCAGAGCCGCATTTTTCAGTAAATCAGACTATCTGCTTTAAAAAGAGTCTCCTCGGCTCTGTTTGGCTGGAAAGCACCAATGTGTCTCCCGGGTTGCCCTGCTGAGAGCGGATAGCCACGCAGGCCCCCAAGAAGGACCTTCCAGGCTCCCGAGGAGGGTGTTAGTTGGCTTGGGACGCGCAGTCAGCTGTTGGCGGTGGCATCAAATCAGCTAGCAGATGTAAACCACCTAACCTCAGGCTTCCTCGGAGGCCAGTGCGAACGCCACCTGTTTCTCAGAGCTGGGCATGCAGGGCAATAGCATTAGCAGCTACAGCAAGAAGCAGCCTGCCACTGTTTCTTTCCAATTTTAGGCCAATGCCTTTTTCCCTGGGGTGGCATCACTTCTGCTTCTGGTCTAGGAAAATGAGCTTGCTAACAAGGCCATTTGCTGGCAGAGGTTGTCTAAGGCTAATACAGCTGGACTCTCCTAGAAGGCAAAATTTGCCTGGATTATTGTGGCAGGAGCTAGCTTCCACAAGGGACAGGGAGGTTGGTAAACCACCTAACCTCTGTTTTCAGGCAGCGTGGCCTGATTATCAAATGAAACAAATGAGTGCGCTACAGACTAATAATTATTTGGAGAAATGAGTTGGCGAATCCCAGCAGAGCTCTGCTCTCTGATACCTGGAGCCACCTGGGCCTTCCTTCTCCTGCGTCTTCCTCCTTTACAGCAGTGCCGCGAGGGCGGGGAAGGCAACGGGCCTGCTTTGGACCCTAGCAATAGTCTCACCTCCCCCATGGCTTGGTGGCATTTCCCCGGGTGTCGGCTGTAAGGCTGAAGTTACACGTTACGCTTAGACCATACTAAGGACACTTAAAACATGATAAAGCTCTTTCACTTGTGCCAAGTGCCCCCCTGAGCATCTCAGAGTTACTCCACTTTAGGTGAGGATTAATGCTGGGTCGAGTGATGTAGCTTGTGTTAGGGTAACTTCAGTCTGCTCCAAGGAGATAAAACAAGCACTTTTTAGTTCTCCGACACCCCAGGATGCATGTCTCCCAGCCTGCTCCCCCGAGAGAGCCCAGGTGTCCCGGCTCCTAGTCGCATCCCTGGTTCCCGGCTATGCCCCCGCACACCCTCTAGTGGCAAGTCAGAGCCGTGAAGGCAAGACACGGTATTAATCTTTAATGTGCAACTGCTCATGGCACATTGAACCGTGCTTCGCAGTCCACAGATTTAGCATAGTCTAAGTGTAATGTGTAACTTCACCCTAACGCTGCTCCCTCCGCTCTTGGCAGGTGGGGAAATGGGAGAAGGGGATCATCCACATGAAGTACCCCGTGTGGCCCCGTTACGGCTCCTTCCTGCAGCCCATGTCGGACAATCGTCACCTTACCGTAGCCACCCTGGAAGAGAGGCCCTTTGTGATCGTGGAGAACACGGATCCCACCACTGGAGTCTGCGTGCGCAACACCGTGCCCTGCCGGAAGCAAACCAACTACACCGAGGGGTAAGTGGGCAGGCCGGGGGTGCCTGGAGGTGTCTCCAGCTCTGAGAAACGCTATTTGCAGAACCAGGTGGTCCAGCTCCTGCCCAGCTGGGATCGGAGCTCTGCAAGCTACACTGGTAGCTGGAGATGCTGCTTGTGCTAGAAACGGGCTTCCTGCGTATTTTCGAACAGGAATGTGGTTTGGGTTGGATGGGTGATTGGGGCCTGTTGCAGCAGGGTTTCTTATCACAGCTGTAAGAGCGCTGTCACGCCCAGCTGGAGAGAGAGCTTCGAACTGGGCTTTCGTCCAGGCCTGAGTCTTACAGGTGGGAGCTTCTGGCTCTTGCTAGACTTGAGTTATGACACAGCTGGAGCCCTCTGGGAGCAGGCTCTGGGGCTTCGGCTCAGTGCCTGTAAACACAGTGTTTTCCCAACAGGTTGCCTGCTGCCCTGGCCCATCAATTATAGTTCCAGGACAGTGAGAGTCTGTGGATTTAGGGCTGTGGCTGAGGTTCCCCAGAGACTACCTTCTGGAAAGGTGGCCATGAAGATGCTCCTGGAAGGTGTCCCTGCAGGGATGCAGCTAGACAGGCCTGTGCATGGGTATTAATCGCCTGTCCACAGCTGACCCCTGCAACCTGCTGATCAAAGAGGTGTCAGCTGTGCTGCAGGAGAGTGTGCTTTCCTTGGCAGATCTGCCGCACAGTCATCCTACACCTACTTCAGACTTTCTGCCACTCTTTCCTTCCCACAAGGGACCAGGCATTGCTCAACAGCCGTCCCCTGCTCCCCGGGGAGAGGAACATATGCTCCTCTCCCAATAATAGCTGCCACCCCATGCTCTTCTAGCCTTTCCAGCGTGTTAACAATGCCGCCCCTTACTGTGTCATTTGCTTTTGCTCAATGACCCTGATTCCTGCTGCATAAACCTCTATGGCTTCTGTGCAATCATTTTACTTTAACTCAGCAAGTGCCAACATTTTTGGCAGGTGTGCCACCCATTAGTTCCTCACCCCCCCCAGGTACCACTCCAATCCTCTTCCCATGCCTAGTCTGTTGCTCTGCTTTCTGCTCCCTATCTGATTTCTTGCTGTGTCCTCTGCCCTGTTGGTCACCGTGCTCCCTGCCTAATCTGCTGCTCTGCTTTCTGCTCTCTTCCCAGTCTGTTGCATGCCACACAGCCCCTGTGCCACTCATGGGACCCATGCCACAGGTTGGCCACCCCTGTCGCAACTAATGTAAAATGCCGCTGACTGTGTGTTGTACTCATTGTCAGTGCTGTGGATTCAGGAATCCAGCCCTTGCAGTCATTGTCTTGAAGCTGTGCAAAAGGCATGTGAAATGTCACGGCTGGCACAGGTAAGAGCAGGGTTGTGGCATGGCTGTGCCTGGTGCCCACTTTGCATGGATATAAACCATCGCCTGAGGTGCAAGGCAGTGGGACGAGGCTTAGTAGCCCCATGGCTGGTCCATGTGCCCTCTCTCCAGTCAAAAGTGGGACCTGACCTGTTTGCTGCAGCATCACCTGTCTCTGGGAAGTATCTGTGCATATACACAAGTCTGCTTAATGCCTTGCTTCCAGGGGAGATGGGCCTGCAGACCCCTACACCAAGCTCTGTTGCAAGGGCTTCTGCATCGATATCCTGAAGAAGCTGGCCAAGGCGGTGAAGTTCTCCTACGACCTCTACCTGGTAACCAATGGAAAGCATGGGAAGATAGTGCGTGGCGTCTGGAACGGGATGATTGGCGAGGTAGGGAGGACATGGGTTTTTGCACGGCACCTCTCCTTGGGAAGGGTTGCCAGCGGTGGACCTGAGCCCTTGAGTCGCAAGTTGTGCCAGTTCTCTGCTGTCAGCAAATAGCTCTGAAACCCTCAGGCAAAATGTATGCCTCATTCTCCTCCGGTGGCTTGCAGTTCCTCCCTTAGGTCACGTGGTGGAGGCCTGTGCCGTGTATCGCGGTGTCGCTCCACGTGCTGGAATTCCTCGCGGTTTGGCTCTATTTTAAGTTGGAAGTTAAATTAAAGATAAAGAGAAGGAATGTTTTAGCCGCAAAGTGAAGCACTCAGAGCTTGGGAGGCATCAGCGCTAAGTTAGCCCTTGCAACCTTATTGCAGCACTTTGTGCATCTGTTACATTACAGTCTTTAATGGCACGGTTACATCCTACTTTTTTCCCCAGGATCCTGGCATTACTCAGTGGAAGGCTCATTATTTAAACTATCTTTTTATCCTCTCTTTTTAAGCATCATGCGATACTCCCTGCATTGAATGCAACTATTTTTCTTACCTTTTGGGCATTGCAAAGGTGCTCTCACTATGGCAGGCAAGTGCTTTTGTATCTCATAGACTAACTAAATCAGATGCATAAGCTTTCCTAAGCAGCAGCTTGAGCTTAGCTCCGATGATGAAAGCTTATACTTACAAGATTTAGTTCGCTTATAAGGTGCAAAGCTACCCTGCCTTCTGCTTGACTAAGACTGCTAACTTCCTCTCTCTAGGCAAGTGTTTTGCCAATCTTTATACATTCATCTTTGCAGACCCCTGTGGTATTATCCCCCTTCTTCCTTTGGGGAGCTAAGGCATAAAAAAGTGAAAGTTAAAATCATTAGAAGTATCCGCCCATTTTGGGTGCCCAGCGTAAGACACCAACAGCAGGATGTTCCCAAGTGTGGAGCAGGTTTGTAGTGCTTTGCTTGTTCAAAGCACAGCCCTGATCAACCTTGGTTGCAGTTACGGCTCCTTAGCATTTCTGCCCATCTCACTCCATTGGATACCCAGAAATAGATGTGCCTAGGGGCCAGCTGTCAGCATTTAGGTTGAAGTGACCTGGTGTGAGGCAGGGAGAGAGTCCAGGTCTCCAGGACAGAATTCATCTCCCTCAGTCGGGAGACCCTCCTCTGCCTGCCATCCCTGGTCCTATTGTTGGCATACCTCCCAACTTCTGCAATAAATGAGGCTCATGTAAAGAATGGATGATCCTGCCCTGAGCAGAAGGCTGGACCGAATGACCTTGGGAGGTCCCTGCCACCTGTGCCTAGCTCTGGCGGGCTTGACTCGGCAACCTGAATGTTCTTCTGCAGTTGTCTTGCGCTTGTGTGAGATGCTGATACACACTGGGTCCAATTCCCTGGTGTATACACCAGCTGCTCTCCGGTGGGTGGCAAGAAAGGAGATTTGGGTGTTGGATTCTGGCCTAGCAGCCGTGCCTCTAAGTCGGTTACTCCTCTCCTGTCCTCAGGGCAGAGATGGCTTTAGGCTGCAGGTTGTGCAGTAGCCTGCCTGGCCCCTGGTGCAGCTTGCTGCTTTTTTATACTCTGTTTCCTTATGTGCCCGGGGCAGCAGTGTGCTGCAGCTGTGCCCCAGACATGCCCCCAGTCTGCTGCTTACATTTTGGCTGGGGAGGATGCAGAGCTTTTATCCCATTTCTGTAGTTGCTGGGGTGGCACCCATGGGGTACACGAACCCTGGGGGGGGCACCTATTGTATGCTGGCAGAGTGAAGAAGAAGATCCTTGAAGTCACTAAGCATCAGTCTCTGAGTCTGTTAGAGGAAAACCAGTAGTAAAGGGAGGAGTTTATCACGAACACATTTTGGAGGCTGGGACAAGGAAGGTGCGTTGCTTTAGGACTAGTCTTTTCATTAGTCACTGTGACGGCTAGACGGAGAGGATGGTTAGTTTTGTAGGACCTGGTTAGCAATTGCTCCCTTTGCTCCGGATTTGCCTGGCCATGTTCCTGATCACCTTCCCTGCCCCCAGGTATACTACAAGCGAGCAGACATGGCCATTGGGTCCCTCACCATCAATGAGGAGCGCTCTGAGATTGTGGATTTCTCTGTGCCCTTCGTGGAGACTGGCATCAGCGTCATGGTGGCCAGAAGCAACGGGACTGTCTCCCCATCTGCCTTCCTAGGTGAGCAAGTGCCTGCTTGGCGCTGGGATGGTGATCGCGTGTGAAGCCACAGGTGTTGATGCTTTGGAGAGGGGGAAATGGGTAGAGTGAGAAATGCAGGATGAAGGTGTGGCCCTGCAGTTTGCCTTCTGGGGTGAGTTTCCAGAAGGTCAGATTGGTTAAGGCCCCAGTCTGGTGTGGAGAGTCTAGCTTTGTGTCATTGAGGGTCATGGGGTGTGCTGCCACGTCCAGGTTAATTCAAATCCTCAGCATTACTCAGAAGGAAGGCTGAGCCAGAGAGCTGCCTGCCTTTTGGGGGATGAAAATTGCTGCTGACCTGATTGATGGGCTGATCATTATCTGGCCTTGAAGGCTGGGTAGGCAGAGGTCCGTGCAGGATCCCTACATTGGTGCTAGGCTATCTGCCGTTTGTCATCAAGGAAGAAGCAAGGTTAGACAGAGAAAGGTGCATGAGTCCAGCCAAACTCCATCCTAACCTGGCTCTTGTTAGTTAAGAGGAGAGAGAACTCTTGGATTTTATTTCTGATTCTGCTGCTTGTGACCTTGGACAAGTCACCCGGCCTCTCTGCCTCAGCTTCCCTATCTATAAAATGACTCTAATAGCATCTCTCTTACAGGGTACTTGAGAGGCTGAACTGATTATTTAATAGAGCACTCGGTGTTCCACTGATGAGGTGCTATAAAAGTGCAAAGTAGCATCGTTATCCATGCATAAGTAATAGTTTCCCAATCTTTTTCCTACAACTGAACGCCTTAGCAATTGCCAAAGGAACTTCATGTCCCTGTGATTTTTGAAGGGGTGGTGACTGGGCTGCAGTCTGAGTGGGATCGGCAAGGAAACAATTACCCTATCTGTTGGGTTTGAGCTTATCCTGGGAACCTGCAAATATTTGTGCCTCTCCCCTTGCAAAATCTGAACTCTTTCTGTGAGAAAAGCCTTGCTACTTGACCATGCTGTAACGTGGAGTGCAATTTTCAGCAGTCGTAACGCAGAATTAGGTTGTCTTGTGCAGGTTCTTGATGGATTCTGCTCATTTCCAGGGCCATAGGGTCCTTCTGCCCTATTGTCTGGGGTTTAATGTTGGTGTTATGCTCTGTATGATTATGATCTATAGATGGGTCACTGATGACAAAAATGGGAAACCCGAAGTCCACTGAACAAGTCATCTTAAAATGAAGGGTTTGATTAAAGCCTGCATTGCTGGAGACTGTAGGTCCTCAGTGTCAATGCAGGGTCAGAGCTGAGCAGATCAGAACCAACGTGCCCGTGGCAACTTTTTGGTGGAATTTATGAAATGAGCTAATACATCTCGGACAAGTTCCCAGAGGAGAAGAGACCACATTGCAGAAGTTTCTACTGACTGGCCTCCCAGCTGCTGGTGACATAACAGGCCAAGGGATAATTGTAGGCCACACGGCCGAGATGCTAGTCTGGAAGGACAAATCTTGGGAGGATTTTCTATGGCTTGCATATATTTTGGGGGTATTCTCACTTTTTGCCAATCTGAGAGTTATTCAAGTGTTGGGTGTGTTCCTGAAGTCTCTTCCAAGAGTGGTGGCTCTTTCTCCACCAGGTTTGGCTTATTGAGTAGTGCCCCTCCTGGATGGAGACCTTACCATTGTCACATCCAGCCAAGAGCTACTGCACCTTCTCTGAGAGAGCTTTGAAAAGCAACCAGAAACTTCAGTGAGTGCAGAACACCTTGGAATAAGATGATCCATGCCCTGGGCAGTTCACCTTTGCTGCATGGGTGTCCACATATGAATTGTAATCTCTCTTCATGGGGGTTGAGCACCCATAATTCTCATAATCCATTTGGCATTGTGGGTCCTCAGGAGTTTTGGAAATTGGTTCCCCAAAGCCTCATGTTTTCTGGGGCTTAGATGTCTTGGAAACAGCCTCTCATCTAGCTGACATCAAACCCAGTGCGTCTGAGAAGAGTATCTAAGCTCCGGCTTGCGGGGTGGGTGTTCTTGGTAGAGCATCCTTAGCTGTGACCTTGCTTGGGTGGTCAAGGTGCAGCGTAAAAGCCTCTCTGTCTGTTAAAGCTTTTGCCTGGGAAGGGCTGTAATTCAGAGCACTTTATAGGAATGGGTTAAAGGAACAGGTTGAAGATGTTGATTGTATTTGTGAGAGCATATCATGATGATGCCGTAGTTTTATATGGGGCTGCTATGCCTGCCATAGATAGCTATTATGGATTGTAATTATGATTTCATTATACTAAAGCACGTACAGGCCAAGACAAGGGCCGCAATTGCAATAAAAGTATTTTTGAAATGTCATTATTAAAAGGGTCATGTTGGCAACTCCCGTAGTGCCGTATCAGAGAAACAAGATTTGTGGGGTGAAGAAATGTTTTTTGTTGGAGGAACTTGTATAGTTGGGAGCAGTAGGAGACATCATTTTGGGCTTCGTGTGCCCTTCATCAGGTCTGTCTGGGAAACAAGTTGTCACCATCCAAGCTACACACAAGGTAGAACAAATGATTTAATTTAACATAATGGTGTTAATAGATGTAATCACTTGAAAGGGGAAGTGGGCATTTATTACCTGTGGGGCAAAAAAAAAATGTTAGCAGGGGGAGATGTGAGAGGTAAGTTTTAATGAACCATAAAATCAATGTTTCAGTTATGTCCATGGGTTTTGGTGTCCAGGAAAGTTACGAGTTTCTGCTCCCATGGTCGTCTTCTGGAGTTTCTGGGGGAAAGCAACTGAGCCTCCGACTTCACCGCTTCCCCTCCTTTTCTCCTTCAATAACCTATTATTACACCCCTGCATACTCCAAGAGAAAACCATTCCAGGAACTTCTTATACTTGGTGTGAAGTTGGAGTTGGGGTGCTCTACACTTCTGGCCCTTGCTGTTTGGAGGAGGTTGAAGAAGGTAGGGACTGAAGCCAGATTACCTGGAGGCCAAGGCTGGGTTTTGCTGGTGCTGAAATCTGTTCATCCCAGACTGCACGTTGCTGAATTTGCAATGTGTCTGGGAGACGGATCCAGACCCGGGGGCTCGACTGAAAGTAGTTGGAGCTGGGCGTTTGGGTTTGGACTCTCTCCTCCTTGAAAGGGGAATTTCAGATGTGAAGTGGAGTGGGCTGGGAGTTCTCCGGGAGGGTTTTTTGTTGGAGAATGCAGGTTTTTTGTTGGAGAATTTAAGGCTTGATTTTTGCCTTCAGCCCAGCCGACAGCATTTCCTTTCTGTAACGATAAGATGAACTATTAGACATTCTGCAGGTTGGTTTTCCTTCCAAATCAGAGCCAGACCTAAATTTAGAGGTCCTTCCCAACACCCTGACTTGCACGTCTCATTTGGGCCTGTATCTAATCTAACTCCATCTGTCTTAATGAAACCAGCCAGCACCCTGCGGGGTCCCAGTGAGAGCTGATCCCTCCTGCTGGAGGTGCCATGACTGCCCAGTTGGGGTTAACTGAAGTGACTTGAGGCATTTCACCCACTTAGTCTTTGCCTTAAATTTAGCCCCATGGAAACAAAACTTCTCTGGTGGGAGTTACTGCTGCTATCACAGCACCTGCATGCCCCAGATGAGACTAAGGGCCTAGTGGGTTGGATATAGCCCCCATCCCAAAGAGCTTACAGATCTAAAACAACAAGGCAGACAAAGGATGGGAGCAAGGAACCGCTGTTATTCTCACGTTACAGATGGGCACAGAGAGAGGAAGGTCACACGGGGGCTTTGTGCGGAGCTGGGAGCTTAACGCAGGTCTCTTGAATCTCTGGCCACTGCTTTAAGGACAAGGCCAACCTGAGGCAGCGTGGCACGAGGGCTGGGATGCGTGAATTCAGCTGAGTGGAAGCAATGTGCCCATTGTCAGGTGAGGATACGGACACCACATCAGCATCTCTGACAACACTGGAGGGCAGGCAGGGCTCCCGTGGCCCCCTCCCCTCTTTCCTGCAGTGAAACAAAGACTGTCATTTTCTTTCACTCGCTGCCAGGTCTGCAGGAAGTCTGAGACGCAAAAAGAAACCAGTTATGCAACGGTTCTTTTCAATGAATTGAATTTGGGACTGGCCGGGCTGAGATTGTTCCTCGGGATGTTCGTTCTGCAAACCCTCTCTTTGCCTCTTGCACATTTTAATAACAACGTTCGAATAAATGGCTCTAAGTATTTCCTTGCAGGGTGGGGGGAAAACCTGAATGTTTAACTATGCAGGAAGCATGTGTGACTATGCACATGCCTGGGCACGTGCGCTAGTCTGGAGGCTTATGGTTGTACATGCCCGCTTCGTGTGAGTGCCCGTCCTTAGCAGTGCATGCTGCCTACCTGCGCTTGTTTGAGGACAAGCATGTTTGCAGTGCCTGTCACGTGAACAGGTCCATATAGGTGGGTGCAAAGCTTCTGCATATATACACACCTAAGTGCATATGTGGATGAATGTGCATTGCGTGTTGCATGCATTGTGTTGGAAAGTCCTGTAGTCTTTGTGAGTGAGCATTTCTGGGAGTATATATTGCCCCTGTACTTTCATCGGTGTGTGCAAGCTTGACGGCCTGTCTCTATGTGCATGAGCGTACCTTTGTAGTATATACTGCTTGGTTCATACGTGAAGGTCTCCTTTGTGTGTGTGAGTATGTAGGTGAATGCATTTGCCTGTGTAAATTGTTCTCTGTAGGTGTACATATATGTCTATGTGTGCATGTGTAGGTGTACACTTGTGTGGGAGAGACATGGCATGTGCAGTACAGGCAGTCCTCGTACTTTTATGGCGGGTTGCCTTCCTGGAGAAGGCAACAGTGATGCAAGTTGAATCTGATTTTTCCCATAGAAACAATGCTGTAATAGGGCGTTACGTTCCTGACCCAGGGCCTGATGCCCAACTTTTTTACAGAAATGACCATGACCATCATATTTAAATCAACTATTTAATCCACTATAAATGATATACACTGTACAGCATAAAGCTTTCTAAAGTGTACTGTATGTACATCAGTTCAACAGGGCAATACAGCAACTAATCGTATAACATTTTATTGAATCAGGAGGTGAAGGAACACCTTCGTCAGGGTCATGGAATGCAGAAGGGCTTCTTTGGGGAGGTTTTGAGGAGACTTAGGGACACTTGATGGCTTTTTGAGAAACTGGTCCAGGGATGTTTGTTTTGCTGCCCTCTTTCTCATTGTAAATGTCCCTGTAGTGCCCGAAGTGCGAGGATCTAGCGCCGTAAATAATAACATGGGTGCAAATGGTGGAGCGCCACAAGTGTGAAGTGCCGTAAGTCGAAACACCGGAAGTCGAGGACTGCCTGCCTTATGCAAGCACATCTGTTGGTCTGTGTATATTCGTGAGCTTGTCCAGGCTAGATATGCTTGCTTACAGGTTGGTATAGGCACATATGGTCCTTGAAGGTTTCTGTAACCTGTGCACAAACCCAAGATGTTGCTGCCAAAAGCTGTTATCGTTTCTTCGTCTTCAGAGTTTTCTGCCTTCTGCGCTCTGGTACTGCAGATAACTGTGCAGCCAGACTCCCCGAGCCAGTGGAAGGGAGGGCAGATCACTGGGATCTAGACGTGCCAGTCCCCTGGCACCAGGGCTGTGAGACCAGGGTCACAGGAGATAGGACCACCCTGGCCTTAGTCCTCTTCAGAAAGGTGTGTCCCACCGCCTTACTTTGGAAACTTCCCCCATGCCGTCGGAGCAACCCTCGCTGAGTCCGGTTACTTGCATCCTGCCAGGCCTCTGGGGTTTAACGGTTTCTCTGCTGTCTCCAGATTTGGGCCTCGCCACCTCGGGCATGATGATCTCCTCCTCCTGGCACAGGAAATACGAGCGGGGAAGTTCTGCCCAAGAGGAGCCAGGGTCAAGGTTCCCCACTCGTTTTGTCCCACCGGTGCTGTGTGTCCTCCCTTGGTCTCCCATCTCCCTCGACTTGCTAATGAAAGGCATCTGATGCCATCAGATAAAGTTTCTCTCCTGCCTGACAGGGAAGGACACGCTGACAAATGGGCCTTGGTTGCTGTATTTTGAGGGCCTGAATTAATCCCATCCTTCAGCCTGCCCTTTAACGACGGAGCTCTATCACTCCATGTGTCTGCTGCTGTCACCCAACAACTGCCACCGTCTCTTCTGCTTGGTCTCTCTCTGCCCTCAACGCCTCGTGCTGTTTGCGTCTCTTCTTGGCTCCCTTTTCCACGGCGGTCCATCTCCCTTTTCATCTCTGTCCCTCTCTTGGCATCTCCTTCCTCCTTTTGTGCCTGTCTTGGTTCTCCATACCCTATTCTCTCCTGCCCCGAGTGCAATAGGAAGGTGTGATCACAGCTTGGAGAGCTTTACTCTAGTTAGGTAACAGCAAAACCTTCAATACAGGCTCTGCAAAGCCCTGGGTACCCTGATGCGCACTTGGACAGCTGGCCGGCATCACAGCCCCCCACGGCCACACCTTCACTGTGATTCTTACCTAAATTAGGTAGATTAAAGCTACAGGCTATCGCAGTGCAGGTTTACTCTTGGTAAATCCCTCCCTTGGCTTAGTCGATGATTAATATATCTGCTTTATTGCGCCTCTTTTTTTTACTGCTGGTGATTTTTTTTTTCCCATCGCTCCATCCCATTTTTCTGGAATTTATTTGCTGAATAATTTCTGCCACTAATAATTCTCAGTTTGCAGTTGGCGTTTGAGTGATTTACTGCAAGCAGTTGCTCCCCAAGCTGTTTTGCCTGGATGTCTCGGGCACAGTCTCGGGTTTCTATTTCCTGACTGAGAAAAAGTAACTCTTCGGATGCGGTTCCTAGCGTGAATGCTTGTGATTTCTCATTGGCAAACTCACTCGCTCTTAGAAAATGACCCCAAACAGTGTGAAGGTGGTCACTTCTGTAACAGATGTATTCAGATAAGCATTTGTTCATGATTCAGGATATATTTGAATAAGCACCCACTTGTAACCTTAGCCTTACAGTTCTGTTCTCCCTCAGCCAGGGTCAGGGACCACCTTCTTGCTTTCTATGTACAGCACTTGGTACAATGAATGTCTGGCCCTTGATGGTGGCTCCTAGGGACTGTAGTAATCTGTTCGCCTAGGGTTGGTATTGCTTGTAACATGCTTTGATATATGAATAATGCCTCAGGTTTCCTGCCATCACCATTAGGATTTGGTCAGGCAAGTAGATGCGATGTTTGGGTTGGTAAATATTTTCAAGACCACTTTTCACATCTCTTTCTTCTCTCCCCACTGACCCCTGCTTGCTAACTTCTAGCTGCTTTCAGCAGGTCTGACTTCAGCTCTTCTTGTGAATGGGGTGTCTCTGCTTCTTTCCATCTCCAGCTCTGATTTCACTGACATGGGGCAAGAGAGACATGTATTTAGGAAGAGTGTACTCCGTGTATAGGCAATGACACACCATAGGTATAGGGCATCTTTCAGTGTAAAGCAAAGGGTAGGGGCTCCATAAGGAAGGATGGGTGCATTTTGTACTGGGAATGCGATGCTGAACACTGCTGTGAAGGGGGATGGTGCCAGCTCCAAGTCTGTCTTTACAGAGCAGTGGTTTCCAACCACAGTGCCACGGCACTCTGGGGTGCATTGAGATCCTTTCAAGGGGGCCATGAGTTGCACGCAGTGTTGGCCCTGTTAAGGGTGCAAACATGTTTCACAAGATAAACCCAGAGGTTTCAAATAGGAATCAGTATAGTGTTAAAAATGTTCTGACCTGTTGCGGCCATTGAGGTCTTTGCAAGAGAAGAGTTGCTCTATTATTTTTCCATAGTCAAAAAGCGAGTAAAAACGAAGAGGTGGCACTTTCCGAGGAGGCGCCAAGTCTAACAAGGGGTGCCTCGAGTCTAAAAAAGGTTGAGAAGCTGCTGTTATAGGCCATGTGGTTTAAGGGAGATGCTTCTCTGAGGCTCAAAGGTTGGGTATTAGCCAGTGCGAGGGGGCTGGTGTCCTATACTTGCTTAAGCCTTACAGCCACGTGCGCACAAATCCGTGGGACCGGGGCAGCACAACCCAGCACTGATTGACTCTTCCTTGCCTTCCAGAGCCCTACAGTCCAGCGGTGTGGGTGATGATGTTTGTGATGTGTCTCACTGTGGTTGCCGTCACCGTCTTCGTGTTTGAATATTTCAGCCCCGTCGGCTACAACCAGAACCTGACTAGTGGCAAAAGTAAGTCACTCAAAGGGGCTGTGCGCACACGTTGTTGTGCAGGGGGTAGGGAAAGGGGGGCACCGCATAACAGGTGTCCCTCTCCCCACTCCACGCAGGGCCGCTCCCAAACCTCGGTGTCCCTTGGTCATAGTTTCATCTCCAGCTGGTGGTTTCTCCAGTGTTTTCTCTAATATCAATACAAGGAACTGGAAAGCCACCGCAGTTGCCCTCTTTCCCCACAAACACATGCACGTGTATTCACTCAGTCCTCCACAAACACATGCACGTGTATTCACTCAGTCCTCCACAAACACATGCACGTGTATTCACCCAGTCCTCCACAGTCTTTTGCCATGGCTCTGTTAGGGTGGCATCACAGGTTACCTTTAAACTGTGCTAAGAGCACTTAAAATGGGAACATTCACCCATGAAGGGGTGTTAACCTGTGCTCAGTACCCTCTAAACGGTTTAAAGTTTTATGCCCGTTTTGTTATCTTTGATCTGTTTTACCCGGATCGTTCCTGGGCATTGCTAGTCTGTTCAGGGAGGGGGAAAAAAAAGAAGCTATTTTCATACCTCCAGCATCCCAGGATGCATCATTCATTCCCAGGGCTTCCCACTCCTTTGCCCTGTGGACAAGCATTCAACAATCCTGAATGCTGCTGTGAAGGGGGATGGTGCTGGCTCCAAGCCGTCGCTCCTCTCGTGTCCCGGGGAGCAGACTATGTGCCATCGTAAAGTCAGAACAGATGTGAAATGTTTTCCAGGTAACCTGTAACTGCACCCTTAGACTGGCCCAGCTTAATTTGCTGGGATCCTTTGGCCCCAGCTGACTACCTGCCCCGGGGCAGGCGGCTGGACTCGATGATCTCCCAAGGTCCCTTCCAGCCCTGGTGTCTATGAATCTATGAAGCTAGAAGAGATTCCTTAAGCTGGTTCAGGGTCACCTGGGATTATGGCAGTGCACAGTGGGTGAACCCAGTTCCTCCCAAACCATTCGTATCCACAGCTGTCACCATCAGGCCAGATCAGTGTGCCGGTGGATTTGTGTCCTGCCTGCTCCTCTGGTTTGGCTAAGAGCTTCTGCATCCTTGCCGGCTGGGGGAGAAGGTTTCTCTAGGTTGCTTTGCGGAGCAACAGGCCTGTCTCCGATTAAATTCGTTAAGGCTTATCCACCCTGCTGTGCCCTTATTCTACCTTTCACACGCTGGCAATGACCTCTCTGCTCCCCACCTGGGCATCACTGCCCTGCACCCCCACCTCGCTCCAGGTTCAGGGACCCTGGGCGGTTTCTCAGCATTTCCCACAGGTATTTTGCCAGTCAGCCAGAGATCAGGCACAGGGAGGAAAGGGGAGCGAGATGGAAGCTGTTATCTTCCAGGAGACAACGGCTTAGAGCCCACAGCACAGACCAGGCAACCTATTTTTAGCTTTCGTTTTCCAAGCGAACAAAGACTCCAGCCAAACCCGGCCAGGCAGAACCAGCCGCGCCGCTTCTCGTGCTACCGCCTGTTTCTTTGCTCTGGGTTCGAATAGTCCCAGTTTTTCCCCCTTGTTTAATTTTCTGGTACGTGACCCTGTAGTGGTGGGGCAGGGAAATGCATTTCCATTCTACTTGCCCTAACTACAAGCTAACTATTGGGCTGTTTCAGGAAGTGGGGTCCAAGAAGCAGCTGGTTAGGAGGTCTCCAAGTCTCTCTGTGCTGCAATTCAGTCTTGGATCCTACCCTGAAGCGGGTCTGGCAGCACCCAGATCTATTCCCTTCGCAGCCCAGAAATGGCCTAGCCAGTGAAACAGGGCCACCTGTGTCGTTCTGGCAGGATTTTGTTCCAGATTTCCCACCAGTATGTTGGAGCCAAGCGATGGCTGAAGAATCTCTACCGAGGGTTTCATAAAGCTTGGTGCCTGGCAGCTGCAGTAGCTGGTGATATAGAAATGCCCACAACAGATTAGATGTTAGGGTAAGATGATGTTTTAAGAGATGGCATGCCCAGACCAGCTTGGAGGTCATGCTGTTGAGAGAGACCCGTGGGATATGACCCCGAGGTATTTCAGTCCTAGGGAAACGGGTGGCTTTTCCTGGCTGCTTTCTGTAAAGCCAATGTATCTTTAGTACCTAGAGCCTCTGACACACTCATTTTGAGGATCTCTGAAGCACGAAGCAGGTGAGTGCGAGGGTTTTGCAGCACTGGTGAGGTCTGGGTTTCAGACCTCTCCATCCCTCTCATCAACAAGCGCCAGAAGAGAAGGAAAAAAAGAGTACGAATTGAAAATAACCTTCCCCACAAAGCTGCTCCTTGCCTATATCTTTTTCAGAGGGGGTGGGACGGTCTCTACTTGGCAGGAAAATTAGACATTGAAAAAAAAAAAAAGTAGCAGGAGTAGAAATCCTTCTTTTATCAAAAGCTCCAGGCTAACACCCATGAGAGGAGGTGTTACCCCTGTTCATTTTCCAGGAGACACAAACAGGGATACCCGAGGTTGAAGAACTGCACTGAGTTTACCTGAGCTGTTTTGAGTCGCTCACAGCTGCTTTTCTCCTTCCAGAGTCGGGTGGCCCCTCCTTCACCATTGGCAAATCTATCTGGCTGCTCTGGGCACTGGTCTTCAATAACTCGGTGCCCATCGAGAATCCAAAAGGCACCACCAGTAAGATTATGGTGCTCATCTGGGCTTTCTTTGCTGTGATATTCCTCGCCAGCTACACAGCTAACCTGGCAGCATTTATGATCCAGGAGCAGTACATCGACACGGTCTCTGGGCTGAGCGATAAGAAGGTGAGGCGGGCTCCGGGCAAACAAATGCAGTCTGGGAGTGCATGCATGGCTGGGCAGAGTAGGCCACGTGGAGTACACAGGTTAGGGTCAAGGGATGGGGTTAGTCTTGACTGAAAAGAGCAGACTTGCTTCGCCTTCTGAACTAACCTGATCAAGTCGGGCTTCTGTAGCAGGGGACTCTCTATGATACCAGCCACAAAGAACCACGTGCCGAATCCATCAATGCTCTGTTACTGCTCATCCTGACTCTCTCCCATTACTCCAGTCATTACATCTCTGGTACAGTGAGCCAAGCAGCTGGAGATGGTGGTGGTACGCTTACCCTGCTCTGTATGAGGCACAAGGTGCATTGATAGGAGAAGGGACTGTGGGTAGACCTAGCCGCTCATCCAAGACGGGTTGGGGTAAAGGCGAGGAATTGAAGGGGAACACAGATTGGAGGATGTTGAACTCTTTCGACCTAACGGTGAACAGATCTCATTGCTGAAAAGGAGAATCCACAGAAGCAGCCAGGGTGGAGAGTGAAAAGCTAGTAGGAAGGCACCAGGCTCTCATGTAGAACGGGATTGCCAGGCTCTTTCCTCCCACTGTCAGCCCATGGATAGTCAAAAGGAGTCATTCCCATACTGCGGTGGGAGACTCTGGTGTGGTGTATCCTCCATGTGCCCCCTCTGAGTGCACAGCATGGGCTGGCCATCAGCTAGGAGCACCTTTCTGAACAGAATTGCCTTTGATGGGAAGCAGAGTTTGAGAAGCTGGCACCGCCTTGAAGTCTGGCAGCGCTGTCCTGCCCCTCCACGAGAGGCCGGAGGGCTCAACAGACAATGCTTACATGACTAGTGGTCAGGAGGTGTGGGTTTGAGCCCCCGCTCCAGCACTGACTGTGATGAGGTGCTCTGTGCCTTGCTTTCCTCGATCTGCAAAATGGGAACAGTGAAACGTACCTTTGGAAAGCGGCTTGAGATCTGTGGGTGAAACACACTGTGGGCCAGATCCTGTTTCACCTTTTGGAAACCAGAGTAGACTTGGCTACTTAAATGTGAACCTGTCCTACTCTGCTTGAGTCCCTGAAAAACAGGAACGTGCCTACTTTTGTAACTCGCCTTCATCTGAGTCTCACGACTAAGTCACGAAAAGCAGTGCGCAGAGGAATGACCCATTTAGTTTTTTCACTGGCGGCTTTCCTGGGATGCGAGCAGGGTGGAACAGGATCACGTCTAGTCACTTAAGCCCACTTTGGCCCCTGCAGTGTAGAGCAGCATCTGGCCCTATACAAATAATGGAGTTCTGCTACCATTATCTCAGCAGCGTGGGGTGGAGAAGACCTCTTCTCTCAACCATTGCATCGTCAGGAGGAGTAAAGGGCTCTTTAGCACAGGGCAGTTTAAACTGTCTGAAGTGGGGGGACAGTGCAAGTGGGGGAGGATAGAAAAGGAGCTGGGATGTGACCGGGGCGGGCGGGCAGGGTGCGTGTATGAGAGCCCTGTTACCTGAGGCTGGGAGCGAGAATTGAGAGGAAGGGACGCACGTGTGGGCCCTGACTCGGCTTGTCAAGACCTGCAGATTTGAACGCTGTCATATAGATGTTAGCAAAGCGAGAACCACATTGTGGACACGTCAGCCCATTATTCAGCCAGCCTAGATGGATAGTGACAGGGTGGGAATAGATAGGAAGGGGAGGAAAGGAGAAGAGGCTTGTTCTAACATTGGGCTGAAAGGAAAGTCCAAAAGGACGCCTGGGCGGCAGTGCTGGTTGCTGTGGACAGGGCAACTAACTGGTGGTGACTGGTGGCGCTTCCCTTTCCAGTTCCAGAGGCCCCAGGAGCAGTACCCGCCTTTCCGGTTTGGCACCGTTCCCAACGGCAGCACAGAGAGGAATATCCGGAGCAACTACCCCGACATGCACACGCACATGGTGAAATACAACCAGCGCTCGGTGGAGGATGCCCTGACCAGCCTCAAAATGGGGTACGTCTCCCCGCCAGCTCCTCGGACAAGACGCTTCCTTCCCGGCTTTCTGCTACCGCAGGCAAGCTTTTGCCTGGAGGAGGAGGGATGGCTTTATGCCACACTCACATTTATGTTAGGGACCTGGGAGGGTGCAGGTGAAGTGTGTCACAAGCTCTCCAGCTCATCGAGTGATTGTGGCTTTCAGGACGGCCCTTTCCAAAGGGTGGCAACTCTGAGCGAGAGCAGCCGCACTCCCACTGCAGAGAGCAGGAAACCCCAGTCTACCTGGGTGTCTCCTGTGCAGATCATTTCCACCCCACCCATGGCATCACCATCTTTTAGAGGAGGTGGCAGATTTGAGATCCTGATGCCTGGCAGCCCTTGGTGAGCCCATGGCAAGTCTCATTTGCGCAGAGGGCCAGCAACCCTAGCAGTCTGCTGCACGTCAGCGCTGGTAATTACGTTCTGTCAATCTAATTCCCCGGTTCGGTTTCCAAAGGAGACAGGCTGGTTTTTTCTGTCCCTTCACTTCAGTCCCTAAACTATTTGTATAGCATTGCTGTGAGTTGTTAAGCAGCTGATGCATTTTGCTACCGTGGTGGCCACATTTCAGTAGCGTGCAAACGGATCTGTCATTGCCTTTTAGAAGATCTCACTTGGAGCAAAGTGATTTGCTTAAGGCAGTCTTCACCAATTTGGGAGCATATGCAGCCCAAATTCCTGCTGAGCCTGGGGTTGTTGACTGCAGAGCTAGTAAACTGCCCGAAATTTCAGCAGCCCTGCCTTGGGTAGAAAGGAACATGGAGGTCTGAGATTTGGGGTATCCAATGCCCTGGAAATAGCGATGTTCGTTTTCCTCCTTTACTGGTTTTACCCCGATGTATCCAGTTCTTTCCTGCCTCTCTGGGTGCTGCCCTTGCGCTGATCTCTCTCCTCGCTTCCAGGAAGCTGGATGCCTTTATCTACGATGCTGCAGTGCTGAATTACATGGCTGGGAAGGATGAGGGCTGCAAGCTGGTGACCATCGGCAGTGGGAAAGTCTTTGCGACCACTGGCTATGGCATTGCCCTCCAGAAGGATTCCCGGTGGAAGAGGGCTATCGACTTGGCTCTTCTGCAGTTCCTGGGAGACGGTGGGTATCCTTCCCTGCCGGGAGCTGGGGAAGCGGGAATGGTCCACCCCTTACCTGGTGAAGGTCTTACAGCTCATCCCTCCCAGAGGTCACAGAACAATGTTATCACGCTTTGTTCCCTGCAGAGCTGAGACAACAATGTTATCACAAGGATCAGCCATTACAAAGGAGGGTTGCCTATCTCTCATCTTCTCCTGCTTATTTCATCCTCTCTTTCTCTCTGGCTCTCTCTCATTCCTCTCTGTGATACAAAGCTGCCGCTGTTTTGTTTAAAAATGAAATCCTTAAGAACCAGGAGAGGATCCTTCAGCCCCTCCAAGCCAATACTTGCATTACAAAGTCATGCAGCTAGCGGGCCTCTCTTTGACTAGCAGAAATTGCATCTGCTGAGAGTCTTGGCCCCTAAGTTTCAGGCTCTCTGCCCCATGGAAATCACTTAGGATGAGTATCTTTTCTCTGAGTGCCTTAGAGAAACCTGGTGCTGGACTCTGTGAGTCAAGCAGAGGCTCTGTCGGGTGAGCTGCATGTCAGAGAAAGTACCAAGGATTCAGAAAGCTGTTCTTTTCTGTTGGGTTGTTTGTGGTTAGCATTAAATCAGGCCCAGTCGCTCCTGTCTGGTGTCTGGAAGGTATTTTCTCTGAAATCTCTCTTCCTTCTCAAAGGAAATAAAACACTTCTGGTAGGTTTGAGACTTCAAGTGATCTGTGTGCAAAATGTAAGGTGGGAAGGGGAGCAAGCAAGGCTTGGGAGTAAAATTTAACTGAGTGAGAACTGAGAAAATGTCAAGTGTAATGTGTTAGAGGGGGAAGGGAGAGATCGGTAGGATGAGAGGGGAGAAGAGAGGCTTATCAGGATGGAGGAAGAGCGAGAGGGATAGAAGAAAGGAGGGGAGGAAAGCGGAGGGTATTTAGAAGGGAAAGTGGAGGCACAAGCAAGTCCCTTCTATGGCTGGGGATCAGCGGGTACGTCTGCGTGTGCCGCAGCTCTGCCGGGAGCACTGGGAAGCAGGGGCTGTTTGTGCTGGGCTGAAATGCCTATACCGCTCTTGGTTCGGGGGGTATCACATGCACAGAGAATACATGACACGTCTTGGTACAGTACTCGCTGCCACCAGAGCTGGCTGTTACTGGTATAGCCACTGAAAGCACAGCCAAGGGAGAGATCCAAAAGGCTAAATACAGTGAATTCCTCCCATTCGTAATCACTTACAGGACACGCCGGTTTTGGTCCCGGTCCTCAAACAAGAGAGCTATTAGGCTGTGAAGGGAAGGGGTGGGAGGGTGATGCTGGCTGCAGGGGCACCGGGAGCGCCTTGCCAGGATTTCACTCTGTCCCTGCGTGCATAACTGTGTGTCCCTGTGTGCATAACTGTGTGTCCCTGTGTGCATAACTGTGTGTCCCTGTGTCCATAGCTCTGTGTGCATAACTGTGTGTCCCTGTGTCCATGGCTCTGTTAGGGTGGCATCACAGGTTACCTTTAAACTGTCCTAAGAGCACTTAAAATGGGAACATTCACCCATGAAAGGGTGTTAACCTGTGCTCAGTCCCCTCTAAACGGTTTAAAGTTTTATGCTCATTTTGTTATTTTTGATCTGTTTTATAACTGTGTGCATAACTGTTTCCCAGGGGAAACCCAGAAGCTGGAGACCGTGTGGCTGTCGGGCATCTGCCAGAACGAGAAGAATGAGGTGATGAGCAGCAAGCTGGATATTGATAACATGGCTGGTGTCTTCTACATGCTCTTGGTGGCCATGGGTCTGAGCCTGCTGGTCTTTGCTTGGGAACACCTGGTGTACTGGAAACTGCGACACTCGGTCCCCAAGTCGCACAGACTTGACTTCCTCCTGGCCATCAGCAGGGTAAGCGCCTAAGCCCCTGCCCAGCTTACACACCGCTGTTCCATGATCACGTCCCACTCGCATCCCCCTGGAGCTGAGGTGTTCAGAAGATCTAGTGTGCCCCCAGCAGTAAGAGCAGAGTGCTTCCTCTCTTACCAGGATGTTGCTTCATTCACAACATGAAAGCTATTTCTACGATCATTCTGCTTGTGGGCCATCTTGGCAAGAAGCCACGGACTGGGCAGGCCACGATGATTTTCTTTTTGCCCCTAGAGAAGTCCCTCCAGATCAAGTATGGGGCATTTTTGAGGCAGGAACTGGCAGAAGGCGGCAGCTGTCCCTATAGGATACATCTCTACCATGTCCCCAGCACTCCTGGGCACTCTTAAATATGCCCAAGTCTTGCTCACACACTCCAAATCCAGAAAGGTGTGTGAAGCTGCTTCAGGGAAACTCCCTGTCATTGCTCTCAAGCATACTGGAAACACTTGAGAGTGGTCACTGGGCATAGCGTCATAGCGTTATAGTGCTTAGGGTTGGAAGGGACCTAACCAGATCGTCAGGTCTGACCCCCTGCCCTGGGCAGGAACAGGTGCTGCGGTCATATCACCCCGGCCAAATATCTGTCCAGCCTCCTCTTGAAGACCCCCGAGGTAGGAGAGAGCACCACCTCCCTTGGGAGCCTATTCCAGAGCCTGGCAGCCCTAACTGCAAAGTAACGTCTCCTGATGTCCTGCCTGAACCTTCTCCTAACAATTTGTGAGATATTTGCATGTGCTATTGTGATTCTGAGACTCTAAGTTCGAACTTCTTTTAGTTTTTTTCTTTATCCACAGCATACTGGAATATCTCACATAAAACACACATCTTTTTTTTTTATCCCCCCCCTCCCCCGAAATTGGGGTGTGAGTTATATACAGGAAATACGGTAAGAGCAGATTCTGCCACTTACCGAAGAAACCCATAGTCAAGTCTGCAGACATCTAGAAGGGAGAAGAACAGTGAGCAAGCTTGGCTCCCTCGCTGGTGCCATCAGTTCCTAAAGTAGCACGCGCTTGCCAGCATGGCGGTTCACTTAGCCATACAGGTGACTTGAGTCATCTTGCTTCTCTCAAGACTCGGGGTGAATGCAACAGTGGATGCACAGGAAACTTGTCAATACAGAAACCATCCCGCACCAGTTAAACAGAGACAGGGGAGAGGGTGCTGGAGCTCCCTGGTAGGCCCTTCATAAGGTGTGTGAGTTGATCATACTTGGAAGCACGGGCCTGGGAGGCATCGCAGGAGTTCACATCTAGTCCAGCCTCATGCTCAAGGCAGGACTGTCTCTGAGTCAACCAGCCCAGCCAAGCATTTGTCTAAAACTTGACTGGCATCAACTTCAGTGTATATATTTTATTTCTCCCATAAGCCCCTTGCTGCATGTGATGAACAAGAGCGAGCGAGTGAATGAGACCAAGCTAGGATGGTGGGGTATGAGAAGAAAAGATGAAATCCTGGCTCCGGCCATGCAGGCGGAGCTTGAAGGAGGCTGTGCCTGGGGGCTAGGAAGGTGGGGTGGGAAATTCTCTGCCCTCAAGTCCATCTGGTGACTGGTGTCCTCATTCAGGGACGGATCTGCTGGAAAAAGAGGATATGTTTGAAATACAGAACCTTATATTGGGTGGTCGAGGCCCAGAGCGCTGTGATGTGAGGCTTGCCTCCATTCGTGGGATGGTTCCCGGCTGATAGTCACATTTAGCAGCTTTCTCCTTTGTGAATGTGAGCTCTGTATGCAATGGATTGCTTTGGCTTACCCCCTTCATTGCCCCCCGCTTCACTTGGATCCCAGGGGTGATCTGGTCATTCTGTTGCTCTCTCTCTCTCAGGGCATTTACAGCTGTTTCAGCGGAGTCCAGAATTTGGAGAGCCCAGTCCGCGTTCACACACCAGACGTCACTGCTAACTCAGCTCAGGCCAACGTGCTGAAGATGCTGCAGGCTGCCAAGGACATGGTGTCGACGGCCAGTGTTGGGAGCTCCCTGGAGAACGCCACGCGCACCATTGAGAACTGGACCAACCGGAGCGAAAACCTCCAGACCACGTTCTCCCTCAGGACCCCGCAGCTCGTTGTGCAGAACAGCAGTGGGTTGAACAGGCCCATCAACTCCTCCAACGTGGCAGCTGCAGAGAAGCTGGGGCAAGCCTACGCCCAGAGGGCCATTCCCCAACCTCTCCCTGCCCCTCAGCAGTCCTTTGTGGACTCCCGGCTGTCAGCCAGTGAGAAATGGAGGGGGATAACCAAGCAGCCTCAGTTTCTGCAACCCCTGAAGTTTCGAGGAAGCTGCTCTGGGGATAAGGCTCTTCCAGGTTCCACCGTGAGCAGCTTTCCCCACCTCCTGGTGAAGACCACCCCTCCAGCCGACTGTAGAAACCACGTGCCGCTGGGGAACCACGTGAGCACGACGCTCTCGTCACGGAAGCCTCCCAGGGAGCTTCCTCCACCGGATATCTACAAAGAGCACAAGCGCTCAGGGGTCAGGGGGGCCGGGAAGGAGACCCTCCCCCAGAACATTTCCCTGGGGTACAGGGAAGACAGACACAGGGAAGCAACCCCCTTTGCAAGGCTGCTTTCCGAGAAGAGGAAAGGCGTGGAAAGCCCTTTCTTGCCTTCCTCTTGCAGCCACGACCCCTTCCCAAAAGCAGATAGGACTTGCAGACCTTTAGCACCAGCGTGCAAAGAGTCAGAAGCAGCAGACCTCCCTTTGCTGAGGAAGGAGAAGCTGGGCCGGAGAGCTAGCCTGTTGCATTCTGCCTGGGAGCAGAACGAGAAGCGCCAGTCCTTGGGCCTGCGGAGGCTCGATGGCAAATCATCCGTGCGAGGCGACATGCCGGACCTCTTTCCCAGAGCCACTCTGAAGCACATGCCGATGCCCGGTGTTCAGCACTTTCCTGCTGAAGCCCTTCAGCCCAGCTACGTGTGCAATAGGAAATGCACCGAGGCAAACCCCAGGCTCTCCTGGGAGGGCCAGCGACTCGTCCATTCTCAGCCGGCCAGGCTGCCCTCCTACAGGGAAGCGTGCCTACAACATGCCGCAGGCCTGCACCGGGCCTCTTCCACGGTGGTGCACAAACAATACGCCTACATGAACTCCTATACCAACCTGCCTGTGTGCTTGGGGCAGCTCTACCAGGGGGCTCCCCTGCTCTGCGAACACTCCAGTGCCGGGTGCGTCACTCGGGCTCCCTGGTCGCCTGGAAGCAGGGACTACTTGGTCCACGAGGACAGCCGGAGGACCATGTATTTTGACAGTGTATACAGAGACTGCAGAGGTCGAAGCAGAGTGGAACCGGCCTTTCTCCAGATGGTCAATATGGAGAAGAGGGACCTATTGGCAGCCCAGCAAATGAACAGCCCCTACCCTGCCAGGTCTTGGAGACGAATCTCAAGCTTGGAGTCGGAGGTGTGAGAGTGGGGAGGGGGGTGGGGGGCGGGCAGGGTTAGGACTGTCTGTGCTTGGCTCGTATCTGTACTGCTCACACGCACATCTTTGAGACGACAGATTCTGGTTCAACCCTTGGGGAAAAGGCCCGTGCGGCAGCCTTTGCAATCTCACCCCGTGAGATTCTCTGGCCCGTTGGCTGCAGCAGGAAAATCGATCTAACTTTTCCCCTGGTCTGGATCAAAAGATGAACAAGTGACCTTTTCCTCTTTCCTCGGTGGCTGATGGACCAAAAAAACCCGATAAAGCAACAGCTCTTTGACACTGGGGAGGAGAGCAAAACCAGCTGTAAAAGGCATTTTAATGTGCAAATTCCCAAGTCTTCCATTGTCTGGGGCTCTGGCATGGGTGGTGACATGCTTTCGGTTGTGTCTCATCCAGTGAAACGCTCACAGTCTGTATGCTCAGTGGATAGCTCTAAAGTATCAAATACAACATCAGTCATTTTAGTGTTTGTGCCAGTTAACTTGCAGGACGTGCCCACAGCTCTGCTCTCCATGAAACGGTGGGCGACATCTAACAGCTTCCCAATCCTGGACTTCGTTGCTTCTACCGACGCGCTGCTTTGGATGGTTTGCTAATGAACCGGGGTCATACGTGGGACTTAGCAAAACAAATGCACTATGACATTTTCAGTATTTTTTTTTCCTTCCTCTCCCCTTCCCTTCACGGTTTGATTTCTTTTAAAGTAAGAACTGAAAATGCAACTCCCAGGCTATTAAAGAGAGATATTTTACATTGTATTTAGCCCTTTTTTCCATCACTCTGTACCATGTTTGGGCTGGCGGATCCAAGGTTTCCTATCTCTTGCAATGCCAGTAGTTCTTTGATCCTGAAGATCAGCTACGAGCTTCGTAAACCAGAGCTAGACTCTCAGCTGGTGTTGCTCAGCTTTGTCCTACTGTCGTTTTTGGATGACCCTGGTTTACGCTGCCCTCAAATCCCACAGCTGCTTCTCCCCAGTTAGACCCTTGTGACTTCCTACAGCTTTGTTGTAGGCGTGCAGAGTAAGTCTGTGCTTTCCTCTGGGTAGTTGTACAATAGGAAGCTGTGGCACAGCTGAGCTCTGCTTGTCTGGGCCGGGTGCCCTCAACAGAGATGTGCTGGGCTGAACTCTCTCTGGACACAATACAAATGTATAGGTTTTTAGCTTCGTGCCAGTCCTCCTGGCCATGCTTTGTTTGCCCCTGTTTAGAAAACATGATGAATCAATCCTGCCGCCGTTTGCCTGGCATTTTTCACAGCCAAACAAAGCTCACTGGGATGAAAGTTGAGCTGTACAACAGCAGTCGGGGAAGTGTATTTAATTCAACTCCAGACTGTTTAGGAAAAGACCTTTTGATATTCTGTATCTCATTTCTCTAAGACTCGCTTTGTGTTCATTCGCTTTGTCTCATTATAGTCGCAGCAGGATCAAAGGCCTCCTGAGGTGACATCACCTAACTACTAATTTTTCATTTAGTGTCACACGATACCTTGGGGCTTGAATGACTAATGTGTGTCTTCATTTGCCTTCTCCAAATAGAAACCATATGTGGTAGGAATGCTGCTCGGTACCTGACAAAAGGCAAGAGTGTTTAGAGCTCCTGTTGGATGAAGATACACCCGTCCCGTCTCTCCTCATGGTACTACTGCTCCCACATATTTTACCCTTGTCAGTGGGTGGCTAAGAGCTTTTCAGCAAAGCACCTAGTCTACTCAACAAACCTTGCCTACCCATGTCTTTAGACCAACATGGCTACAACCAAAGGACCTAGTTATGCTCCTGGACCTATTCAGTGCAGCAAACAGGTAGCTGTCTTCCACATAGAGCTTGGAGCACCTGCAAAGGGGGCAGCGATCATAGCTAGGTTGTGTCCCGTCTGCATGGAGGTGGGAGTCAGCTAGCTTGAGGTGACCAGTAAGTGAAGATGCACGTTGCACTTAGACCACACTAGACCTGCGGCATGTTAAGCCGTGCTGAAGTTAGAACGTTAGTCGGGAGTTAAGAGTTAGCACTGTTCTCGTTGCTAGAAGTGTGGTGAGCAGGGGCATGGCTAGGAGGCAGGATGCCTGGAGTCTATCCCTGCTCTGGTTGAAGGTGGGGAGTGGGGGGACTGGGAGCGATACATCCTGGGATGCTGGAGGACTGCAAACTACTGGTTTTGTCTCCATGGTGCAGACTGAAATGACCCTAATACAACCCGGGTAGCATGGCCTAGAGTTAACCTTCGCCTGAAGTGGTATAACTTTGAGATGCTCAAGAGGGCACAAGTTAATGAACTTTAACATTTTAAATGTTCTTAGTATGGTCAAAGTGTGCAGTGCAACTTCCCCCTAAATCCCTGGTTGGCTGGGAATACAACCCAAAGGTCTAAGCCCCAGCTTCCAACTTAACTCATGTTATTGTTGCCGCTGTCTCTTTTGAAATGAGTCTAGAGCTCTGTGCCAGCTCTAGCCTACTTTTTAGGGTAGGCAAGAGGACTTTTAAGTTCCTAACTCACCAAGAGAATACTAAGAAAATTAAATTAATCACTTGAGTTTACTTGATGCATAAATAAAACACAGTGAAGAACTTCTGAATCAAACACACGTCCCAAATCCTTTAAAGCTTTGTCCTCAAAGACTTGGGTGAGGGGCCAAGATCTTCCATGAGAAGTACTTTCCTTGAATTACTACAGGCAAACTCCTTTTTTGAATCAATACTCTTGGCAACTTGGTATTCAAACACAATTAAAGTGAGAATCACCAGCTGAGACAGATGTTGCACCATCCAGATATCTCTTTATACCCTTAGATTTTGGAAAACCTCATTTGCTGCTTGCAATGGGAACAGGCAATGTTAACAGAGCCCTGAGTGCACTTGGAGACATTTCGAAATAAGGACAGGAGCTTATGTTTTCACAGACTCCAATGTGCTTTTTGGGCATGTTCCAGCCTCCAGTTGCCTGCCAAGATCCTGAAGTTTGTTGCGAAGAAGCAGCGCATTTCTGCCAGCCTATTGATTAGAGTGGCTTTCCGAGGGGAAGCAGAATGAGATTCAGATCCATCCTTTGTCTGAAGAGGACCCAAACTCATGACTGATATCCCTAACGATCAAGCCATTGTCTGTGCCAGTGGTTCTCTCCCTTTTTAGATGTGAGGCACCCCTGGGTAGATTCAAGACATCCCTTGGAAAATGCCAGCTCTTAGCTTTCACTTATTTTTGACTACAGAAAAATAACAGAGCCAGTCTTCTGTTGCAAGGAGCTCAGAAAGACCACGACAGGACGGACTGTTTTCAACACTGTGGGTTCCTATTTGAAATGTCTGGGTTTATCTTGTGAATCATGCTTGAAAACCTAATAGTGCTAACAGTGCATGGTACCCCACAAAGGATCTCGAGGCACCCCGTGGTGCTGTGCCATCCTGGTTGAGAATCGCTGGTCTATGCAGAGCGTGTGGACTCTGTCTGCCCCTCCTGGCAACGCTCTGCTGTTGTGGAGAAAATAATTTAGGATTCATTGGGCCATCACCTTTTCTTCACGTTGTAACAGCTTCAGGAGAAGTGAATCTTGTATCCACACCCAAGTTTATGACAGACTCGTAGAAAAGTAGGGCTAGAAGGGACCGCAGAAGGTCACGTCTAGGCCAACACCCTGTTCAAGACAGGATTTGCTCTTTCTAAACCATCCTAGACAAGTGTTGGGCTAACCTGTTCTTGAAAGTTGGAAACAAGTCTCATGCATAACTGCCAGGCAAAATGCCCAAACCATCAAAACTCCCTTTATCTTGCTACAGGTAAAGCAGGGGGACAAGGGCACTGGCAGCAGATAGAGAAGATAACAGGGGGAGCTTGTCTAGTTGGAAATGGAAAGAGAGGAGCAATGAGGAAAACGAGAAGGCTTTGCTGTGGGCTGGTGGTTTGAAGACTTGAATTTCTGGGTGCCTGATTTGTGGTGTCGGTGTTTCACTAGCGGCTGCCTGGCTGGGTTTGCGCTTGCAGTTCTTTTGGTGGGGCTTGTCTAGCTGATGGAGGTAAGGGCCAGGAAACTTTATAAAAGGCAGGCCTTGCAAATAGTGGGGGTTTGCCCGAAGTCTCCTGGGTTAGGTAATCTCCTGCGAGGCAGGGATTTGAAGCCTCTCAGCCAGACGAGGGAGTTCAGCCAGGCTCGCCAACATCTGTGGGGAGTGTTCGAGCCACTCGGTTACTGGATGAAAGTTGGGTCTCTTTAGGGAGTGCCACAGGCAACAGTTTCGAGGGGAAGAACTCGGCAGGGTTTGTCCTGAGTTTCCTGCAAGGCTGCTGGGAAAGGCATATTCTGAGCAATGAGGAGGAGTGGGCTTTAACTCTCCGCAGCAGTGGAAAGAAAGGAAACCGTCACCCAGATCAAGGAAGAATGGTCTCATCTTCTGGATAAAACAATGATTTCTTGCCTCTCTCTGGTGCCCTTAATCTTTAATTAGCCACATCAGAGCCTGTATCCCCCATGGCATGGATAAGTGATCTAACAAACAGGTTAGAGGAGTACCCCCACCAACTCTATTGGCCCAGGGTTGCATCTAAAACCTCTATCATCCAGCCACTGGTGTTGCCAAGAGTACCGTTTGCTGAGCGAAGGGTTGGGGCCAGCATGAGCCATGGCCCTGGTGGAAGAAAGGGTTCCTCCCGTCTGGGCACAGGCTCCTGGAAGTTGGCCACAAGACAGCCCTAAACACGAGGCGAGGGGCTAGCTTGTTGGCTGGCTCTTGAAGCTCTGGACCCATGCAGCCCAGAAGGAAGACATGTCTGGTCAGGAAGAGAAGCCCTGTGCCTGGCTCTGCTTCTTGAGCTCGGTATTAGTATGTGCGGGTGGTGCCAGTGCCCCTATTCGTTCAGGTAAGGGTGTTGGAAATGGGGAGGGGTAGGCACGTGTCGGCACGCTGTAGCCCAGCAAGGCTGCAAAAGCAGCATCGAGTAGACACCAACTCATGCTGCAACTTCTGTGTAACAACTCATAGTATCACTGAGTAGGGGATTCAAATGTGTGTGTGGCATGGGCCAAAAAGGCACCAAATTCACTGCTGAATGCTGCTCTATTTGCTTCTTGTACTTGCCTTCTTGTTGCAGCCCAGGCGCTTCAGCCCATTTAGCGAGATTCCCATTGCCTTTACCAGCTAATGGTGTGCATCTATCTACTCCAGCACCAGTAGACCCCCCCCACTATCTTCAACCATCCAACACCATTTCCTTGGCTCTTAAGCACTTCCTTCTCCCACCTCCGCTGCTTCTTCTGCAGGAACAAATCTAATAAGCCTTGCCACTTGCTCTTGTTTGCTAATCTCTTGGGTGCAATCAATTGCAATAGAGTAAAAATTGGCAGTTTTGAAGCAGAAATAATTTCCTTCCTGATCATGTTTCCAAGAATTGGAATAATTTTTGTTTTGAATATGGGTTGCCTAGCTAATCATCATGAATTTCCATGGAGGTAATTTAGCAGAGATGTGTTTTCATGTCAAGGTCACCTTTTCCAAGAAACTTTATAGATTAAAAAAACAGAAAAAAAGAAAAAAGCAAGCTTCCCATTGTGCGATGAACCTCAGAAAGTGATATTTTCTATTCCACGTAGCCTAATTGAATCGAGTCTTTCCAAAAAAGAGTGTGCCAATGTTCTCTCAGCGAATTCATTTGGCACTGGGTGTATTACTTGTATGCTCTTGCTTCAGTCTCATTTGTAAGTCTCTCCATACATGGTACTCCTTCCTATGAACGGCAGTCAGGCAGCCAGTCTGGCTTTTTGAATTCTCCGTTTGAAAGCTGATGTGAAAAATGAGATGCTGAAAATGTTCTTCCATTGCCAACCAGAGGAAAAATCATTACCATTTGCTTCCATGGGCCCAGCACTGACAACCAAACAGTGAACACTGTCATGGCTTACTGGTTATTTGGCAGGGTCTTTTGGCGTTTTCTCGGCTCCACTGTAGATGCCTCATAGGCCTTTATGCAGCAACTGCAGCAGAATGCAATTGCACAGACTTCTCCACAGATGCAACTGCTTCCCTCTGGACAATATTTTCTTCTTGTTCTCATCCTGTTTGAACTCATCAGCATTATGCACAGAAACAAGCCCTTCTTCGTTTTCAGAAGAAGGAACAGTGCCATGTTGGTTGTATGAACGCCCACGCCTAAAAAAAAATCAGTGCAGCACTGGAAAGGCAAGAGTCTGTTTCTGAAATCTTAAACTGCTTGACTTTGTTTCACGTTCTTGGCTTCTCTTCTGGCTTTTCTCTTATAATATTCAGCTCCCCAAAGCCTTTTCCATTCTCTTATAAGATGGTCATCGTCAGCTGCAGGTTCAACAGCGATGATGGTTAAACCCTACCACTGAGGACCACTAGCTGACTACCCATGTACAGAAATACATGGCGATCTGGGAACTTTCGAGCTGCAACTTTGCAGGCAGTTACCCTTTTTTTTGTTTTAACTGTGACAGGCACTGGAGCCAGCTGGAGAGGTTACGTGCACAGGGCGCTCCAGACTCTTTCCTGGGCAAGGTGGAACGTGTGCGGTGTTGGCTGGAGGCTCTGAGTCCAATGACACAATGCCTTCTGACTTCAACAGAGTCCAGGTTTCTGCTTATCCGGTATGGGTGAAACTGAGCAATAGTTTTAAAAAAAACACCAACCAAAGATGCAGAGGCACGATGTGAAATGTGTGCAATAATCCGGCATCATTTACATGGAACAATGTCAACGATGCCTTGCACCTATCTTGTCTCCCAACCTAGCTGTTCCCGTTTCCCAGGAGTCAGAGACTAGGGAGCAGGAGCGCAGATAGCCGTTATCTGTCACACCCAATACAGACAATAATACTACTTTTGTTCCCCCACTGTCCCAGTGCTTGGGGCTCTGTACAACATTATTAGGGTGATGCACATTGTCGTAAATCAATCATGAAACTGTCATTGTAAGTCCAGGGCTATCAAAGAGGCATAAGGGGAAGGGGGATCACCCCCTGGCTTAGGACTCATAAGAGCATGATAATGGCAGAGCAAAAGTATCTACCCAGACAAGAACCAAGGCTGCGTGTCCAGATCCTCAGTGCTATTTAGGAGTCTAAAACCCATTGGTTTTACTGGTAATGAGATACCAAAATGCCTTCCTGGATTTGGGCCAAGGACACTAGCCCCAGTCCCGGCCCCTGCCTCTGCTCTGTACATGGTAAATGGTTTTAAAATGTGATGGGGACAACTGCTAACCTTACCGGGGGGTTCTAGACAGCCAGCGTGGAGAAGGGGTTAGGACGACCCCAGCACAAGCTGTGCACATCACCACAAGCATGAATGAATAAGCTGTGTGAATAAGAGGTGCTGCTGGCTTGCCAGCTCGGAGTGAATTACAATAATCAAGCCCAGAGATCAGATCACAAGGGTGCAGATTATTGCTGCAGTGCCGTCATAGGATAAGTCAGGGCACAGCCTAAGCAGGCTGCAGGGCTGCCGGCAAGCTCTCTGCGCCACCTTGTCTAGGGGGTGTACGCTCAGGTTGGGTGGGACAGACCACCTAGAAAGGATACTCCCAAACGTGATGCAAAAATGTCTAACTATTGCTTACAACTGAGTAGAGCTACTGAAATCATTGGGACGGCTCCCAGGAGCAAAGGGAGTAGGATGCTCTTGTTTTTCCCACGGTTGAGGCCAATGGAGCGGGGATGCATCCAACTGGCCACCCTGTTCCTCCAGTGCTCACACCTGCCTGCAAGAGCCCATGGAGCAGAGAGCAGAGTCCTGTGTCCTAGTGATGATCCTCTATGCCTGTCACTGCCAGCAGGATCTCAGGGGATGGGGATGGATGTGACTCTCCGGGCACTGCCACACCGTTTGCCAATGGCGAGGTGGTTCTTAAGCATGACTGAAACCACCAGCAGCCACATCCATCACGACGCAGTTGCCAGAGCCACTGCCTATTGCTTGGTGTATCAAAAGCTCTGGTGAAGCCCAGCATGACTGAAAAGGCCAGTGGATCACCATCTGTGAGCAGAAGGCCCTCACATGGGCATGACCCTGACTGGACCACCTTGACCCTTACCAGCAAGCCAGAACTCAGACTAAGACTCACCCTGACGGTCACCAGAGTCCAAGGGCAGCTTACTCTGAGGAGCCAGGGCCTCTTCCATCATCTCCTCAGAGAGGCGCTTGAATTTGGGTGAGAATGGGTCAGCAGTACTGCACCGAGGATGGTCTCATGACGTCAAGGACAAGTGCTTTGTATGTTAGAGCACCATCCTCTAAGCAAGTGTGTAGGCAGAATAGTGCAACCACAGGTAGCATGTATGCGTAGTACATGTAGTAGCACATGCACATTGTCCCTTCATAAACCTTAGTTTTTCTTTGAAGGTGCCCATGCCGTGGAGCTGCCCCAGAGCGCATATTATCTTTGCAGTGTGAGCCTTAGAGCTGAAAGTTCTGGGAAATGGCCTCTCCTTCCCTCTTCCCACTCCCATCCCTCACTCCTTACCCTAAATATCTCCAGCTCAAGCTCCCCGTGATGGCCAGTGAGTCTGGGCTAGCCCACTGCCCTGTTGTGTGGGGCTGTGCATGTTTACCCAGGCTTCCTGACTGCTTTGAGGGACATGCTGTGGGGCAGGCTACTGCATTTTAGCTTTTCACTTCATTATTGAGCCACTTCTTATGTCTCATTTAAATTGTCTCCATTTAAATGGCAGGGTTGTTACCTCCTGATCCACAGTGCCCTTAACCACCTGGAATGATCTCTAGCTCTTTCTTTAGGTCATTGCCTATCGAGGCTTCCTATGAGAGAAAGCTCTCGCACTTTTGTCTACTACCGCAGCGGCCTTTACCTTTATATACCTGAAGCCCCTTTGTTCCCCCTTCTATATTAATCTTCTCCAGCCCTTCAGTCACCGGCTCAGAATCCGTCCTGATTTAGGTATCACTAATCAATGGGTTTCCCGTTGCAGCCTTAACTATAAAAACCCCAACACCATTCCTTCCCATCACACGGTATGTTGGTTGTGCAGGCCTCACAGCCGAACTGAAGCTTCATAAAGCACATAGGAAAAGACAAAAAGCTCCTACCTTCCAGGGCTTCTTGGCTGATAAGTCAGAGGAGATGTATGAGGAGGGTTAAATGCTCTTAACGTGCCCGTAGAACATGGTCCTCCCCACCGATGCTGGTAGACTGGTTCATGCAATGAGCAGCTGGGGCGAATGATGGCAGTGACAGTGACGGGAAGGCTGAAGGGAGGCTGTTGTGACCTAGGAGTCAAGCTGAGAGCCTGAGGAACTCGTATAGCACCAAGCTAAGAAAGACCCTTTTGCCAAGAAGCAGGTGTATTTATGGACAGTCCAACAGGGGGGTCCTGCTAGCTGCCCTCCTACTGAAACAAACCCCTTAACCATGGCCCAGCTTGTCCCAGCTGGGTTTGCCTCTAAGGATAAACCAGGACGTGGCGTCCTAGTCCCACTTATCTGAAGATGGTTCAGCCTCACTTGTGATGATCAATGCCAAGGGTATATATTCCCAAAGGGTAGCCCAGGCTTGAGTGCTTATTTCAAAGTACCATATTTCATGGTGTATAAGTTGAGTTTCAAAGCCCAATTTTTAACTCTAAAAATTCAACCTTGAGTTACACACTGTATCACTACTTTTCACCCCCACCCTAGCACTGCCCTGGTCTCAGCCTCAGCCTGAACTTCTTCACCCACCAACAGTGTCTCTGTCCCTGGAGTCAATGGGGCCTGGGCTCAGCCCAAGTGCATCCTGCAGGGCTTGCTGTCACTATGAAGATGCTGCTCAGCTGGGCCCATCCCCATCCCCTGTGAGCAGCGGTACCTGGGTTGCACCAGCCTGTCCCCATCCCCTGTGGGTGGTGCCAGGCTTGGTGCTTGGCTGGCATGGCTCAGGCAGCACCAGTTGCAGGGGACGGGACTGGGCTCAATGCCCTGCTGAGCGGCGTCTCCATAGTGCATTTGCAGGGGTTGGGGCTGGGCTTGTTGCTTGGCTGGCACAACCCAGGCAGCGCTGCTCACAGGGGACAGGGCTGGGCTTGGTGCTTGGCTGGCGCGGCCCCCATCCCCAGCAAGCAGTGCTGCCTGGGCCATCCCAGCCGAGCCTGTCCCTGTCCTCTGCGAGTGGCGCTGTGGCACATGTCCATCCCTTGGGTGCACGGCCCACAGTGTCGGGGGCCGGTATAAGTCAACCCCATTTTTCTGATCCAAAAAATTAGGTCGACTTATACTCCGGATCTATTAAATTCCTAACTTTCTGGATCAGAAGAATGGGGTGGACTTGTACACTGCGCTGGCCTGTACACCGTGAAATGTGGGTAGTCTTGAGGTCAGTTTGATGCATCCCACAGAAAGCCGAGTCCTAAAATTGGCAGCTCCCTGGAGAAGCCCCTCACAAGAGCAATCTGATCCTGCCGCAGAGTGCAGTGAATCCTGAATGCAGAAGAGGAGACTGCTCCCACCTCCTGGAAGGTGCCTGGTCTCAGGGTGTGTGGCAAGCATACCACAGCAGCACCAACAACTAGAGGCAATAGCTTTTTATGTCTGTAATTATGTTACAATAAAAATATCCTGGTTGTGGAGTCCATAAAAAAATACTGCTGAATTGTAAAGTAGGGTTGGCGATGGGGGACAGCCAAGGGGCACACTCCATAGGTGCCCTAGATCCTGCCTGAGCTTTCTGCAAAGTCTGAGTGACTGCAAGTGCTCCAAGAAGAATATAAATGGTTGAAGGAACAACCTTTCAGCCTGAGCTGATGGGCTAAAGCAAACTTGTGAGCAAAGATCTCCCATTGGGCATGAGGCAACATCTGTGATATGGCTCAGCATTTAGAGGGTGGCGGTATATTCAGAGGTGTATTCTCTATAAGTATCCTTCTTTTCAGGGTTCCCGTGTGTCCTTCAGAGACCATCACTTGAGAAATGATAACAAAGGGAGGAAGCCCAGGGGGAACAGAAGGGGATGGGACACAGGGGAAAAGTTTCTGATTTTTGTGGGAATTCAGGGGTGGCTTGGGTGTGGGCAGGCTTTCTGATGGAGTCAGTGCTTTCCATTTTGCATTTGTGATGAGCCCTACGTGTAGCTGGGGTGGGCCAAACTGCCAGTGACTCACGATGGCTATGGTCCTAATGGCCCTACAGTGCTATCCTGGGGAAGAGGAAGAAGGCGTCAGCATAGAAATACCCATTCCTGAGCCAAAGCACTGCATGCATTCAGGTGGGAGTCCAGACTCTCAAGAGGCAGCGTGCCTCTTCTGGCAAAGAACATCTTCAGTTCGTCAGCGGACATAAATGGTCTGCACCTCCGGAAAGAAAGCAGCACTGGTCTGGGCACCTGGTTCCTTTCGGAGTCCTAGAAAGGATAACAGAGCTCTAGCACCATTTTCGGCAGCAGGTAGATGGTCCTCATGGGGCTTGTGAAACAGAGCATGGGATGGCCCAAGATAACGTGTTCCCCTTGAGCGTGGGATCCAAGCATCTCTCTCTCTCTCTCTCTCTCTCTCTCTCTCTCTCTCACGCACGCACGCACGCGCGCCCCCCCCCCTGCCCCTGTCCCCCTCGCCCTCCATCAGCTTGGGGAGTGTCATCCAGATGAACTGATGGGTTACATCCAAGAAAATGCACAGTCTTACCTCTGTGCTTTCAGGAAAACCCCAGCAAATAACATCCCTGGAAGCTCCTACCTTCCAGGGCTTCTTGGCTGATAAATCAGAGGAGATGTATGAGGAGGGTTAAAGGCAAGGAAAGGAAGTGGGGCTAAACCCTAACAACAACAAAAATAGCCTGCAGCTCCTCTTTGCTCAAACTTCTTTCCCCTCCTTGCCTGTTCCTTGTACCCTCTAAATGTGATCTAAAGCGACTCTCTCTCCAGCAGGCTGTGCCTCCCAACTGAAAATTAGATAAATCTGGTGGGAAACGACTTCTGGATTGTAAATATTACTTTATTTTTTTCATGATGTTACAATCCATCATGCTGTCGCCAAGAAATGAATAACAAAACTCTAGGCGCCGTCATCTTCTGTGGCACATGCCGGAAACTGTCTCTCCCTATTCGGCTCTGTGCGAATGGTCAACGAAGACAGGAGCCAACCCTGAAAGCTTCCTGGCGTGGGCAAGCTGCGCCATGGCCCTGCAACCCTCCAGAGCAGCTTCTGGGTCGCCAGCAGAGTGTAGGGGTGCTGGCAACGGGGTGGGAGGCACTGATAGAAGCCAAGTAATGAGGCAGCCAGGGAAGCAAAGCAAAGGAGGGCAGCGTTCATTGTCAGCTCAGTGGGAAAGGAAGCATCCTCCTGCGCCACATGGAAAAGGCCCAGCGTGGTGGAAGAAGACCCAAGAGATGAATGCAAGCAGCAGTGAGATAACAACAAGGGGTGCGGGGTTGGGGGATATGTTGTGGCATGTGAATTTGCATTCAGACATACCCAGACTGCAGGAGTGCTGGTGACCCCATTTATTGAGTAGGCCAATGACAGAGAAGGGGCCGAGGGACAAAATTTGGGGGCTTGTCAGCTTGTGGAGGCAATGGGCAGTCTAGCAATGACGCTTCCCACACTCCCAGGAAGCCCCCCCCATTCCTGGATCCCAGCGACTGCCTTGTCGCCCAGCTCCTCCCAGGACACGGCACGGCCGCTTCAGCCACCGCCGTGACTGTGACAGGCTTCAGTGCCTGATGATTTAATTTATGCTACTTATTTATCACTGCAATTGTCTTTTAATTGCATGCACATCACCTCCCCCAGCATCCTGGTGAGGGAGGAGGAGGGGCGGCCGATTTATGAACAACAGAGAGGAATAAATAACGCCAGTGTTATTAGTTATAAATGTCAAGGGATGCCTAGCATTCCTGGGCTGACTTGGACCACTGGCTCATCAAGCACTTGTGGGCAAAGATCCAGCCCAGCATCTTTGGCAGCGGTGGGTAAGGGGCTGGGAGAATATGAGACTAACTCCCACCCTCAGTCATCACATCACTGGGGCATCTCCGCCACTTCCAGCCCAGGTCTGAGGCACAAAGGAGCTCCTTGAGGTTAGGTGTAGCCTTGTGGTGCATCAGGGTGAGATGTGCTCGCTCAGTAGAGTCCGTCTTGTCCTACCAATGCAAGGGCTGGACCTGAGGAGCTAATCATAGGTCTTTTCCCATCACTCAGCTTTTATGATCCTAGGTTTTGGACTGTCAGGGGATGGTAAAGGGAGGCGTGCAGCCCTGTGATGCTCAATGAGGGGCCATCACATTTTTCTTAGGGTTCATCTCTCCATCACATAGACATCAAGTGCTCTCTGTGTGTGTCCACGGCTCCCACAGGTGTCAACCAGCTCAGGACGTGGCTTGTGCCTTGCAGCCCAGAGGGGATTTGTCCTTCCAGCTGTGCTAAACCTCTTGGCTGCCAAAGACAATTAGGACAATTAGTCTTAATTAGGACTGCCCCCTCGTGGCAGCATCTTGCCTGTCCTTGCTGACAGTGACACCAGGAGCGCAGGGCTCCCCACCTTGGGCACTGCCCTCATTGCAGCTGGCCGCCTGCTTTCCCTTCAGACAGGCAGACAGACAGACTGCGCATGGTGGCAGCGATGAAATGATAACGAAAGGCTGGGGCTGGAGTCATTTGCATATCTTATTTATATGCTAATTGTGGCTGGAGGAGCAGCTTGTTTCCAGTTTCTCCTGTCCTTGCGCATGTGATAATTGTGTTCTTCTGGGCCACGCTGGGATGGGGAGGAGCAGATGGCACCAACCCCTCGGAGCGTACTTGCTGCCCGAGGGAGCCAGGAGAGGCACCGTCTTTGACCTGCCCCCTACCCAGGAGAGGGTTTGATTTTATATTAATATTCTGCTAGGCTATTTAGGAGCCAGGGAGAGCAACCAGTCAGGGGCTGGCTTCCTGCAGTACACACCTCAAATGCAGAGTCACTCCTTGGTAGGCAATCCATACCTGATGGAGATGGATGGTCTGCGAGGGGGGTGAAGGCACTGGCAGGATGCTTCAGTGATTTGGGTTCGGGCCCCCAAACTCCATGCATGACCTTGGCCAAGTTGCATGGGCTCTGCATGCATTGCTGCTATACCCAGGGCTGGAATAATGATGCAGCTTTTCTCCCCATTAACCTTGTTAGTCGGGTATATTTACAGTGCAGCTTCTCTTTCAGGACTGGGCTCGGGGACCTGCCAGGCCCTGGCTTCTGTAGGGGGACTGCACAACAAACACAGCATTAACTGAGAAAATAAGGGTTGATACCAACGGGGGCTGTAGGGTCCACCATCAGGTCACACTGGCTGACACAGCCCTCCTGCTCAGCTGAGCTCAACTCTAGGTGCCTGGACTCTCCAGGCAATTGCTCGTCAAGCCCCTGCATTTCTGTTAGTAGGCTTTCAGTGCTTTTTCACCAGGGTGAGGTGCTATGAGATCCTTTTAAGGGTGCCATGGGTTACTGTGCAGTTTTAGCTCCATTAGCTTTGCAAACACCACCATACACGTCCCGAAGTAAACCCAGAGCTTTCAACGAGGAAGGCAGCATGTCAAAGACACTGCCCTGCTGTGCTCGTTGTGAGGTCTTTGCAGCAGCCTTGTTCTATTCTTGTTCCTGTAGCCAAAAAAATGGAGTGAAGGCTAAGAGCTGGTAGAGGCTGAGCGCCAGACTTGAGTCTAACAGGGTCCCTTGAGTAAGCCCTGGCATGGGCAAACCACCCGAGTCCTGGAAGGACTGAGCTGTGCAGTGCCTGCATCATGCCATATTTTCAGACTAGAAGTTTTCTTGCCCACCAGCTGCGCAGGCTCCACTCCACTAGTTGTGCAAGAAAGAGCAGCCTGAGCATGCACTGAGCGCTTGCTCCAGAAGAAGGTCTTTGCCTGTGAGGCCCATGTGGGCAACGCTTGGGCCCTGGCTTCTCCTTGGCATTTCCCACTGGCCGTGTACTAGGCACCCAGTGTGCTGACTTCTGGCCACATCTTTCCCTTGGCATCTGCCTCAATCCCTTCCTATGGAGGGGGCTGCCTGTAGCTGTTCACATGATCCACTGATTATCAAGGCACCCATGTCATCCCAGCGACGCTAGCCCGCATGGTTGAAATGCAGAGACCTGAGCGTCACAAATGCACAGACCTCCCTAGAGAGCACGGATGACAGGGCTACGAGGGCCGGGCTGCCCGTTGGAGGAGAAGCCTGCGACTGAAAGCAAGGGGCTGTGCGTGACCTCAGTTTTGTTACTGCTTGCTCAGAGCAGGACTTGGATTCACTGATTGCTCATGGATGATGGCCAAGGGGATCCAGGCCCTTGGATTAGCTCCTCCTTGGGATGCAGAGCACAGGGGGAGTCTGGCACGCAGGAGAGGGGCACCGAGGAGGGAGGCCACCTCCTCCCGGCCAGCCGGGTCCCCCTGTGTCAGGTTTTGCCACCTGTCCCGTGTCACCAAGTTCTGAGCTTGTTAAATTGGGGCTGTTGTGCAGCCATGCACAGCAGCGCTGGGTGCCACGTTGCTCTGCTCTGACGGTGATGAATGCCTCGGGACCCTTCCATTTGTCAAAGCCCCCTTTTTTTTGCCTCTTTCTGACAGGCCAGTTTATAACAATTCGACTGCTCTTCCAGCCCCTTTGCACTGTGCAGACGGATTAGGCGTCAGGCCCTATCCACCGCTGGCTCATCCGGTGTTGGGGAGGCACTGGCTCCCCCCCGGCTCCTGTTCAGCTTTCCAAATATCTGCATTTATTTCACTCACACAATTAATTCTGGTGAAGGCTGGCTTCATTTGTCTCCTGTTTGGGTTTAATGAGCAAGGCAGCAGCGCCTGGAGCTTCCACAGAGAGAAACTCCAGAGTGAGCTGGCTCACAGACACAGGGACGGAGGACGCTGGTCTACACAGGCCAATAGTCTAAGCTGCTCTAGTGAAGTCTAGTGGCCTCTAGTTCAGGTCAGACGGGTCTGAACGGCCTCAGGCAGCTGAAACAGAGCTTCAGCAAGCTAAAAAAAAGATAGTCTGAGCCTCTCCTAGTTATTCAGCTTCAGGTCTGAACCCGGCAAGGCTCTACTCTCCTCAGGGACACAAGGGCCTAGCTACAGAGCGGAGTAGGAGCAGGGAGCGGTCATGAAGCATCCATAGCCCATGGCTATCAGAGAAGGCTACTGTATGTTGCTCCAAAGAGACTTTCACCTAGCTGGGCCCAACTGGACGAGGTCAGGCTGGTTCTGCTGACCACAAAGGCAGCTGCCTGCCCAAATGAGATGCGGCAACCGGGGCACAATCCTTTTCCCCAGTTAGGGGCATTGGGCTCTTGGGGCCCTGAAGCATGGAGCTCACCCTTGCCCCAGCACAGGGTAGTGTTCCCACTGTGAACATCACCTGGTCCCAACCATCAAGGGAAAAGCCCAGCTGAAGAGAGGCCCCTGTGGGGATAATGCATGGGATGTTACTGGCGGGATGCTGGAGTTGCTGGAGCGGGTGAGTTTGCTTGTCTGCTGGGGCACGTTGCTCCCTTTGGGCTGAGCGAGGCAGCTCCCGGCCTTTGTGCTTGTGGGCAGCTGCCTTCGCCGCTGCCTGGATCTGCTGAGGCCTGACTCATTGGCCCAGCACCCATCCGAGGGGATGGCAGAGGCTTGCTGAAGCTAAAGGAGCTGACCGCATTTGGGCTGCAGGGTGTTTTAGTCCGACAAGGCAGGGCGGGCCCTCAGTGCAGAACAAGAACTAGGCAAACCCCCTTGGTAGCTCTGCCAGGGCTCCATGAATCCTGGCTGCATTTGGCTGCTCAAGGCACTAGCACCTGCTAAACCCCGTGACGCTTCCTTGTGTCGACAGCTGTGCTCACGCAGGGCAGTACCTATTGCCCTAACTCTGATCGTGATGAGTCAGTGCTAGTGGCAGGGCGACTTGCTAGGCATGGGCATGCATGGGAGGAGGCTTAAGCCTAGAGCCTGGAAAACTGAAGCACACCTGGCAGGCCTGGGACTGACATAGCCTCACGTCTAGAGGCCAGGCCGTGAGCAAGTGCAGGAAGAGCCCCCAGATTGGACAGGGTCAGGATGTAGTGACCCTCCCAGAATGTCCATGTGCCATCGGGGGCAGACACTGCCCATCCCTCCACACCCCAATCCCCTGCTCCACACCGGGTAACTGCCACTTAGTGCTTAATAATTGGTTCATCACAAACACAGCTGCAGCCTTTCTGGGCAGGGCTCCTCCAAACCACAGGGACCTGGAGCACTGTCCCTCCCCATCTCCCAGTTGTATGCTGAGGCTCAAGGGAGCACAGCCAGCAGCCTCTGCTTTTGCAAGATTCTGCTTGGGACCAGCCTCCTGAGCCTGGTGGGCTCCCACCCGTCTCCTCTGACACACACAAACCCAGCACAGAGGAGCATTGGGTCAGAGCTCAGCCAAGCGCTGTTTCCTTTCCGAAGGGACTGCTGCTCCAGGCTGGCATTGCCTCATCACGCTACAGCTTGGCGTTGGCACAGGCAGAGCACATGCTGAAGCTGGCCAATGCCAAGCAGCAGAGTCATTAGGACTGAACGTCCTGTGTGCTGAACATTGTGCCAGTCCTTCTAATGCCTGGCTGGAAGCCACTCAGGACACGTTCGTGTTGCAGTGCTGCCGCCACCCGGCTCCGGCCCTGCCCTCCCCAGGCCTGAGATGGTGAAGTTTCCCCCAGGGTGTCCCTCTTGCTGCTGCTCCTGAGATCTCTGCCCATGGTACCCCCCAGCTCATTCCCAAGTTGGATGGGTGTGGGGCATGTGTGGGAGTGGGGTAGACAAAGACATAGGACGAGAGAAGGTCAGGATCCTAGCACCATGCCTGGAGCTCCCAGGGATGGGGATCTAGCCCACCCTCCTGACCAGGTGAGAGCACAGCCCTCCACACCACGCAGCACTTTGCTAGATGCCATTCCCTGCCTTTTCATGGCATCTCCTGTTTTTGGTGCTTACTGACATCAGCTAAACCCACCGCAGCCCTGAGGAAGGTCAAGGTATCCCCAAGAGGTTGAATGCATGTCCCACAGCACCTCAATGACACAGCTGGGAAGACCCCAGAAAAGCCCTGACTTCCATGCGCTAACAGTGCGCCACTCTGCCTGGGCTGTGTCCAAACCCCTGCTCCCCATAACACGGGGAGTCCAAGTAGCTTTGTCTAGAGCAAGTGGCTTCTAAATGGTGGGCTGTGGTGGGCTGTGATACGAGGTGGGGGCCAGTGTATCACACTGGGGACCCCTCCCATTTCAATAAATATCTGTATGATAAGGGTGTATGATACTAGAGTCTAGTTTGCATAGGTAGAGGAATCCAGAGAGCTGCAACCACGAATCCTTTCATGCCTCTGTGAAAAGCATCCTAGGAGAGACAGGAGGAGAGAGCAAGACCCTATCTGACATGGATTTCCGAATCGACATGGGGTAGATTCAGTCCCTTCTCCAACTAAGAGAGAGATGGGGAGGATGCTGGGCTGAGAATATTGCAGCAGCTCCAGGAAACAGGCTGTTCAGCTCAGCCCAGCGACGGGTTAAATGGGGAAAGCCAGCTCAACTGGGAACTATTTCTTTTTTAATATTGGTTCACATGCCGCTAAATCTTTAATCGTCACCGTTCAGTTGTCATTGACCCTGAAGGCAATTCATAAAACCCATTCCCAGATTCATTTGATTGAGATGCTGGTTCCAGGGAAAATGAGCCTTTCCCCTCCACCTCCCCCGCTACCCTCCCCTGTTTGCTACAGAAAGTTCATTAAGGAAGAAATTGAAAAGTAATAATAAAAAAGGCAAAACAAAACAAAATGAAAAAAAGAAAAGCAGAAGAAAAAAAAATGAAGGCACCATGAGCGTCGGATGCTGTCTGCGTAATGGAAGCTTTTGTGCCTTGGCAATACTAAAATAGAGAGCCTCAGCTTAATCATCCTGCACAAATAGGAGAACTTCGTGTAAGAATTCAATACCCAAGAATGTTTTGGCTTAAAAGCCTACACGCTCAGGCCAAAAATGAGCCCTTGAATCAGCGATGCCAGTGGCTTCATGCCAGACCAAGGTGTGGGGGGGGTAGGATGTTTTGGGACTTTCTTTCCATCCTCACTAGGGGTAAAGAGGCTGTGGACACCCCACTGTGGCACTGGAGTGGTGGGGAGAGAGGAGTGGAGCCCCAATCTGATAAGATTGGCCTGCTGAAACTCTGACTTCTCCAACATTTTCTGCCCCTTGATGAAATGGAGGATGGGAGAGGATTAAGGAGACACATCCGGGGTCAGTCTATGTCATGGGCTCTTGTTTTCCTGGTTCAGAAAAGGTGTAAAAAAATAATACAATGCAGTGATGCCCACAGCTAGTTGATGCCAGTTTAACTCAAACCTTCGACTCAACCTCTAGATGCTGCTGAGCCAGGGCTGAGGCTGGGACCTGCAGACACAAGGTTCTTCCCATGACTCCTAGATTTCACGGGGTAGTACACCTCAGCCTTGCAAG
>JAGPOW010002173.1:10814651-10846855 GCA_030014935.1 Caiman crocodilus | reverse complement strand
TGGCCAGGGATGGAGGGGACAGGCAGCATCCATGAGTAGAGACTCTGTACCTACCCAAGTGTGGCTGAAATATCTCGAGGGAAAGGAATTCAAGAGAGAAGTGTGCTGTTTGTGAAATCGCACTGCGTGTTAGCAGTGCTGAAAGACCTACAGGGGACTGGGACTGAGGACAGAAGTGGAAGTGGGTTCATAGTGCAACGCAGTCAATGCAACTCTGTTGCACTAACGGAGGCATCAGGTTCACTGCAATGGGCAGGGCGTCTGGATGAATTCAAGGATGTTTTATGGCCTGTTGTGCCGGAGGCCAGAGCAGATGATGTGATGGCTGTTTGGGGCTTTATAATCTACGCCAGGATAGCATGGGAGGATGGGGAATGGGAATGGATAGGTTCAGAGGAGGAGCCTTGGAAAAGGCGAGATGCATGGGGCGTCTTTAAGGCTTCACACAATGAACAAATTAGAGAGAGCTGAAAGCGGACAGGGATTCTGTATACCAGCTGCTCTTAAGTACCTGTGCGCCTGCTCTTTCTCCATGGCAAATGACAGCTGAACTGTGGTAACTTACCCCCCGTTTCATTGAGGGGTAAGTTCCAATCCCCCCCTTTTAAGTCACTGCAGCTGGTTCATTTGTCTGCAGCTAGGCTGCAAGGGGGAGCGTGGGACGGCGCAGCGAGGTTCTTCTGGGGCACAGCAGTGATCAGCGCAGGTTTTCATGCTGCACTGGCCTGTCCCATCATTTTTTCCAGGGAACTGTAGGAAGCCTGGTCTGTTCTTCCAAGCACATGGCTGGAACGGGGGAAGGCAATGAGAACTGTCAGCATGCAAGTAAGATACCCTTCGTCCTCCCTGCTAAGTGAATGGGTTACTAGCCCAAATGAAAGCAGTATATGAGCCCTAAACCTCATCACCGGCTGGGCAGGTAGCCTGAGTGGGAAGCATCGCTCAACCTGAGCAAGAGGTCTCTGCCTACGGCTGAGAGGATGCCTGGGGTAACACCCAAGCAAGAGCCCAGGTGACCTCTGAAGTGAAGACAGGTCTCCAGAGACAGATGTGCAAAGCACTGGTGGGAAGGACGACCTAGGCCATGCCAAAGGGGACGGTGGGGGAAAGGGTCACCGGGTTCCCTGTTCCCTTGCCAGACACCTTCAGAAGCCCTCACGTAGGAAGGGAGTGAGTACTCCATGCGCTTGGCTGCCCCGTCTGCTCTCATTTCTGACGAGGGCCCTCACAGAGACGTGCAGGAGTTTCTCCCGGACCCATTAGCACCGAGCACTTTTCTCGTTAGGCTTTTATTTTTCTTTTTGGCAATTGTTTAAATGAAAGGCCCTGAGGGACACCACACTGTGCAGTGCTTCGTTGTTAAGAACTAGTGGCTTTCTCGGCCCTCTCGGAGAGATGCAGAAGGTCACAGCTCCAGCACCAAGGACTTTAAAGCCAGGAACACGCACATCTGGCCTAGACTGTGACCATAGGGTGCTTCTAGCTTTGTGTCTGCAGGGGAAACAGGGTTAGGGGGGAATAGCACCATTTTACCGAGGCAGGCAAGAGGAGGGAGCTTAAAGGAAGGATTTGAGTGTAGAGGTAGCAGGTGCCCCCTCCAAGGGTTGGGTAAGAGGGGCCGGCAAGCGCAGGAAGCCAGAGAAAGATGTGAAGGGTAGAGAGGAGCAGGTGGGCTAGAAGCTAACAGAGACGAGGGCAAAGGTAGAGCTGTGGAGTGGCCTGGAGCAGTGCCGCAGGGAAGAGAAGGCTGGCTTTGATGTAGGAGATGAAAGCCAGCTACAAGAAAGGTGCTGCATTAGGACAAAATCTATTGTACGTGTATGCAACCTTTTAGCACCTTAACCCAGGCAGGCACGCAAGCTTTGCAAACCTCCTCCTCGTCAGGCTCTTAACTGGGGGCAACTGGGGGCATGCCCACAGGACCAGAAAGGAAACTAAGGGGGTGGCGTGACTCAAAGGTTGCTCTGTCACCCACAAACAGAGACAGATACCTCGTTCTATCAGCCCTTTTGTTCTAATAATAAGAGCACACATTTCCTCCCCAGGTATAGCAAGCTAAAGGATGAAGGCAATAACCCTTTTATTAACATATTTATTTTTTATAGACCATTTCTCTGGAGACACAACCGCCCCCAATACTAACTCTTCTTAAAGGAGACAAGGATCCACTACCATTAGCCTTCAAGACTGGCATCCCAGCACTTCAGCAGTGGGTTAGTACAAACTCTGAAAACTAACTTGGGCTTGAGTGATTTACTGGAAGGCAATGAATGGATGTTTGCATTTCAATTAAAAGTCACTGGACAATTCAAACGGTACCAACTGACCTTGCTCAAATATTGAAATTTCCAGCCAGTGTGCTGCTTAAGCGATCTAAGGATTTATTTGCATATGAAAAAAATGCTAATTAAAGCATGGCTTGAAAAAGTCAGACTCCCCATCCATGCATATAGATGCCATTTGAGCCAAAGGCAGGCTGACACTGCGCTCACTTCCCCTAGCATCAGGGACCACGGGCCTCCGAGCAGCTCTTAAAATGAGCTCACGTCAGACCATCTATTGTCCCAGACACTCTGGAGAGTGTTAGAGGATCAACACTTTCTCTCTCAAGTGCCTTGACAATGTCCTTTTCCTACAGACACAAAACCAAGGGAATCACACATTAAAATGAAACGTGTTTCATGGATAAGTGAGGGTGAGAGAAACTTCAGTAGTGAAGAACCGAAGGGCAAGATAGTTCACAAAACTGAAATCTTACAGGCCGGCGGAGAAAACGTATTGTATTTGTATGATACTGCCCAATACTAGTCCAGAGTCACGTTGGGGAAATAGGAGCCAGGACCCCTGGGTTTTGCTCGCAGCAGGCTTTGCTGAGAAATGTTCACTAGGGTCAACTAATCTCATCATGCCTTAATATACTTATCTTTTGTGGTGTTTAATGCTACCTCCTCCACTGGCTGAGAGAACATGCTTAAAAAAACCCCATTTCCATTTTTTTAATTTCATTCTCAGGATTAGGAAAGCCAACCAGGTCTCGCGGCCACGGGAACAGGGCTGAGTCCTGGGCCAGTGGCTGCTGTCTGAATGGTGAAGGGTCTTGCTTGCTCTGGGGTTGGACAGCACTTGGTATAATAGGATTCTGGTGACTGGGTTTCCAGGGGCTACTTTAATAGTTTGGGCTGGAAAGGTTTAGTCAGGGATGATCCTGCCTTGAGCAGGAGGCTGGACTAGATGACTTTGTGAGGTCCCTTCCAGCCCTACTTGCTTATGCTCCCAAATTATTAATATCTAGTGTTGGGAAACAAGGCCACAATGGTACAGGGGAATGGCACCATCTTAAGACTCAAAGCAAAAAACAAAACATCACCATAGCGGATGAAGGTAACAGTGAGCACTACACAAAGCAAAAAGCAGCAGTTGGGTGGTACAAAGGCTTTCTGCGTCAATAAAGATTTACAGAGGCTCAATAGGTACAGCATAAAAGACAGGACTGAAAGAAGTAGCTGCGGTGAGCTGGTGGCTAAAGTACTGGACCGGAAATGCAAGACCACTTCTCAAGACGGGTAGCAGCTTGTGCTTGATTCAGTAGCACCGACAGGTATGCACCTTTATAGATTAACTAAATATATACACCCCACCACATATTTCTGAGTTGTTAGAGGCCATCACAAGTAGTCCGAAGATCCAAACCTCTCTGAGCGAGGTGACCAGACACATGGAGACAACTGGCTTCAAACTATGATTTTTTTTCCTTTGCACTGCTGATGGTTCACAGAAGCCAGGTGCTTATTATCGTTCCTCAAGCCTGGAACGATTTGATGGTGTTTGCGGCAGAACCTGGAAGCCAAGTTAAAGGCAAGGCTTTCTCCAGGCTGGTGGCATTAGTGGGTCTGTTATGTCACAATGCAACATGGTCCAACCGTCAGCACTTCTGAATACAAAGGAACAGGACTGCTCAGTAATGCTTTGTACCTCACTTTCTGCACGGATAAAATAGGGTTCATTTCCTTGCCTTCATCAGCCCTGCAACACACGTCTGTGGAGGTTGCAGGTGAAGTACTACTGACAATCAGCTTCCATCCCAATCTCCATTAAAAAGAGCCAACAGCCTAATTTCTTCCCTCCACTGCTGTTTGTTCTTTTTTCCCTGTACCTAAGGTTACCTTTGAAACCTGCAGCCTCGCTGCCACTCTCACGTAGCTTTTCCCAGCTTCACTTACGAAGAACAGTTGTGAGGCAACAGCCCTGGCATGGGGTTCTCTGCCTCCTACCACTTGGCAGCGTGTCCTCAACCGTCATCTACCTTCTGCCTCCAGCTGCCCTCTCTAATTAACTTCCAACCCTTCTCCTTTCACTTCAGCAGAGCTCTGCAGGTTTCTGTTCTGCATAGGGAATGGAAGTTTTAGCGTGAAAGGCATCTGAAAACTTGCTAAGATGGTGCTAACCAAAGACCATAGGCGGGACGATGACCGAAAAGAATTAGGAAGGGTGCGATTCTTCCTGGAGTGAGCGCTGTAGCTCTTTCTTGCAGCACTGCAATACGCAGAAGCCTTTCTAGCCTCTTTGGCTTGATGCACCTGCCGATAACATCTCATCTTGGCCAGGGGAAATGTCTAAGCCAGGGGTGTCAAACATTAGGCCTATGGGCCAGATCCATCCCATGGACCTATGTCTTCTGGGCCAGGGCATGAGCAGGGGCTGTATTAACCTGTGTATTGCTGCCACTTGCTCTGTTGTTGCTTCTGAATTTGGCCCACAGGAAGCAGCATGTTTGACACCTCTGTTTTAAGCCGGAGATAAAAACGTGAATCCAACTCTGCCGGCAGCAACTTCAACCAGGCTTTTGGAATTTCTGTTCATGCCAGAGCGTGCTTCCCACTTCAGACAGCTTGGAAATTCAAATGAGATTTCACAGCTGCATTAAAGTTTATCTTAAATTCTTTCAGGGATGTTCTTGAAGAATGAAAAATGCTTCTTGAGGGACGGCTGGCTCATGAACAGATGGGGAAGAGCTGGGGCAGCACAGCATCAGTCCATGAGACAGCAGCCTGAACTCTCTAGCAAAAAGCACAGAGACAAGGCAAAAACTATTCCAGCCAAATATCCTGGGTCTACATAGAGGCTTCCAATAGGGTCATTCAAAGCATCCGTCAACCTTACACAGCTCTTAGCAGGGTAACACTGTAAATATTCATAGCTTCAAAGAAGGAGGAGGTATTATCTAGTCTGTTTAAAGAAGAAGTTATTATCCAGTGCTTAAAAACACTGAACTGCGGGGGGAAAAACAGACTTAAGGAAAAAAGAAGCTTTTAAGTTTTTAACCACTGGTCAGTGGCGCACTTAGCTCTGGTTGCTAAAGACAATCCAACTATCCGTGAAACAACTCAGACTCACGCTGGCTGCTAAAGTAGTTACTAGAGGAGAAGCAGCTGTATCGGGAAAAGCAAACATTGCACAGAGAAGCCACTAAGAGCAAACACATGGGATGTGAAAACCAAGTCATCCTATCCCAGCCGACTGAGCTGCCGGCAGGTCTGAGCCAAGGCGGATTTGATACCCAGGCTGTATTTATGTTGTGGAAAGAGGCTTGACACTTCCTGCCCCCCACTAGCCTTGAAGATGATCCGATGAAAACAAAATCCAAACAAAGAGGGGCAGGGAGCTCATTCTTCCTTTAAACATTTTCCAAGTCTGTTTCTAACATTCACGGCTTTCCTCCTGCTCCTCTTAGGTTGGTGGCGTTCCTTGAAGGCCAGCAGACTGTTGAACCCGTGCCCAATCCCACTTTGCTTCCGTATTTACAGTGCACCCCACCCCCTCCTCCAAAAACTCACCACTGCCTCTTAAATCCTTAGAGCACATTACAGGAGGAGAAAGTGTTTATTTCCATCGTAAAGATGTGTTTTAATATTTTAACATAAATCAAGCTGCGTTTTACGATGATAATAAATTTCCTAGCAGAAACTGCCTTTACTGCCTGAGGCAATGGAATGATTCAATTTGTTTAGTTTTAAGTGTACAGAAACGTAATGGAGAAGGGTATCGTACGGCTGCTTTAATCGAGTTTTCAGAGAACACCTAGAGATGCAGGAAGCAGGAGGCTAATAAGGGGAGCACACCAGTGCTTTAATTGCACTAAGTCATCACCACCGCTGTTGCCCTCTCTGGCTTCTCCTATGGACTAACAACAGGAGCTCACAGGAAGAGGAAGGGGGAAAAAAAAAAAGGCCAGACCAAAACAGATGTATAATGTGCATTTATTTTTTATGCTTTTTCTCCCTCCAAAAATAATTACATTGGGACAAGCTGAGAGTGCATCACGGTGAGGATCCATAATAATGGATTGTTAGAGTATATAATATCCAATTAAAAATATAATTTCATTCTTAAATAGGACAGGAGGAGACGAGCTTTTGCACCACACTGAGCCAGGACAGTGACTGATTATCTCCCTGGCTGTTGTCAATGAGCCCAATCAAACTGAGCGACTTGTTCTAGCTCGATCCATCTAACCCTCCCTTCAACTTTTTAAGGCATTTCTTTTTCATGTTTTCAGCTATGAATATTTCCACCCCCCTTTTATTCCCCCCATGGCAGCATTTCTCCTATAAATAGTCCCAATTCCTATTTTGCTGTTCAAGGATGGCAGGTGTCCAGAAACATCTTTCCAACATCCATCATCTTCATCCATAAGGACGACAGCTCTTCCAGTTGGGCGCCATCAAAAGACACCAAGGTTAAATGACCTTAGAGGCCTTTCTTCCATTATGCAGCAAGGAAGGCAGACCTTGCTGCACCGTTAAATCAAGGCTGGTTTATGCCACCAGTTCAGTTTATATCGAGATCCCTTAGAAACTGTCCTTGCACAACATTCAAAAAAGAGATTTAACAAGAGGAGAGGGGATAATCCAAGCCAGAGAAGAGAAGGCACATTTTGTATAGGAGCTAGTTAAAAATAATCTCTTTCAGGAGGCGGCCGGCTGTGGAATCCCACACAGCCACGCAGGGTGAGGTTAGTGGAAGAGAAGCAAGCTGTTTCATTCCCAGTCCAATGTGACCTACCGGTTTCCAGTACAAAGAGGGTGTATATGCTTTTGTGCTTTGCCATGTACAGTCAGACCCATTCAGACTAAAAGGTCGAGCTTCCTGGCAGTCAGGGGTTTGACAGAGTCCTAGTTGGAGCTTGCCAGGAGGTCAGAGACAGGTTACGTTGCCTGTTCATCCTGCTGTATGCAAGCAGCCTCTGCCCAACACACTGGTCTTGAAGTTTGCTCCTGTACCATGGAAAGCTCTCGAGAGAGATGGGTTTCTGGCAGTTGTCCAGGCCCAAGACTGTGTGCATGTGTGTGTAGGGGGCGTGGAAAGAGAGTCTCTGAGCATTTGACAGCTCTGGAAGCAGAGGAAAGCGAGAATGAAGTTTATCCATTTGCTCAGACACTTGAGGATGGATGTAGTGTGTCCTGGTGCTGTCAGCAAGATACAATGCAAGAGACTCAGTTTGCTGACTCAAGGAACAGGCCTCGGAGCCTGAGAGAGGCCAGCTGTCCCCGCACCAAGAGGGGCCTCATGCCACCTACTGCGTTTACTTATTTCATGGGATCATTCTGGTCACTAGCCATATACAAAAGCTATCACTTCCTTGGCCAGCCCTGAGCATATAAGAACAGGATGGCCCAGCCAGCCCTACAACAGTGCCCGTGATCTATCCCATCCCTGACTTTCAGACTTCGTACAAGCCACAAGAACGAGCAAACTGAGCAAGGGGCTTCAGACTCGGCTGTACCGTGCCTTTGACCTCCAAGCTGACATACATGCTTTCATCCTCTTAACCCAGAATAAGACTCTGACCTCAGCAATACCCTCTCTCCAACCACTCAGTAACCTGGCCCTGAAGGAGCCACAGCAGCTTTTTTTGTAGCAGTTGGAGCCATCCAGGTACCTACCCAATGCACCAGTAAGGGCTGCCAAACTAAGTTTATGAGCCATCTGGAGGTAAGGGACAGTCAGGTTTATTGGATTGTCACAGACTCCCCCTGCCCCATCAGCAGATCCTGCTTTATGTAGTGCATCAAGGACATCTTCATGTCTCAGGGCTGAAGGATATTTTTATTTTTTGCTGAAGGAAAAAAAAACAAACCCTAGTGCTTTTCTGCAGCCCCAACCACTTGAATATTCCCATGGCAGGAAGTGCTTCAGGTTATGGGGAAGCTAGGAAATTGTACTTGAAAAATAACACTTGATTAAGAAGAGCCTGCATTTCAGAGCTCACTGTTGGTGAAAAGTGACATTTAATATAGCAGCAGTATAGGGGGCAAGCATCGGTATTACCCAAGCTTGGCAGCCAGCTTTCAACTTGGTTTAATACCATGGGGTGGAGGGAGGGTGGGGGGAGGAAGGGGACTTTAAAATATTTCAGGTTAAAAATGTTTCAACAGTGATAGTTCTTCCTTCTATTATTAAAGCTTTTATGACCTTGAACCAAGATCCTCAGGCTGCTGAAGTCAAAACGGTAAGTCACTTTGTCGTGTTAGAGGCCAATAGCAGCCTCAGATCAAGAGGGCAAGCCACACTGTCCAATAAAACAGGCGGCTCACCAGCAGGCACCGAAGCATTCATCAGCCTCCGATCTTGGAGACATCCGTACTGAGTTTTTGGAGGGTGAATAACTTAAACCCTATCTCAAAAGCAGCTGCAAGAAACACTCTTAACCTGAGGCACGGGGACAGCTTTAAAAGTAGGATGATGGCTTTTGGGACACCTAGTCTATCTTACCCTCTCTCTCCTTCTTAATACCAGCAAGCTCTCTCTCGACAATGAAACAGGCACAGTAAGCAGCACAATGTTGCATTCTCCACTTGGCACCAGCTTTCTCCTCTTGAATTAACACCCAGCTCCTTTTGAGGCTAATTACCCAACACTGGAGACGGGAAATGCGGCAGGATGCACAGCAAGAGCTCTTGCAGGTCTAACGCGCGGCATGAAGGGGTAATTAGCACCTTCCGGCACACAGGGATCCTGACCGTTGCAGACGGGGTCTGCCCTATTGCACCAGTGCTCTTGTGAAAGGCAGGTCTGCTCTGGCAGCTGAGGCCACTTAGCAGTGCCAAAGAGCTGGGGAAAGACAGGCTTTCCACTTTAACTCCTCTGCTGAGGAATATGGCCATCCAGCACGAGTGGGGCCTGCCCGATTAGTGTGCTGGCATCCACCATGGGTAGCTGAGGGGTAGTAATGAAGGGGGAAAGAAGCTGGGAGCCAGAGCTTTAAGCAGCTAGTTTGGCTTCCAAAGGGAGTGTTAGAAGACAACTGGAAAACCGCTAGTAGCGAACACTAATAACAGATAAAAACTAACCCAGACCCATTGAGTCTACGCATGCACTCCATAGAGCACAGGACAAATAAACGTCCAAGGGAGTAACAAATGAAGAACAAATCGGTAACCAGGCTAGTCGTCACATCGAAGACGACCACTGCTCCTTCCTCTATCCTCTCCCCATTCTTACTCAGCGAAGGCTAACTGATCACCGTTTTGCCCACCACGACACTAAGACAGCTGTTAGTGTAGGCAAAAGTCTGCAATTTCAGTGGATGGAGGGGGACTCTGCTAACACAGTGGGCCTGCCATCAGATTCTGTTAGCAGCTCTCCTGGTTCCCCACTTCTGGCAGAGAGACTCACTCTGTTCTCAAGAGGAGCAGGTGAAGGAGGAACAGCCTCCTGTTGAAGTCCACAGCACTAAGGGGGCTACTCCTGGACGGAGAAGAAGATGCTCTGTACCAGAGCTCAAGGCAGAAATGGTCAGACGCTCTTTTACCATGCAGCCTCCCAAGAGCGCAGGCCCATGGCTTCATATACCGAGTCTGCAGATCAGAATTCAAAGTAGTTGAGCAAGTCACCTGTGACGGTAACGGTGTAAAGGAAATCCTTGAGTCCATATCAAACCTGAACTGACAAGCTGATTGCTTAGAAAGACTTGGTTTTCTGTCCTCCCCTACACTAACCTGAGTCTAACAGTGAGAGTTGAAATCTTGGAATCCCCTACAGGACCCTGGGGAGGCAAGTGCAACTGCCCCATCAGAGTTTTGGCTCACTCAGGATTATATTTGCAGTCACAAACACTAAACAAGAAAAACCCCAGACCAGCACAAACCCGATCCAGCAGGTGTGCCGGAAAGGGGACAGGTGCTTGTTGACTGTACCACTGCCAAAGACCAACTGAGTATCCTTTCGACTACAGTATGCCAAGAAAGCTGGAATGATGTACTGGATCCCATTGCCAGCATAAGCCCCAGTGATACCCACCAAGGACTCCAAGTCATGGGTGAAGAAAGCCACCACCACAGGGGGAATCAGAGTGATTGCCGGAAAGACAATCCTGTCTACCAGCCATGGATATGTCCCACCTTCCCGGTGGAAGAGGGTCTTCCAGTTGTTCCGTAGCGTCACAGCGATGATTGGGAAGTTGGTGCTAATGGTGAAGACAGGGAAAAGACCCAGGAAGTAGCGAATGAAGGCAATGTTGATGATGTCACAGTTGGTGAAGTTGAGCGTGTACATGTCCATAAGGGTCTCATTGCGGAAGCAGTAGATAGCGGTGAAGGACAGGAGGCTGTAGAAACCCAGAATTAAGACATAATCGAGCAGCACAAGCTTGTTCACATGCTTCTTCTTGGAGATTGGAGTGATGAGTGATGGCAAAGAGTGCTGACACATGAAGGAGTAGACACACACCCCGAAGAGATTTTGGATCCCCGAGAGGTTTGCCATAGATGGGTGACCTTCTGCCTGGCCCTTGCTGATGCGGATTAGGGCTAGAATAATCATGATGATGAATGCTGGAAAACAAGAGAATACACTGTAAGTCCAGTCTCAACATAATACTATCCTCCAACACGGGCAATCTCCGCACCACATCTTGATACAAGTCCACAGCTGCAGTGATAAGGAAAAGCATGCTTCTCTTTGAAAAATGTGGCAGTGCATAATAAAGAATATACAAGGGAGTTATCATTTCATTACTTTCAGCAGCAGTCTGTACAGCAGAAAGTCATATGGTAAAAGGCTTATAATTTGGCTTTTTAGCTAGCATATCTAACTGTTGCCCTTTTGAAATCATAGAAAATGATTTTGAAGGGACCTCAAGAGGTCATCTAGTTCAACCCTTTGCTCAAAGCAGGACCTTCCCCAACTAGATCATTCCAGCCAAGACTTTGTTTAGTTGGGTCTTAAAAACCTCCAGCGATAGAGATTCTACAACCACTCTGGATAGCCTGTTCCAGTGCTTTACTATGCTCCTCGTAAGAAAGCTCTACCTAATATCGAACCACAACTTCCCTTCCTGCAGCCTGCATTGCTCCTTGTTCGGTCACCTGCCACCACTCAGAACAGTCTAGCCTCATCTTCTTTGGAGCCACCCTTCAGGTATCTGAAGGCTGGGATTAAATCCCCACCCCAGTCTTCTCTTCTCCAAACTAAACAAGCCCAGTTCCTTCAGCCTCTTCTCATAACTTAGGTGCCTCATTGTTGCTGCCCTTTGCTGGACTCTCTCCTTTCCAGGGCCATTTTAGGAAACAATCTGGGCCTTTCAAAAATGTAATGCTGCTGCCTTTGAATCAATCACTTCCTTTTCATCTAAGGGTATCTTTTTCCACATGCCTTGTAAGATTTTTTTTCATACTCCCCTAATCATCCTCATCTGCACAGATGCTCAAGGAATATTTGCCGTTCCTCTGGCCACAGAGCCAACACCAAAGTCCTGGCACCATTAACCCATGCATTGTGTGTACAAGGGAGACTGGAAAGCTCGTGAGCAGCTGCTAGAATCTGTGGAGTGGGGCAGAATAGCAACTAGCTCTGGCCATTTCCCAGGCATGAAGAACAGGCTGTCTGCAACTAGTCCCAAGTGGAAGAGTGAGACTAGGAGGAACTAAAAGCAGGATTGAAAAATGGCCATTAAAATTCATCAAGTCTCCACATTAAATCTGCTTGCCTGCCCTTTAGCCTAACAATGCAAAAAAAAAAGCCTTAATGGATGTTTTACTGGCCTGTCAAAGTAAAAAAAAAAGTTACTTGCAATGGGCAAGAGAAACCTGAAGATGGGAAATAAAGGCTTCACTATGCCCCAGAGGTGGATTCTGGGTCAGAAACCATTATTTCCCTTAGTAGAAATAATAGTCTAGTGATAAGACTAGTAGAAACAAATCCTGGTATTATCAAAGTCACAGCAAACCTGGGAGGCCTGGTCACTGGCTGTTCAGGTTACTGAAGAACGAAACACCCTGCCTGCCCAAGCAATGAAAACCAGGATTTACAGTCAGAGATTCATAATGAATGGACCAGCCTGGGCTGCCCTGGCTTTTGTACAACTGTCTCCTTGCAATGGCTGCGAGGCCTAAGCACAGCTATGAATTATCAGGTAATGAAAAAAATAACAAAACGCTGACATTCCTATTTGAGACAACTTTCCATGTCATAAATAAAACAGCAGACAAATTAAACCAAGTGGTGAGTCTCCATGCAGCAAGTGTGAGAGCAGGCAGACCGTCACTGTGCTACAAATTTTGGGTGTCTGCTGTGGGGACAACGAGGAGGTTTGCTCATTCAGCAGCTAAAGTTACTCTTCAGAACCCACCAGATTGCCTTGCACAGGAGTGGGATCTAAATACGCCTTCACAGAGTACATTCACAGGCATCCTGCTTAGAGGGAAATCTCATATAAAGCTTCCCCTGGTTCTGCCTTGAAGAGTCTTTTGCATTAAGCCAGGATGAAGCATGTTTCCAAGGATCCAAACACAACCCCGAGCTGCCAGGTGTGTCACCAGTGGGTCAAGCAATTCCAGCAGAACCCAGCGCATTCACGCCTGGGTGGTTTGCAAGCCACTTAATTCACAGAAGATTGCCGAATTAGTGGCAGCTTGCTCAGCTGCTTCTGCCACTTTTACTTCACAGGGCATCATTTTCCTGATCAGCTGGAGCTCCTCAGGGGTCCCATGCAGCTAATCAGAGGAGCAACCTTTGAAACAGAAGCCACAGCAAAAACCTAGAGCAGCTCAGTCATCCTAGCACAGCTGTTTGCTGCAGCTATGTAGACCCCCAGCTAATTCACACCCCCTCATCTATGCAGGGGGACTAGCAACCTAACCCTTATGAATTATCTTGGATCTGCTATATTCATTTTGCTGCCCCAACACTTCCTTCCTTTCTTCTCGTGTCCGTGTTAAAACATGGCATTTAGCTGAATTTGCAGATCTGCTGGAATCTGACAGGGCCGTGCTGTGAGCGCTTCTGCTGAGGCCTCGAACCTGTGAACTCTGGGCTGTCAACCGTGTGCTTTAGTGCCTTGCCCAAGACTGAAACACTCAGTTATGGATTGGCTAATTCCAGAAACTCATCATCTGGGGGTAAGGCTCTGAAACCTGTAACCCCCTCTAATCTATGCAATCCACTACCTTGCATCTAGTTCCCCACCGTGGCACCCCCACAGCATGCTCCTCCATCCATCCTTTCTTGACAAACCAGAAGACGCCAGGACATCATGCTGAATGCACTCCATCCACCCCAGGTCTCTACGCTCAGTGTTTTATGGCCCCCCTGGAGCAAACAATTCCCTATCTTCCATTTTCCAGTGAGACAGGCTAAATCTGGCTAATGTTTTGCCATAAATATGGAAGGGCCTACAAAGGAAACCAGTAAAACCAGACCCATTATGATGGAGAAGGGCCACACTGGGACTATCAAGGACCAAACATAGTAGTGACAGCTAGAAGCATTTACAGCTCTCTGCTTGGGGTACTTGCATCCTTCTTCCAGCTCTAATTACAGCAAAGCAATCAGGCACATTGGATTCCCAGCCGTAATTGTCACGGAAGGGCGTTTTCAGCTCTCTCATAAGCTTCTCATCTTCCCACAATTACTGACTGCAGAGATTCTGGAAGGTTTTTATTACGCCATTCCAGTAAAAGCTTAGAAAGACCTTGAAACCATCAGAAACCTGCCTCGGGATGGCGTGGACGTGGACAGACTCACAGGAGCAGGGACACAGAAGAGGAATAGAGACAGCGCGAAGGAATGAAAGAGCAAGGCAGGCTGCCTGGAAAATGCAAGCTGAGGACATTCATTTTTCTCTCTCTTTTGGGAGAACTGCTCAACTCACAGAGCCCATGCCTGTATCTCTGCCATATCACAACTATATTTAACTCAAAAGCCAGCACCTCATTCCCTGCTCAAGAGAGACAGTAAATCTCTACCATCTCTGCTCAGTCAAGGGTAAAGAATGACCTATTTCCTTCTCTAAAAAACCCTCTCCTATCAGGTGCAGGCTGCCTGCTTAACCCTCTGCTTCTCACACCCAGGAAAGCTGCTCTCACACTCAACAGGACTGAATGAACTTCTTGGTGTGCCTCAGCACTTGTACTCCTTTTTTCAAAGTCCTCTTGTGAGAGGCTGGCAGTCATTGCTGGCCCGTCCCCAGCCACCTGGGCTTTAATCACAAGGGACTCCACAAGCATTTAACTATTCAGCGGAGAACTTCATGCTGGCTACTATGTTCAGCCCACGCTGGAGAGCACAACGGTTGCATTTACCCTGCATGTCAAGTCAATCCCCCGAATCCCCTATCCCACACGTGGAGTCTGCCGTGAAGAAGGGGCCAAGCGAGACCCGACACAAGTGACCTGCCTGTATGCAACAACTGAGCTGTGGCAGAAGGGTGGAAAAGGCTGCTACCAAATCCAGACACAAATTACCAACTCGTGGTCACGCTTCTGGGGCGTAAAAATCTCTTGTTCTGCTGTGGAAAGACTCGGGTCAGGTCACACAAGCTCAATAAAAATAATCTGCCTACTTTTTAAATCGGATTAACGTGCTTTTTTAAAAAAGAAAATCGAAATTAAACATCTTTCTTTTTAAAGAAAAGCCAATTTAAAAACAATGACAAACCAATGTTATGGCTTAAAACTGGAATTTATTCAAATCACTTGAATATAACAAATAATGTCATATTAAGCAATGTGTAACTGCTGCCAGGTTTTTCCAAGAAAACCACTGAACTGAGTGAAATTATGGACTAAGTATCTAGAACAAGAGTTCATTAAAGCGCTAAGCAAGCTTAAACCAGCAGTAGCCTCTTCTGTGGGTGAAGAGAATCATTTGCTTCATTTTGGTTTATTCAGCTAAGTGAGTTCAGAGGCTGGATCACTGAAAGCTAGGAAACCAATTTAAAGATGGAAAATAGAAAGCCTCATTTTTTCTTTAAAATCTACAAAGTAAAAGTTAAGTGCAAGAGGATTAGATTTACTCCTGAAGGTGACAGGCACCAGAAACAGTCAAAATCCATCACTAAGAATACCACTCACTTTGGTTAACCACTTGGCAAAACATTTTAGATAAGCCACGTTCGTTTTTGTGCATTTAGCACTTTTTAGGTGGTTTTATTTAACTAGCAAACAACTTTACATACTGTTTGCCCAGATCTGAATTCTTAATCTCCATTCAAACACGAGTTGGATACAAATCACAAGTAAAAATGCATCCCCCACTATTTGCAAAATCAAAGTTTAAAAAATTAAAAAGCTTAATAAATATTACAGGATATGCAAGCATAAATATACATAGACATGGAATTTCCTCCTGGTTAGCAAAAACGTGCCTACTTTAATATAAAGGCTATATTTATCAACCTGTTTTAGCTGGTATTAAAGAAAAGTTAATCCTGTTTGGGTAAAGGAAAAAAAATGCAAGATGCAAAACAGGAACAAAAAACCCAAATCAGTCATTTAAATCAAGCTGATTTAAATTATTTATTTTAATCACAGGATGAAAAGGAGCTCCTAGGTCACAGAACCATCTCCTGTCCCAGGCAATGTTGTCATAACCTCTTTCATAAACTGATCAAGCTCTAGGCTACAATCAGGTAGGATTTTTGTCCCCCCACTAATCCTACTGAACAGCTGTTCCAGAATCCCACTTGACCTGTGGTTAGAAAACTAATTTCCAGCCTAAATATATTCACAGCCAGTTTGGGGCCAGCACTGTCATACAGCTTAAAAGAATGCTTTTCTCTTCACCTTTGTTTTATGCTGGGGAGCCCGGTGGTAAATTAAAGCCCTACAGTCAATAAAAGCCTCTTCACCGATTTCAGGCAGACAAGGTTCTTTGGGTAGACGTGATATATTTTATTAGGCCAACTAAATAGTTGGAAAAATTGTTCTTTGCAAACTTTCGGGCACCAGCACCCTTCTTCCAGCATAGGAAGGGTTTGCTTACTGACTTCAATACATTTGGGATCAGCTTCCTTAAGAGGTATGATGGGATTTCCCAGCAAAATGCTGCTCGCATGAAGATCTTACAAACTAGTGGAACTATATGGTTAGTGTTAAACAGTGTTGATATAGCATTTTGAAAGTCTCAGAGAAAGGTTCCCAGGAAGTTGCCAGCTACTATGTATTATACAGATCATCATACAGCAAACCTAATTTCTCTTCCCGTTATGGCTATCCTTGAAAACTTAAAAAAGAGAGACATAAAATGCAATAGCATCTGGTCAAAGAGGCAGTGTTGCAAGAGGTGCTTAGCTACGTACTCTTTTCCCATCTTGAAGCACAGCCATCTTCAATGACTGGTAGCTTTCCTCCGCCACCATCTCCTTCTCTCAGAGGTACTGCCCAGTGGATGAACTGGGAGACTCCCTTAAGACCAATCTGCCCAGCAGTGCTTTCCATAGCAGCTGCGCTTTTGCTCAGTCAATGGGGTGCAAGTGTCTTGCTTCCCTGCTGCTGGGATTGGAGAGTTAAGACATTTGCTCACTAGATTTATCTTTCTGTCCCTGGGAGGAGGAGACTAAAATGAAACTCTGAAAGCTTGTTCCGCTGGATGATAAATCAATATGAAGAGAGGATGACAAACTGACTGACAGGCAGCTTGGAGTAGGCAACGTGAGCTAAAAAGAATGGTTCCTGTGGGCATATGAGGTGCCCTGCTCATCTCATCTCCTCTAACATTAACATTGTGAGGGCGCTCTTGCACCAGAAGGGCTCCAAGTTAGCCAAGGGGAAGTACATTAAAAAACAACCACCCAGACCTGGCCTTTGCACATAGAAAAGAGACCTTGAAACAGCACTACTGAAGACAGCAGCAGAGACAAATATAGCTCTAGCTCTGTCCACACTAGGTAGCAGTGAGCTAACACCCACCTTGCTTAAGCTGGTAGCTAGCTAGCTTCCCGAACTCCTGTCCACGCACGTTGTTTCTGAAAACTATACTTGTCAAAATCATGTTACACTCCATTTTCTCCAGATCCTGCTCAACGTAGGACATAAAGAACAGTGATGGTGGTTCAGGAAACTGGGTCAGAACTTTCTTTTGGAATAATGATTGCTGCTGGAGAGTCTTGCGTAACAGGGCTGAAACCACAACCCCTTACTCTGCTGAAGCCAAGAGAAAGACAAGTGGATTAGATACCTGCTTCCGCCAAGGGCACATCTCAAAAGAAGTTAAGGACAACAGATGCTTGTGTTCTCTGCAAAAGGCTTTTCATGGAGTTCTCCTAGGGGGTCTTCCATAGGAATACATCGTGGGACCCGAATAGAGGGAATCAGGGGGTGGTAGATAACAGAAAAGATCCCAAGAACCTCTTAGTTACTGGGCAGCAGAACAAAAAAGAGAGATGGCTTGTTCTACACATTTGGGGAAACTACCCAAGTATACCCTGGGGAAGAGGAGCGTGGAGATGGCAACTATGCAAGAGGGGAGAGAGAAAGATTGCAAGAGACTATGAAGACTGAAGTGCAACTGTGCAAAGTAAAATCATAAATGACACAGTTCCACCCCTCTGCTTCCTCTGACATCCCCCCCTTAATAGGCAAGTCACAACTTCCTTGGAAAATGGAACTGTGAAGTATATGCCATACCTGGTTTCCACTGGTTTTACACTAGCACACAGAAGCAGATTATGCCACATAACTGGCAGGTCACAAACATTTTGGACTTTAAACGTGAGAATGCAATAAGTCAGATGAGATCTTGTTCCGATATCACCGTAAAAAATGTAAATGCCTCTCCAGAGCTCCTTTTTCACATGCTGCAAGAGAAGCTATTCCAAAGGACAGTGCCCCCACTTGTCTCAGCTCAGAATCTGCATTGCTCTGAGACAGCATTCCCTTATTGAAGAAACAAAAAACAAATAGGCAAGTCTGTACAAAGGGGCAGATGAGAAATAAAACAGAGCATGGCACTGTAATTAGCACTCCACACAGTGAGATTTCCTGTTGCTCGAGGAGACTAGACCAGTTCTCTAGTCTGGGACAGGGACATGCACTGCAGGACCTGCCGAAGGGAAGCAACAGCTTGAGAGATGCTGCTTTCAAGAAGAGGACAGCTCTGCTCTCAGGGGCAGGTCTCACAGTCAGAGGAGGAATGAATATGTATGTGCGTGCATCTGAAGGCCTGCACTTCGGGACAGTGCAAGTCAAGGGATGTTAAAAATATCATCTGAGCTGGCTCTACTGGAAAGGTAACACGCAGCCATACAGAGAAGGAGGAAAGCAAATGCTGTCTGTTCAAGCAGTAGAACAGTTCTGAACAACGAATGCCAAAGACTCATGGCTGCCTGATGTCCCATCAAGACGGCAGGTGTTGGGCTAGGTTAGCTCTTAGCCTGATCTCCAACCCCAGCCCAGACAGTGCAGCAGGGGACGTGGAAGTCTCAGAAACTCCCCAGGTGTAGGAGGGTTGGGATGCTTTCGGAAGAGCTCTTTCTTCCCCTTCAGATGCAAGTGCAGGGAGGCAGGAGTCTCAGGTTGGCTCCCTGCTCCATAGGAGGGCTGAGCACTGAGCAGGCTGGCCTCAGGATTCCTCCACTTCAAGTCTGCAGGGGGTGGGAGAGCAGTATGCAGCAGGCTTCTCCTTACTGGTTTATAGGGAGCAGGACTGGAGTGCAGGTTTCTTTTGCATTAGGAGCAGATCCTAAATATAGATCTCCATCACTGCATGACTGTGGGAGAACATAGCTCTGCCACCTTTGCGCATCACCCTTCTAAGCGCAGGGAGATGGCAGCCAAGGCCAACTGAGGTCACAACCCGCTTCCACTGTCCCACAGCTTCACTCTACATCCCTTTGCAAGAAGCAAGTGTGACAAAACATTCCTCCACCCTCTCTCCTCCATCTGCACCACATCACTGCATAGCAGGTAGTGGCTTCTGCCAGGGCTTGGGACCTGGGTCTCTCCGCACCCTGGAAATGCAATTCGCGGCTGCTTCAGGGCAGAGTTCAGAGAGGTCAGAAGAAACAGCCTTTCTGTTTTCTCATTAAACTCCTGTCATGAATACTGGATGATGAGGTAGCACATCCCAAGTCTGGTGCCTGGAGCACTTTTAATTTGCTTATTTGCCACAGAAGGCTTTAAACTTTCATAAAACCGACAACTTTGACATGCTGCAAAGCCTCCCAAGAACATAATTTCAATAGGGCCTTCAGAAAGCAGTAACAAAATACTCATTCAGCTTGAAATGCCACACAAAAACTTCTTCCCTCCAGTGGATCTCTTCTTGCTACTAAAAAAAATTGTTCTATTAGACCTGCTGGCCATGACAGCAGGCCCCAGAATGCATTTCTGGCCCCCCTTTCTTTGAACAGAGAGGGAGTTTTGCTTGGAAGGTAGGGGAGGCTGCAACCTAGTCTCTGGGCAAATGTTCCACTAAAGAAAATAGGAAGGTCACTTAGCAAGGTTTGCACTAGGACAGAGGAATTAAATAGAGCTATTTCCTGCATCAGCTGGTCTCTCAGACAGAGCATATTGGTGCTAAGCAAGCAGGGACCACTTCCCCCTGATTACAGAAGAGCATGTACTCCCCATGCTTGCTTTCTAGGCTAAGCGACGGACTCTTGTCCCTGGACAACTACTCTGCAACCCATGACAGAGGAGTAAATTCCCAAACAGCTATAGCTAGAGTTGGCACTGAACTGCGAGACTCTCTCAGCACTTCCAGGCAGAAATGTCCAAGTGATGCATGAAAGGACAAGGAAGCTGCAGACCAACCGAGAGCGGGAGAGTTTTATACTGGAGTGCAATCTGTTTCCATTTTCAGTGGTGTTATCTCATTGGACGTACCCAGGACAGATCCTCTTAACTACACGTTTGCTACAGCTGGAGTCAGTTCCTAGTCCCCTCAACCCGAAACCCAAGATGAACCCCAAAGAGGCAGCCCTAGTCGGGACAGATTCCACCCGATATCCCTCCGTACAAACTCGAGCAGTGTTGGATGGGAGAAGATGCCACATCATCTTGCTATAAATGGAGCTCCCCCGCTCCTTGTTCTGCAGCACCCGCTTATAGCCATTTATGTAAGCAGGCGCCGCGGTAGAGTTTTGACACGTTTGCAGCAGAGCCATTCGTCAGCCCTGGCTGACGGCATGACAGAGCTTTCCTGCTGGAGCAGAGAATCAATATGCTGGGGGATAATGATAATGGATCACCCGCTGGCGATGCGCGCTGCTCATTTTGCGGCTCAGATGCCGGGTGTTGCGACGGGTTCTAGGAAGGGGGTGAGGGAACATGGAGGAGAGCTACATGACCTCCCTGGGCCAGTTCCCTTTGGGTATGCTTCAGGGAGTTGGAGAAGGCTTCCTATTTTGCAACACCCATGATCTTCTGAACCTCACCAATCCAAGTCTCATCGTTTTATGCTGAAGGACAATTGTTACACAGGGGACCTAACAGCTACTCCCAAAGGGTTTGGTAATAGCAGAAGAGCACTGGCATTTGGAAGAGATTTCTCCTACCTCTGACAGTGGACAGAAGTGGAAGATGAGTATCTGCTAGGTTTGCAGTAAGTACCTAAACACGCTGGCAGTCCAGTCCCTTCAGCATTCCCAGGACCTGTGCAGGTCTTTGCGGGAGAGATTTCAAATGGTGCCCATATCTGCTCTGGGTGCATAAATAATCAATGGCATTTCTGGAAGACCAAAGTCCTGTCCTGAGCCAACACTTTGGCTTTGCCTACCATAACACTGGTTCTCTAGTCACTTTGCTACCTCCCTTCACCGCAGAAGTTGAAGCTTTTCAGCAGGGCTTTGTGTCAGTTTATCACATTTCTTTGGGATCAAAAGACACTAGCGTTAGCCTGTAATTGTAAGGTATTAAGACTGCTTGCCAGTTGCTCTGGTACAGCAAGTCTGTGAAATTAGAGACTATTGAAATAAGCAATGATTGAGCCAACTCCTATGTTAATGCTGGGCTACCCAAACTTCCTCTCCAAAAATTGCATGCCGTCATCCTGCCAGTGTATGAGCCACAAGCTGCCAGAAACTGGAGAGGAAGAAGCTGCTTTAAACTTTAGGACACATTTCAGTCCGAGAGGATAGCAGAATGAGAGGTGGAACCATAGTGATCGACGTGGGAACACAGAGTAGCTGGAAGCGGTTGCGTATCGCATTTGTCCTGAGTGATGGTAAGCCAAGGAAGGACAACGTGGATCAAAACGTTCCTATTTCTGAGGAGATGCGAGGGGTAAAAGTAGGCATCTGTGTCTGCTGGGAAGAAGGAATCAGAGCCATTAAGGGAAGACAGCGTCTCCATCTCTGGGAGAACACAGCATAGGTGTCAGAGCAGGGGGGCAGCAGGGGAGTCTTTCTGGGAAAGAGAAGCAAGGAAGACTGATACGTTCAGCGTGGACAGGTGAAGCAGGACTTTAGCTGGAGCATGACAGTTGTCCCGCTGTCCTGAAGTCTGCAGCTCGGGCTGGGTGGCATGGGACTGTTGCTCACAGAGCAGTGAAGGGGAGATGACATTCTCCGCTTCTCCAGATCATATAGATGTGGACTGCGACTTATGGCAAGGAGGCAAAGAAAGGAGGCCAGGGGAAGGGAAGCCTTGTTCAGCTTATATTGCCTGTCATGCCAGTGCCTTGACAATCCACTTAGGCTGTCAACTCTTACTAATGCCCTCTGCCACATACTATTACCACCCTGGCCCTGGGCCAAACCTAGGGCCGGATGGCACCAACAAAGGAACAGTTTGTTTAAAAAGTCTTTCAGCAGCTGAAGGTTGTGCAAGAGGATTTTCCTGATGAATGGTATCACTCCTCTGCTGCTAAAATCCTATCCACAGCAGTGTTTGCGACAAGATAGTCAAGTGGAGCCACATTAACCTCCCCATTACAGTGCCTGCCTTTAACTCTGTGGAATATTTTTTTGTTTTTCACTGAGTCCATACCAGCCGGGTTTCTGTGCATTTGCTGCACACTGTGTTGTTTGTGGGAGAAAGTGTTTCAAGGGAAGGGAAAAGTGAGCAGGGAGAACTGATCACCTTCATGAGGGGGTCCTTGATGATGCTTTCTCCAAACTCTCCTCAAGTCCCCTTGGAAAGAAGCATCATTGTGCCCAGAGACCAGCACTCAGAACTCCTGGTGCCTATTTCAAGCTCAGCAGTTGACCTTGGACCAGTCACTTCCTATCTATGCCTCAGTTTTACCCTGCTGTAAGATGGGAATATTTCTTCCCTACCTCACCAGGTCATTGCAAGGTTCAATTAATGATTGCACCATGCTTGGAGATCTTCAGAGATACAGAAGCAAAGTAGTGCAGACTGTCTGCTGCCAGTGACTCCATCTAAATCACTCCTGCCTTGCTTTACCTGGGGCAGTATCCAATGACGTGTCAGCCCATTGGTCAGGGTTTTGCCACGGTGTCCGAGTGGTGCTCTGTTAAGCAGCCTTACAGGCTTAGCAGGGCAAGCACAGATGTTCCTGCTGTCAATCTGCACTCCCAAAATCTGCCGAGCACCACTGCTGCAGACGCTGTTATCACGCTGGGATGCGGCACTGACCTGCTGTGTTCTCAACCCCCAACGGGGCTTTCAGAACCAGCTCCGCAGCCAGACAGCCATCACTTTGCCTCCTCTTGACTGGATAAGATGATATTTTCAGGAACGCTAACTCTTCTATAAGGAGCTCAGCGGTCCCGTCCAGCGCTGTGTGTCGCGCTCAATTTGCATCAGAAGCTAACAAGGTACTTTTGTTCATGCTGGCACCATTTCACCCCTGCCGCAGCCCACATGAACAAACGCTAAAATGAGCTCTTCAGATGTCTCTAAAAGGCAGGCACAGCAGAACAGCACAGCCTTTCAACTAAGTCTTTATAAACGTATTCTCTCCTTCTTCGGGAATGAGTCACCCAGGGGTTCCTGATCGCAGTCACCTCTTCTCTAAGAGAGCCCAAAGAATGCAGGACAACTCAGTGAAAGAGGGCAAGTTTCTTTAAAGCAACCTAACATGGACTACAATGCCCTGATTTATAGTTCAATTTCTTCCTCCTCCTTCCCAAGAGAAGATGCAAGGAAGTGACTACAAAAGGGCAGAGGTCTACTGGGTCCTTCCTTAAGCTGTCACAGTAAGCTCGGTTTCTAATCACCAGAACAGCAGCTGTCTAAGAGAACTATAGACAATAGCAGACTGATCTCTTCACAAGGGATTGGAAATATAAAACTTCAGATATTGTCACTACCTCCTTCACCGAGTACTGTTGTAAATCTTCACCTCCTTTCTTTCCCATTTGCAACAGCTAGTGAAAAGATGAAAAAAGAAGAAGAAAGAAAGTCTCATAACTTGGGCTCATGATAAAGGCAGATCACATCTGGCTTTTCCAATGTAAGTGTGATCTGGATAGTGGTGACCAAAAGTTACTGCACTAGCTGAAGTCTATTCACTGGCTGCCAGGAGCTAGATCTCAAACTAATTCCCAAAACGGCCAAGTATCCACTCCAGGACTTCTACTGCAGTGACATGCCTGGTGGTCAAAGCAAAGGTGATAAGAAGCTGGAATGACCTACCCACTTGGTCCTCAAAGTGTGAGAACCAGCAGAGATGTTCCATGAGGAAAGTTTGTTCTTTATTGCTCTAGTCGTACATGCTCTGCAAATAGAGGAGAGTCTTCAGTGTCCAAGGCTGTGGATCACTAAACATGAAGTTGAGATGAGATAACCAAAGTCTGGCTCAACAAGTTCCACCTGCCCCAGTGACTGATGCTCTGGGTCCTGCTGGCTGGATAGTAAGACATGGAGAAGATGCACAACAAACAATGGAGACAAGAGCAATTACAACAGATTCTAAAAATTAAAAAAAAAAGTTAACAGTCACTGAGCAGTTTGAAGCCTTCTCTCCTAAGGCACTGTCACTAGCGTAGAGTCCCTTTCCTCAATCTCTTCCTATTGTTGAACAGCCTGGAGACAGAAACAGGTAAAGATGTTTATGAGTATTCAGTGCCTGTGAGGAGTGAAGCATGGGATAAGGATGTGGCTGAGGGAAAGGGGGTGGGAGGAAGAGACTTAGTTAATGTTCATGTTCAAGTCTATCTGCGTAATTGGGAAAAGGATGAGGACTGGGATTGACTCAGTTTAAAGGGTGCACCAATTAGGAGTGATGTGCCGATTGTCTGATCCAAGTGCACCTCAAAGCATCTCAGGAGAGAGGCAACTGCAAGCCAGAGGCTGCCAAACCTAAGGGAAGTTTACTCCTCTGTAAAACAAACTTTTATTAAAATACAATACTTTCTAATAACTACAAATGGAGCATCTGTAGCAGCGTGTAGCAAGTGGTCCCAAGTGAAAGCTGTCTGGGAATGGCTGCCAGAAATGATTCAATAACAGCAACAATAATCATGCTGCCACAGTCTTCAAAGCTAACGGGCCCAGCTCGTAAAGCTGGGAGTTTCAGGCTGTAACAGGCTGCAATTAATCGGTTTAGCTTCTTAATACATTATACTCGACATTTGATGCCGAGTTTCTGCCCACCAAGTGTTGGTCTTTTGTTATCTCTCCTAACCCACATCCCTCCTATGAGATCGCTGGACGATAATCAACAAATCAAGAGCAGTGCTGTGCAGTTAAATGCTCCACGATTCCTGCAACTGCTTGCCTGTCTACAGGGTTCTTCCTTTTTCCTGGGCCCTGGAGATTCTGAACTATGTGCTGGGATAGCCTGACAAAAGCCACGCCAAATACTGAGAAGAGGTCATGGTGGATGCTACCATGGAGAGGGGACAGAGAATGACTGGGCCTGTGAAGAGGAACAGAAGTGAAAGGCTAATCGTGCATATGGGTGTGAATACCCACTGCCGACTGCACCCGAGTTCAGGGAGGTGAATGGGTCAGCTTTAGAAACACAGGAAGAGGTACCCGACTTGACCAAAGGGTGATGGATGAAGCAATACTGAGTCTGGAAGACAGACCTGATCTCACTGCTGCAAAATACCTAATCAGCACAGACAAATCTGAGTGACAAGCCAAGCAAACAGAGCATCTCTTTGCATCTGCAAAGCTGAGAGTAGCTCTATCAATCCACTTTGAGTGATTTCCTTGATTGAGATAATAAAAGTGGTATTTTTCTGAGAACCAGACTAGCCCAGCTGCATTCAAAGTTCAAACCAACAGCCTTTTAACCAGATTAGGGAACAGTCTCATCCTGGATACTCCAACAGTTTTAAGACCGTTCTCCTTTTCCTGGAGGGAGAAAGGACACAGCAGCAGCACTGTCCAAAAAGAACCCTTGCCTGAGCAGCTGAGAGCTCACATCCGTACCCTACTAACAACATCTTTTACATGGTGCAGCTAGTAAAGCTGGGGCCCCAGTTGGATTCTATAAAAGTAACCAGGTTTAAAGCAGCTTGTGGCCCAAACACATTACAAGAGAGTCTGTTTTTGACAGCACGCAAGTTTTTCTGCAACTTAACTCTGGGAAGAATGTATTAAATCTAGCTCAGTTCGAGACCCAGATCATAAACATGCTATTCACTATGTATGGAACAGAAGTGATTCTTACTGTCAGAAGATGCCTATTATACTACAGTTGTATTGGTACCATAACTGGGCTTTTTTTTTTTTTCTTTTTTGCTAGGGCACACTTTGGACAGCTCTCTCAAAGCCTATGAGCTCCCTATTGGTCTACGAGGTTGTACTGATACTCAGCATATTCCAGATTTCTCCCAGAGTTAGTTTAGTATCCATGGCTCTCTGGTACCAGCAATAGTAGCAACATTAGCGGAGCAAAGGTGAATCTTTTTTAGCCCAGTGTCACATAAACCTGTTTGGAGCCTAGATGTGCTGGTAGAAATAGTCACATCATTAAGACTAATACAAAGGGATGTTAAAAAGGGTTTTGTTGTAGGACTTGTATTTAAAACATAGCTCTGAAAGAGTGCTAATACAGCCTCAGGTCTCTATGTACCCAGAACCTTTATTAATCTGGTCTATTCCACCTGAAATGTATTTATGCCCACCATGTCCTTATACCTTTTGACAGAAAGAGTACCTCTTCATGCCAGCCTTTGTTTCCAGGTGAGCACCTTGTGCTCACAAGCCCAGTGAACAAAACCCCATCTGCTTGGGATCTCTGATGTTATCTCCCCCCCGCTCCACTGGCTTGCCACTGGCCAAGATGCCTCTGCAGTGCATCAAAGCTTCCACAAAACCCAAAAGTGAAAAATAATGCTGTTGAGGCAGCTCGAAGAACAGGAGCCAAGCCCCAGCCATGGCTCTTCCTCTGAATTCTCTGAGCTGGACCCATTTTTCTTTCTGACACAAGTACCAGTGTTCTTGAGGTAGCTTATTTTTCATTGAAAGATGAAGTCTTTACATCTCATAGAGAAAAATGACTACTGTAGGCTTTGTTAACTGCATGTCACTTCTGAAGAGCATCAGGTTCTACGAAGAAGCTGGTGACATTTGATTATCACTTAGATCAGGAGGAGAAAAAGGGAAAACAAGTTTCAAAGGCAAGTCTGACACCATTGCAAACAGGAGCAGAAATGACCTTCACAAGCAGCTCACTCGCTCTGCTGCCAAAAACCATCCTCTCTGCCCCCGTCATCTTAAACTTCAATATACCTGGGGCAGTACACGCTGACGTCAGCCACTGCAGCTGGGGAATCCAGGGGCTTTTCACTGAGCTGGGGAAAGGGACTGATATTAACTTCCAAGGACAGATGAGAGAGGTTCTGCTTTCCAAATCATAGTGCAAAGAACAAGTGAGTGCCAATTCATGCTCATCAAAGCTGAAAAAATAAGCCCTCCACGAGGAAGGGGATATCCAGAATACACAACACCCTCTGGGAAAAGTAAACTATAAAAGTGTTCCCTTTGTTGCAGGCAAACTATTTGGGATCAGCCAGTCTGGCACACTTGAAAAGTTTGGCTCTGATGTTCAGGATGGGCTCAAAAAAAACCCACAACAACCCCAAAAAACCCCAAACCCTTAAAAGCACCGTTCTGCTCTAACCAGTTTGGAAAGGCAGCTCCGGCTGCCAGAGGACGGTGCAGCATCTGACCTTTGTACTCAAGCAGGACCAGATCAGATAACAAAAAAATCCAGACTAAACATGGTGGGGGCTCATCCTGCCAGCAAGCTGTGTGCCAGAATCAGTTACGCATTTACAGACCCCTCCCTTGGGCGCAAGGCAAATCCAAACCCTAACCTAGCTGATGGCACTGGACTGTTCCTGAAATCACGATGGTAAGGGGAAAAAAAAACCATATCGATTCAAAGCCAAATTAAACTCAGGATCTTCCTTGCCCCAAAGGCTGCAGCAGGAGATTTACTCTTTATTTACTGTAACATCTTCCTTGACTTTAAGTCTTCGCTCCTAATAAATCTATCATTCATTGTACACATACGGAATCCATTGAGCTAAGTAGCCACTGAGGTCCTGCTGGGACCATTAACTATCATTATCTGGGGCAGCTGTTCCCCAACGGCCTGATGTGGGAATCAATCAGGCTAACGCATGAGTTTCCCCTACACCTCTGCAAATGCTGCTCCTGTCCTCCTTGTGACAAGGAAGAAAAACAGAAGCAAGGTTCTGCCTTGGTGCTAAGGCTTAATGAGCATCCTCTTCATTTTGGAAGCAGCTGGCTAAGGACAGACCAATGGTGGGCCAGACAGATGTCAGGTTGACAGAGACAGGGATGAGGTCTGACTGATGTATCTGCAGAGAGAGGAGCCCAGGTGATCAGAACTGGGCCAGTGAGATGAGAAGGAGATTGAGTTTTTTTGCTTCCTTTAATACCCCCCTAAATGAGACCACCCCTTTCTCTGCAGTGCATGCACCAGTCCAACCTTTCATGCGCTCAGACAAAGCAGACAAGCTGACATTCAGGATTTTCACACCGTAGCAGGGATCAGCCTTCGTTACTTCAAACTGTTCAGCTTCCAAGGCACTGAAGCTTAAAGACACTCACATCCAATGAAGGGGCCTCATTTCCCCGGCCAAAGCTGCTGCTTAGCCTCACAGGAGAGATTCTCAGCCACAGGATCTTCTCTACTCTTCGGAGGATTGCTGGCAGTTTTAGAGCAGGATCATGGGACTGAACTCGGGTAACAGGAACAGGGTGTTAGCCCTGAACAAGTGAAAAACCATCAAGGACTGAAAAAAGGAAAGTCCTTCCTGCCATAGGCTAATGGCAAGTATTTATTAGCCAGTTTAGGTTTCAGGTTGGGATGGATAGAAATGAACAGTCTGGTGTAAGCCTGGACTAAGGAAGTTGCGGACTTGCACCTTAAAAATGCATGCACACGTGTGGCCCAGGTAATCCTGGAATTTGGTCTTTGAACCACAAGATTCAGAGTAGATTCTCTATTAAATGTACAAATTGATGCAACAAGTGGCCAAGTAGTTGTCCTTTCCCTAAGTATAATCACAACTCCAGTCTGTCTGAAAGGATTTCTCAAACTTATTTCCAAGATCTGGATCCCAAAGCAGTTAATCCTATGCTAGAGAAGCTCTATTGTCTTTTGAGAGGACAGGAAGAACGATGAAGATGCAACCACCACACCCCCCACAATCCATTAGCTTTAAATTGGTGAGAAATATCTTTCAGGTATCCCCACCTGGACCTTTTACCACTAGAAAAATCCAAGAGAGATGACAGTCCATTCATGAACTGGATAGTCAATCCATATGCTTTATTTTCTGGTCACAAGATAACACTGTATACATGCTCCCTCACCACCATCAATTAAAAAACAAGAAGTCTTTATGGCACCATATCTTGAGAAACAGAGCCGAGGGAAGAAGGCAAAAAGACAGCTGTGTCAGTGTAGAAGTTTCAGAGTCTGCATACCATATAGCAGGGAGAAAATTTGGAAATGGGTATTTGAAATCGCTATCCAGATCATAAAAACAGGGTTAAAAAAAAATTACACTGGCTACAGATTTATAGTTTGTTCAGTATTTTGAGGGAGCTGGATGGCCAAGCCAAACAGATACTCCAACACACATACAATTCCTAGGGGAAGAGCTGGCTGGAAAACAAAAGTTTCCATTGCACAAAGTCTTGTGCAACTTAGAAAACCTTCCTGCTCTTCTGAGATCAAATGTTCATGTAAGAACAAGGAAAGATGCCTATTCCAGGATAGCCAGGTGCCTGATGGGTAGAGCTCCTGTCCTTGAGGTGGCAAACCCATGTTCAAATCCCAGTTCTGCCATCTCCTGCAACTCAGAGGCCTGCCCTAACTACCATACTTGGGGCTGTCCTGGGGTCTCACACTCTCTCTATTCCACTTCCCTCAGTGATGAGCAGAGATCCTACCTTGGAGCTGAAAACCCTTTCCCGATCAAAGTTTCATCAATACTTGTTCATGCCCACAAAAAAGTTTTGCTTTCAGCAAAGAGCCCTTTCCTGGCAAAATGTGCCAGAAAATTTTCAAGAGGCTCCAGTTGTGATTCAGCATCCACTGTGAAAGGGGTAGGGGCTTGTTTAGACACCTGAACCTCATGGGACTCACCTATCCACCTCATCAAGGACGTCATGATTTGAAGATACTTGGTCTTCTGCACATTAAAGAAGGTGAAAGGACCCAGCAGGAGAGTAAATGCTGCCTGCAAGATAGAAGGTAAAAAACTATTACAATTAGACTAAAAATAAGAATTCTGCTAGTAAAACCAGAACCCAGTCTAGTAGCGTTCCCCTTGAGAGCTCAGCTCAGGCATGTCTGTTTGTCACTGAGCTTTCTTCATTATTTAGTCTTACAGTAGGGCTGGCTGAGACATAAGAGGGTCAAGCAACTTGCCTGGGTGTCAGACTTCATGCCTCAGGCAGAAGAGCTCCGAGGTCCCAGACGTTTGCTATCACTATACCCTGCTATAACCTACACATTTTCACTTCAAGCTCTGGGTATAATGTTGTGGAACATTAAATATTAAATCATGCTCTCTTTGCCCAGGTACACGCTCAATTTAGGCTTGGATAGCTATTGCGCAAACCAGTCTGACTGCATTAAGGGTGATGGACTTGGCTCAAAGGGTACCAGGCCAGACAGCCACAGGACCTACAGACCAGTTTGCCAGCTCCACGTACATCGGTGCCCAATGTTTTCATTTTTTACATATTTGTAGCAGAGTTACAACACCCCCCTCCACTGCTTCACTAAGCAAAAAAACCTTTCAAAAACAAGGTTTTGCCTTACCTAGAGTTTGCTATCAAAGGAAAGCTATGTCGTACAGAAAACCAAGTTCCCGTCAACAATGGATCTATTTTCAATTTGCCCTTATTTGGCACAACAGTCTTAATGAGAGCTAGATAAAGATCAGACGGGGCTCTAAAGATTAAACTTGGGAATGGTGCATTACCAGAATCTTTTAAATCTTAGAGCTGCCCATCATATGACAGTAGCAGAAATAAAGAAAAACAGTTTCTTAGACATATAAGACTTCCTCTTACCACTCCTCTTCTGCACAAGACACTATCAACAGGGACAGTGCAGGTGAAGGAGCAGTGCCCTCTTACCCCACTTCAGTGTGCCCTCTTACCCCACTTCAATGCCATGGAGCTCGTAATTAAGCTGTGCAAGATCAGAGAGTGGAATACATGATGCTAACGGGGGTGGAGGGCAGTCTTTTGGAAAGTTGGATGAGAAGAGGGACAGACAGTGAAGGGGACCTCTGGAAGTAGCTCTTGCAGGGACTGACTGTCGATTGCCATAATTAAGGACTGACTCATTAACAGGTGCAAATAGTAGGATCTAGGAAAACATTCAGAAGGCAACAGCGCGCACTTGACCTATTGGCATGGCAACCTGGCATGATTACTAATGACAAATTTAGGTTTGCACTTGTACTGCTCTGCATCTCAAAGCCTTTTTCAAATGGAAGGCAGCGCCCCCATTTTATAGCTAGGGAAACAGAGTCACAAAGATGTGTCATGACTTCAGGGTCCCCTGATAAGGCAGTGATGGAGCTTAGAGAACTCCGACTATTAGAGACAAACAACCTAAGAAAATTGTTTGGCTTTTCAAAATGCTTCAAGAGAGACAGGTGGTGATCAAAACCATTTCCCAGTGCAAATCTTCTCAGATGAGCAGAGTAAGTGCAGGAGCAGGGCAAGAAGTCTGGAATCATGGGTTCTGTGCCAAGCTCAGTCAAATTTCCCATGTGCCCCACTGCAAAAAAAAAACATTGTTACAGTGAGACTTTATTCCACTTTTTACCTTGCTTGGGTTATAAAAATCTTTTTCCTCCCACAACCTTCTTTCCACAGGCTTCCATTCAACCCCAAAGCAGAAAGCGACCCTTAAGGGTTAGACAGGTGGGAATAGTCACCGGAGAGATGCAATGGACACATAGGAAAGCAGGCAAGAGACCCCTGGTATACCTACTAAGCAGAAGCCAAATCTCCTGCAACTGGAAATCACAGCTCCATACTCTGCTCACCTCTCCTTAAAACACAGGCTGCTAAACAACCTCCCTTCAAGAGAGGTTATTAGCTCATGCATCAGAACGAGCTGAAACAAAGAGACAGGCGAGGGATGGTGATAATTAAGGAACAGGTGTCCTGTGCAAATTAGAACACACCAGAACCAAATAGCAAAACAGATCTTTAATCCAACGGAAGGACGGACACGGCATCCCCAGGCACAAGGGTAGTACTGCAGAAGTCTGGGTTTCTCTTACACACCAAAGCTTCACCAGCAGTGTCCGGAGACTGTAGGACCTGGCTGGTTTGCCAACTCCAGACACACTTGTCGGCAGAAAAAGCAGGGACCTGGATCTATGGCAGGTGTTTGGGAAATGTCATGTTCTTTCCGAATCTTCCACAGTAACATCTGCATGATTATACATTCTCCTGCTCTTAAGCCACCTTGGGCTACCAAGTCCATTGATCATCCTCACAGTACATCTTCAAACACTCCCTCTCCTTCACAGCCTCCACTACTCAACTCATTAG
>JAGPOW010002173.1:10724226-10811854 GCA_030014935.1 Caiman crocodilus | reverse complement strand
CCTGGAGAGTAGGTCTACCATTCCTCAAGTCCCTGGTATAACAAATAAGCAGACTATATCTTAGAGCATGTGTTTTACCTCTTCCCTTACATCTTTTTATAAAGCCACAGAAGCCATGACTAGCATCGCAGGCTTGGCTACTTCATATAATTATAATGCAAAAATGAAGTGTATTTCCTGCCTATGGGGACTTTTTACCATCTTTAATTTTCCCAGAGCCTTATGAAGGGCCTTTGAGCCCAAAAGCTTGCAGAAAAAGATTTTTTTTTTTTGCGATTTCCCAGTTGGTCTAATAAAAGATATCATTTCTGAACCAAGAGTTCTAGACTTTTGCATTTCATATATTTAGATGCATTTACTATAATGTTGAATACCTGGTCTGTGCTGGCACACGGGCACAAGACGACTGATAAAAAACAGGTGTCTTTCAACAACTGTTACTGCAATGTGTTTACCTCTGAGATCTGTGCATCAACCTCCAGGAAAAGCATCAATACTTGGCTCTGGCAGAAAGGTGAATTAGCGTAACTAGTCTAGCTTGTTTTTTTCACAGCCTGGAGAAACACTCAATTATGTGGAAAGGGACTCGGTGCAAGTGTATGGAGGGGAAATGGTGCGATAAACACGAGAACTCACTCCACATGCCAGCCTTCAATCAAAGGCCCAAACTCACCCCGAGTCCGATCTTCCTTCCGAGGCTTTGGAGCAGAAGTGTTGACATCTCTCAGGCTAGTTAGACACTGCTACCTGGCAACGTCACAAGTGCTGAGGAACATTTAGCTTCACGCTGGAGAGGAAGCATACAAATAACCTTGCTCTAATGGGGAGAAATCTGAAGTTAAATCTGCAGTTTTTTTGGTTTTAAATGAAATGGATCACTCTCTGGTAAAGCAGCATCTCGGTGGAAGGCTGAGGGCTGGATGCTTTATAGTAAGTACAAGGCTACGGGTACGTAGCATTCCCATGGTATAGCAGAGGCTGACAGAAAGACACAAGGCCAACCAAGCTAACGCCTCCCAGAGGAAACTTTGCTCAATCCATTGTTTAGAAGCAGAAGTGAAGACAGTCTCCTTGAACAGAGCAGGAAAAGCAGACACTGGAGCTGCTGTCAGACAAGTGGCAACTATGACACTGGCTGCCTGGGCAAGATGTCCCTAAGCACAAAGCTCCTCTTGTAGCTTCGATGACTGCTGGAAGCCTTGGGGACAAATGGAGTCGTGAAAAGCCTGCAGTCACCCGCTGCCCCAGAAAACCCCCCACCTGATGAGCTCTGATACCTGGCCTTCTTCTGAGACACTGACCCTTCAACAAGGTCAGAAAGGATCCCATGCTCCGATGGGTCAGGGCCGCGTAATAAAGACCCCTGCTGCACCAGATGCCCCAAGCAGATGATGTGGAGAGAACAGCAAAGGAAAGTGAACTTGAGATTCGTTATTACTGGCAAGTATCAGAAATGCAGGATTTCTGTCTTGGGTCCTCATCCAAACCTTATTGGAGATACTGGAAGCTCTGGATTAGGATCTAGGGGGGGAATACAGGAAGAAAGGGCCTGCCAGTATGGTTTAAATGAGGGTTGTCCAAGTTGCAGTCCACATGGGGTTAAGCTGTAGCTCCTAGGTGGTCACTGCTCCCTCCATTGCTCCAGGTGCAACAGCAGTTAGTCTCTGGGTTTCCTCCACACCCAGCTGTCACTGCCTGTCCCCACCTCTGGTGCCAGGGCAGTACAGTGTGGCATAGCGGAGGGTGAGCCTGGGGCTGCATGGTGCAGCAGGAAGGGGGTCCAGGGGGCATCCACACTGCGTGTAGCTTGGGGGTGGTCCATGGTTCACTCTTGTATGGCCCAATGGCACGTGGCCCTTGGTCACTTATACGTTGACCAGCTCTGGTTTAAACCACACATACAAGTACTGTGAATGCTTTTAAGAATTTAATTAAATTTGAGGGCCCCCCCCACACGCAAGGCATTTCTGCTCCCTATTATTGAGGCTAAGTGGACATTTTTAAACAACTTAAAATGTCACCACCAGCAACACAAGCATGCCTAGGTGGCTACACATCCTCTGTCACCCTCGAGCTGCCATCCAAACTGTGGCATCTACCACTGATGCCCACAAAATAGTAACCAGAGGTACTCGCACCACAGGCTTCACAGCTGAAGGAACCATGTTAAGCAGGTCAAGGAAAAGGTTGTGCCCACTTGCAGCACAGTGCCCACTCTACAGCCCTTCTCTGGACCCCCTCTGCCATCTCTCCTCGACCACCTCCCACTATGTGACAGAGGACACTCCTCCCTCCTGCATGAGCTCATATCTCAAGCTAAAGTGCCAGATGGCATTACGCTGAGGGCAGCGTTCCAAGCTTTCATCGGCAAAGCTTCATCCTTCACAGTTTACGGTAAAACATAAGTATAAGAAAAAAAGGAGACTGATTGTTCATATAGGGTTCTCTCCAGAACCTTTTTACAAAAGCTTAAAACGATGAAAAGCTGAAGATATACAGCCTCCATCGTCTGGAGTGCGGACTATGGGAGCACTGATATGCAATAAGTTATCAGTAGACAAGTAATTATTGAATTTCTTATTTAAGTTGGTTGTAAAGATAACCCAGCAACAGAAATGAGACTGCTGAAAGAAGCTGAAAGACAAGAGGGATTTTAACCTCTGCTTTCCCCTGCGGAGTAATGAAGTTGCCATGGGACAAGTCTGCCACCATTAGACACTGCTTGAATAATATTTATGGATAAAGTACAACTGGCCTTGTTTCTCCCCCCAGAGTAAGACAGACATCTGCTGCCAAAGCAGCGCTGGTAACTGCCGTGCAGCTCTCAGCATACACCATGGGGCTTTTTCTACACTCGTAACTCACAGGGAACATATTGCCTGTACAAAAAAAAACGCATCCTCATCCGAGCAGAATGGCAGGGATATACTGGATCTGAAATTGGATGCTCTTCTACATCCAGGACATCAGCTGGGGAAAGCCTGCATAGCTGGAAATGGGGTTAGATGGTTGCACACCAACTTAGGAAATAGCCCCGTTTTTGATAGGTGAAGCAGAGGCCAAGAGAACATGGCTCGACTGCTAACCAAGACTCAGTCCGATTCATCTGCTCCAGAAACATGGCTGCAGCCCATCTTGTGACAGCCAAGGGACCTCTTTGCTTAATTCTAGGAAGCCAGAGAGAAGATCCGTAAAGTGATGTAGATATTTGACTCAAGGACTCTGAGATGGGTGCTACCAGCTTTGGTCTCCCTGGCTCAAGAAGTTAGCTAAGCAAGATTAAGCCTGGATCAAAGCTAGAGTTTCCCTTAGAAAGTTTACAGCAGTAATTCTCTTGAAGTCAGACCCCCTCTAATTCTCTCAAATAGCCTAGCTCAGCAGGCCAGTGATAGGATCCAGAGCCTTGGACCAGCATCAGAGGTTCAAGCCCAGTCCCAGTCAACATCGGTATTTGGTTTAATGACTGAACGTGAAATAAATGTGCAGTTCTGTTTCCAAGTGGGAAAGGGGCCACTTCACAAAAGCCACCAAATCACATACGTTGACCATTGTGAAGGTCTGAGCACAAGTACTGAAAGGCAATTGAAATGCTCCAGATGGAGCTCTCAAAAGGGAGGGCTGAAGTCTGCCGACACTGTGATAGAGCTTCTCTGGTTCTGCCTGGGTCGGATCTTTGCCGGGGATGAGGAAAGGGCTGGCAGTTTCCAGGGCTGGCAGATTCCAATAAGTACGGGATCCATTTACAATCCTAATGGCTTGGGTCTCTCTCCTCCCAAACTGAGTAATCCAAACATGTCAAAATGTTTTCAAAAAGCCATTCTAGGCTATCACGGCTGTCCCTGGCACTCGGGGCCCCTGGATCGCAGCCAACAGCAAGCCCGCAATCTCAGGTGTAAATATGCTTCCACAGTGATTTTTCATGAGCAAGAGAAAGATGGAGGCCAGCAAACTCCCGAGGTGACTGTAGTCCCATCCTTCATCGTCAGGGTATTTATGGCACAGTCATTTGCAGCGTCTTGTAATCACTTTAGCGCCTCCTTGACCCCTTCTGACCTTCTCCGCTCTGCATCTCATTGCATCTGAATGCAGCAGGATAGGAGGAGAAAAGCAGATAGTGGTAGGAAAACGGGGCTGGAAAGTGGAATGTAAGCTTTGTGGTACTTGGGAGGCCTGCAGACCAAACGTGCAAGAGCCAGGCCCGGCTGTACTCTCCAGAGTCCTCTGGCCTCAAAACGGATACCGAGTAGAACAGCAAACTTTCCTGACACGGAGTAACCTTGAGGGGGTTTTGCTACATTAGTTAACTGTTGTATAAACAGATTAATGAGCTTCATCCAACAACATGCAAAAGGATATCCATTATTGCACACACTGCCTAACATCTGTGCATACTGATATACTCCCATAGCAGTATGTAGCATGATTAAGCTACAGGTATATTTAAAGCAGAAGCCCTTCAGGTTAGACAGCACAGAGAGGCAGCCAGACAAATACCCACGTAAGCCCTTACAGACAGGCTTCTCCATTAACTATCTGGGGCTAGGAGGTCCTTGGGACACTCAGCCTTTAGGATCTGCTAGGCTTAGGACTCTCCAAGCCCATTACAATGCACATTATTTTGCTGGCACTGAAGCGGTAGTATTTGCTCCCAACATGCTTTCGCTTTTTAAATTCTCAGCATGGCCTAACATATACCAGCCCCTGAAATGAAGCTCTCTAGGCAATATCGTCTTACTCGCTGTTTGGTGTGTCATATAGAGCAGATATCTGGAGGCGCACTGAAGGCTTCCCATACACTGGCTTTGTGTGACAGAGAGGGAAAGCTGCCATGCTCCAGGCTACTTGGGGAGCTTCCTCTGGCCCTGCCGGGCAGCACACAATTAGCAAACTGGTGCAGTAAACCCACTGGATTGCTTCAGAGACTGTCTGCTGAGATGCATTACACAGACCACGGTTCCCTACAGGACAAACCCAAGACATTTCTGTTTTTTTTTTTCCAGATCTATGGCAGCACCTACAGTTACATGATCCAGCACTGTAGCTTCTCGTTTAGTGCAGAGGTCACATTAAGTTGAGGTTTCACCGAAGCCTAATCAACTGACTGGTCGATTGCCTAAAAGTCGAGATTGTTCAGCTCATCTCTATGAACATCATTCCCAGTGGGAGCAAGGCACCCTATCACATTCAATGCCACTTCCCCAGTTTCCTCCTATGGCAAAACCCATGCACTAGCACTGCCACGCAACTCTGTACAGTCTGCCCCGAGGCCAATTACCTATTCTAGCATCTCCATAATAAAGTATGTGGGGAATGGAAAGGGGCCACAGTCAATGACCTAGTCCATGGCAACACTTGTACACAGCCAGGCAAAGAGGTTGCTGCTCTATTTAGCAATCAGATGATCTCTCTAGGAGATCTTAAAAAAAAAAAAAAAAAAAAAATTAAGTGGACCAAGTGTAAGACAAATCTGTTGTTCAGGAAAGAAAAAAAAAAAAAGGTCTTGCATTGATTCCCCCAGGGAACCACTTATCTGATCTAATAGGCCAGCTCCAGTCTCGACTGTCACAATATCAAACCATACATGCAATACAGCAAGCATACTTGTTAACTTATTTCCACAGAGCAATTCACAAAGAAACTGAGGCAAATGAGTCCCTTGAAACAGTCTGGAGGGAGTGTAGGGAAAAAGCTGCAAGGCCATTTTTAAACCTTTCCAACTTGTGCATTAAATGAGTGATCACAAATGCATATCAGTTGTGACACCTGCCCAGCTTAGGAGAGAGTGGTTTCAAACATCAAGAGAAAAAAAATGTCAGGTTTGGCCTCTTACTGCTCAAATGATCTTTATGCAGCTTTACTTAGATAGGGATGGCCCCGTCTGCCTGGCCGTAAGGATGGCTCTGCCCTAAACCATCTTCTTCCTTCAACGCTCAAATGGGTTTCCACGAATTTTCCATCTGCAAAGTCAAGGGTGGTGGTTAGAGACAAAAATCCTCCAGACCGAGCTCCTCCGACCTCTTCTCATGTGGGTCAGGTTGTTCACTGCTCCACCTGATGCACACTTATTGCTCTGCAACCTAGAAGAGGGGTCAGTTCTCAAGCTGGAGAAGACAGAAATTATTGCTGCAGGGGTCAGAAGAGTCTCCAGTCTCTCCTCAGCAGAACAACTGGACAGGTTGGGGATCAGCCATGCTCTTGAAGGACTACACTGGACTTCTGGTTGATCCATCTGGCAAGTCTTATCAACCACCTTAGTAGGAGAATCTGAGGCTTTTGGCAGAAATTATGATTAGGACACAGTTAGTCTGTTGTTTGCAGTGACCTAGCCACATGTTCAGGGATTTAATGGTACCACAGTAAAGAAGCCTAGCCACAAAAATATTACACACAAAAGTGCAATATTTTGGTGGCTGGTTTCCATGGCACCTTAAATTGAATGTGTGGCAGGAGTAGGACTGCTCTGGGGTCTACGACTAGGCCTGACAAGGTCTGTACTGCCTGACAATCAGCCAGATATGGAGCTGCATCGGGGCTTGTACTAGTCCCTCTACAGTCCCAATCAGTCCAGTCAGTCAATCAGAAAATTATTGGCCAGTTCTGGGAACTGCACCAGGACTGGCTCAAATCCCAGAGCGGTCCTGGAGCCAGTCCACAATCAGTTGATTGTTGGGCATCCGGCTTTCAAATTGATCATGATTCCAGGCTTCCCCTGCACTGATAAGTAGAGTGCGATTGGGATCCGATCCTCCCCCCCCCAAAAAATCACAGGTGGAACAATTTTTAGGTTCAGGGATTAGTTTCCACCGTGCCTTTACATGAACATCTGTCAGTGGCCTGAGTTTCTATGGAAAGCCAGAAACAAAACACAAGCAGTCGCACTATGGTTCGTGTGCTCCAGCCTGACTGCATGCCTATGTGGATCACCCCAGCCATGCCATTTCCTGCAATGGTTAGGCAGCCTTTGGAAGTATATGGCCAAGGCAACATCAGAGATCCACGTACGAGATGAGAAACAGCAAGGTGCCCTTCCCCCTCAGCACAACCCTTTCCAGTTGGCTGGAGGTGGCCAGGGGGAGGACTGGCTATTAAGGCCCTTTGTTAGGATTGCCCCGGAAAAACTGCATGTCAAAATGAGTGACAGTGTAATCCAGGCTTCATTTAAAAAGAAGAAAAAACACTTCTCATTGTAAAGCGAACAGACAGCTTTGTGTAAAAAAACCACATTTCAGTCCCCTGCACTATCGATTTCCCTGTAAAAAAAGACAAGCTAATCCTTTAAAGCCAGTCACTTTAATCCATGTTCTTGCAGTTTCTTGGAGCTTTTCCACTGTATACTGAAGGATCAGTCTCCCTCCCTCAGCCCTGACATCAAGAGTTCGTTCTCTCACCCTGGTAGAAAGGAGGTGGCAAAGGAAGTGAGCAAAGCAAACGCCCAGTGCTCAGCTTGGACTCCGAGGTCACCTGCTTGATGAGCTCAACATCCTGCTTCGAACATAGTAGACAGATTTCAGCCATCACTTGGGTTCAACTGATGAAGATGAAGCCTCACTTGCAGCGGCCAGGTATTATCTAAAGCTATTCCTCCTCCATCACTCCCTGCCTTGACTGGCTTTAGAGGTCGGGAAATGTTGAAGGGGCAGAAAACCAGCCGGGTGAAAAAGCTACTTTATGTCAAAGGCACATGATGAGCGGGCAACAGACGGCAATAGAGACAGAATTTATAGACGAAGCCAAAGGGAAAAAGAATGGACCTGAAATGACGGAGGCAGGATTTATGCTGTATTAACGAGGCCGTGTGCCTATTTCAACCTTATTAGCTTCACAACAATAAACAACAACAACAAGAAAAGCTGAAAATTGCTTTCCTGTCCCACATACCACCACCATTTATTTGAAGCGAACTTGGCTCCCAGCTCTCACAGCAGTTTCAGAGCAAAAATGTAACTCAAGTGACCTCGCTCTTTAGAGGTTGACAAGATGGGAGGCAGGAAAGGGAGACTCAAAAAAATCAGCCACTCAAGCTGGGCTTTTAGCCAAAAAAGCTATATTATGGAGACCTCTACAGCAACCTGAGTTCAGGTTGTATTGATATTTATGCTTAAAAATCAGGAGCTTCAATTGTTCCTGCCAACTACCTCCCTTTTCACAATAGTAGTCCAGAGTGCTAGTGCTTTTAGGGAAGCTGCAGTGTCCTGGATCACTAATACAGCGTCCCCTCCCCACCCCCATTTAAAAGGCTTCCAAAACTATAACTGCCCACTAGAGTAATAGCTGCCATTCTTTTATGGTGACACTATTTATTTGTTTTTATTTCCACATTAGCTTCATAATAAAATGCACTCAAGTGTTTGCTGGGAACAACATGCTTTAATATCGGCAAAAGAAACTTGCTAGGAAACATACCTTATAAAAAAAAATAATAATACGTAATGGCTCTATAACACAGCAGCTTCACTACAGGAAGCTGTGGGGGCTTGAAACATCACTGCAGAACTACTGTATTATTTCTCCAGGTCAGTTTTAAAAGCTAATGTTGGCTTCACGGAAGCAAAATAAACTCCCCCGTGTAACCTGCTCTCCTCACGGTCCCCATCCACAGGCTTCAGGATATCACCAGCTGGAAAGCTGCGCTGCTAAGTCAACCCTCCCTGCCCTGGACACCTGGCACCTGCATCCCTGGCATGCTGGTTCTGAAAGTCTCTAGGCCACGTTTGGCACGAAGACCTGCAAGAATAAATATCCACGAGACGGCAGCTGTGACCCACTTATTACAGGAGAAGACTGCGGCGGAGCACAGCGGCGGAAGGTGGCGAAACAGAAAGGAAAACTTCCTCACTCAAGGAAGGGGATGCTCATCAAGCGTCCTTGGAAGATGTGCATGTTGCTTCTCCATTCAACTTTCCCCCAGTTCCAACCAGCTAGCAGAGAAGGCTTAAGTCAGTGGATGGCATCAGAGCAGGATGGTTACTAAAAATCACATGGGTCTCTATCCTTATATACAGCGCTTCCACATATTTGCTCTTCCCTAATTGACAGGACTCAAAAGTTATTTTATTTGCTTTGAATTATTGGTGTCATGTAGTTGCATAGTTGTTAGGGGTTGGAAGGGACTTACAGGTCATCAGGTCCAGCCCCCCTGCACTTGGGCAGGAAAGACTGCCGGGATCAGTTGACCCCGGCAAGATGGGTGTCAAGATGTGCATGAACTACTGAAGAACCAAAACATTCACTTCACTACTGGCTGCACTTGATCTCCATGTTGTATAAAGCAAACCTTCTATATAAGGAGGTCAGGAGGCGATCTGTGATCTCGGCTCAAAAAGGCATTTTTGGTAATTAAATCATTCACAGCTAGCCAGTGCTGCAGTTATGAAAACCTCTCTGGAAATATATATTTTTTGCACCTAGCACTGCCTTCTTCACCAGGGTCATTGGGGTGGAACAGTAATTGGTATTCGCATTAGCATCTGGGGACGGCTAAATTGCTCACTCTAGCTTGGCTTGGAAAAGGAGACACCAAAGCAACAGGTGTCTCTAGACTTGTGATTCTCAACCAGGGTGCCACAACAACTTGCGGTGCCTTGAGATCCTTTCAAGGGCGCACTCTTAGCTGTGCAAACACAACTCACCAGAAAAACCTAGGAACTGCAAACAGGAATCCATTCTGACTGGTCTGGTTCCACGTTTTGTGCAACAAAAGAGTTGCTCTATTATTTTTCTGTAGTAAATAAAATCCAGGAGCTGACATAGTCCAAGGATTGCCTAGAGTCTAGCGAGTGTGGACTTGAGTCTTTCAACAGGTGCCCCGAGTCTACAAAATGGTTGAGAACCTTGAGTACATTTTGGGTGTCAACAACCTACTCCTTCCCTCCCAAAGCAAACTATTAAGAAAGGATGTCCTCAGGCTGCAGGCCGGGAGTGAAGTAGACCAGCATATCCACACACAAGGATACACACACACACAACCAGAGGCAAACGGGGCTCTCCAGGGAATAACAGCAGCTCTGAACACAGAGCAAAGGGCCAGACTCGTATCGAGGCATTCAACTTGCACAACTTGAATGCCTGGGGTTAATCAGGAATGAGGGTGAATGTCGAAAGGAAAGAGATGGAGAGAGAGGAAAAGCCCTATAGATGGCCACAGGGGAGAACACAACATCATGGCAAGAGAAAAGAATAGAGTGGGAGGGGAGATACGTCTCCATGAAGTGTGTTAATTCAGCCTTAGCACTTTCAGGTTAATTCTGTTTCCAACAGGAAGGCCTTTGTACCCCTGAATTATCTCCCCGGCCCCTGCGGCTGCCTTCCTGGCAGGTTCAGATGGGCCTGGCTCTGATTGCTCAGCGTTACAATCAGAACGCCAGGCTGGGGTGACATTGTCCCTTCCCGAAGAGTGAAAGTAAGTGCCTGCACGCCCGCTCATTTTATTCACCGCGCAAGCACGTTTCCAACCGGGATAATCTCCATTAAACCATCTGCACTCCCATCTTCACTCGGCCCACACCCGCTGGGCTGCCTGCGATACTGCAGCATCTGCGAGCCTGTAAAGCGGATGCCACGTCCCTTTCCCAGGCAGCTCCAAAACTCAGCAGTGCTCAGACAGAACAGATGCACCCGGTAGCTTTGAACAGCACTCAGCCAGGCTGGGGGAAAGTGGGGAGGGGAAAGAGCTCCTTCTGCAGCACTTTCATACCCCGTTTCAGAGGGACTTACAGCCATTTCGCTTCAGTGATGGGAAGGTGCCGAGGCCCCAGGTGCCAGGAAGGGAGGGCTGAGGGCAAGCAATAAGCTGCCATGCCCACTCTCTAGCACTGAGGTGAAGCAACATTTGCCAGGTCGTGTTCACATTTTGGATCAGACTCTGGGCAGTGGCTGTTGCTCCGGACTAACCTCTCATGAAATAAATACGCCGGCTTGTATCTTCCCTAGCAACAAATGTATTGTCTGCCGTATCGTTACAGAGGGGCAACACCAAGATGGCACATGTAATCAAGAGAGGGTTAAACCTGGATGCGAACGTCCCTCACTACAGCCTACTCAGCAGGCATATGGCTAGCCATAAGGAAAGCCTTATAGAGGGATAGCAGCCAGGGTGCGCAGACCCAGATCTGTGGGCAATCTGTACACACACAGGATCACCACTCATGGTACAGCTTGCTCCTGTCTGCCCTTACGATGGGCTTAAAACAGCCAGATGACTGTGAGACCCCTTAGAAATCACTGTGGCTGTGGAGGGGACTGCTGCCTTCTGACTGATTTGAAGAGGGGAGAGAGAGAGAGTTATCATTTAGCATGAAACCTGTCACCCCAGTTGATTCTCAGAGAAAACAATAATTAACTATTTGCTCTGAAAAAAAAGAAGTTAAAACTTTTTGCTAGTTGTGAACATACAGAATGGAAAGGGGGGTGGGAGGAGGAGATGAAGAGAGCAAGAGGGGTGACTATAAATCAAGTCATCTTTACCATAGGCAAGGAGCAGAAATCAGGCTGGGGTGGGGTTCTGGCCTGAACCGTCTGACGGGCACTTGAGCACTCTCAAAACTGAGTTTGAATATCAGATTAAGAGCAGTGAAGGACAATGGAAAACTAAAAGGCAGGAATTTAAGAGAAGGGGAGCTGCTGTCTTTGGAGAGCACAGGGTGATTTCTTTCCTAAATTCTTGTGTTACCTTTTTGCCTCCAGTCAACACCGGGACATAATCTGAAAGAAAAACTCTGTGTCCCCACAATGATTCAAGAACAGAAGAGCCAGGGGCATTTCTCAGCACAGAGAGAGGAAACCCCCATTTCCCAAGCTCTTGAGAATGTCAAGAGTCTCCCTCGCTTCCAAATTCTTCTCCCTCCTTTGCGGCAGGCATGTCCCAGCTACTGTGCATGGGCTCTGTTTCTGTCCATGGAGGGTGATAGAAATCTGCGGCAAGAGTTATTGTGTGCTGGATGTCAGACCGAGACAGACGCACGCACGGCTTTTGATTAGCGAAATCTCTGCCAAATTTTGATCACCGCAGTAGAAGAGCAGAACGTTTCACTTGTCTGGAGCTGCCAAGATCCATCCCAAGTGCAGGATTCCAAATAAGCTTAAATAAATGCTACATGCACCAGACAACTCATAGCACCATCCTGTTTCCAGTGAGGAAGGCTTCTCTGTGCTACAGCCAGCTTTGGGAAAAGACAAGAGAGTCAGAAAGTGTTTGACAGACAGTGCATCATCCGCTACCATCCTCTCTCATCTGGAGGATGTGTTTGCCTCTGCCATGCTGCTCTATACTCTACATTACATTTGTGGCTTCAAAGTGTTTTCCTTCAGCAGTTTCAGAACTTTTCTACTGCGCAATTAAAAGCTGCTGCGATTTGCAACCAATCAAAACAGAAATTTTTGCTTCACTGAAATGTTCAAGTGAAATTCTAAGAAAGCTAAATGTCAGCTTGTGAGATCTGGACCAAAATGCTTTTAGAAATTCATGCTAGTTGGTTGTTAAAATGTTTTTAAAATTTAATTTTGCCACCTGGCATGAAGTGGCCAGTTCCGAAAAGTGGAAGTTGGAGGGAAGCCATGGAGAAGAGACTTCCTTACTTACAGAAAAATAAAATATCCCAGTTTTACCCATAGATCACTCATCTATATGTTATACCTAGAATGTACTTCAGGAAAGTCCGGTACCAAACCACATAGGCCATGTCTAGATGAGCGTGGGTGTACGATATATGGTGCTGCAGACCCATCTGTGGTGTTGCACACTGCACAAGCAGGCAGTCCCAGCGCTGCTATCTTGCAGCACCTGAGGGTTGGGGGGGGTTTGATCCCAGGAGATGCTGGGGTAAAAAAACAAAAACACATGCCAAACAGAAGTAAGGCAGCGCATGTGGCAGCAGGGCATGCCCCAAAGACTGAAGTCTAGTTGGCCAGAGCCACGATCTGGCTGCTGGCCAGGCTTTGTGATGGAGGACTGCCATGGCTGGAGCTCCCCGAGGACCCCATAACCCTGGGTAAGGCTGCTGGGGTCAGCACAGTTGCTGGCCCCAGCCTTCCCTACCCCACCTGGGGTAACTTGCCATGTGAGAGAGCATGCGTGGCGTGCACAAGGTGTGCCGCTGCTACTTGTCCCTGGAGAAACAGATATCTGCGCTCATGTAGACATGGCCACATCATAGGAAATGGGACTGCAACGGACCTTCAAAGGAGTCATTTGGTCCAACCCACTGCGCAAGGCAGGATCATCCATGTCTAAACCATCCCAGACAAGATGCTGGCATTCAGGTTGGACGGGGTTGGATATTCCCAGAACAATCCTCCCAGAGCTTGAAGACTACAAGTTCTGCAGCTGATCTCAACGTGTGTTATAGTCTCACACACCTTGGAAAATAGGACTTCAAGACCTTTGTTTGCGAGGGGAAACAGATATTATGTAACTTGACCTAAGTTAAGTTGCGAGTGAATGGAAGAGCTAGGAATCAAACAAGAGCCCTGAAATCCTTTGAGGGAACAGCATTACCTATGCATACATCCACTGGGAGCCATAAAAACATCCTTGAAGGTGTCATTCAGTTCAGCTACAACACTGCACCTAGGAGATGTGAACACAACACAACATCTCTGGGAGGGTCTTCAGTGATGACCCAACACAATATCTCATAGCATTATATCTTCATCATCTCCTCCCCAACTGAGAAAAGCACCTAAACCCTTTTTTCTTATTACACAGTAGGAGGGTTAACCATTGCCGTGAAGGATAAGTACCCTTCAAAACACAAACAAAAAAGACAAGCAGACAGGAAAGAAAAAACCCCTTGCGAGTTAGCCACACACGGATGCCAGCGAGACTAACATTTCTAGTGTCTTAATTTTTTTTAATTTTTTTCAAGCGCTAATGACAATTATCTTTATGAGTTATAGGCGCAATATCTGGGAGACGCAGGCAGTAATTAATGCATGTCTGCCTTCCTTGACAAGTTTCTTCTGCTGGGTCAAAGAGTTATTGAAATTCAGAGAAGAAATCCTCAATCATGTGGAAGTTTTAAAGAAATAGGCCAAGACGCAATTTAATAAAGCAATAATATTTCTTCTAAATAATTAACCAGGCTTTGACATTCACTAATATTTCCGAGGCCTCGCTCCTGATTTGGCGTTATTGCAAGAGCGAGACGTGCGTGGGGAAGGGATCCGGCCACTCCACACTCCTTACGAGGCTAGCTGGAATTATTATATTGATTTATCCCTGGCCCTGGAAATTCCCTGCTCACACTATTGATCCAAAGCTCCTTCCTCCAAACCTCTCCAATCCAGTTTGTATTTTCATCCCTAACTGGATTTCCAACAGGTCCATTTGATATTCAGAACTACTCAGCTCTTATACCCTGCATACAGAGCCCTTCTTTCCTCATCTCCAGTGGCTTTTGTCTTCAGAGATATTCATTTAACCCGCACTGAACGAGAGAAGCTGCATTTACAGACCCCTAGAATTATCAGCTTTGGTCTTGCAACAGATCCACAACACTTTGATCCCATAGCAATGGGTACAGTAGACAATCCTAAGCAAAAGGGGCAGCTGGGCTAAAGTACAATACCAGATGCTGCTCTGGTGGTATATTCCCAACCAGTTCCCCAAATAAATTCACCCTCCAAAAACATAAAAGGAACAGCACTTTGAATAAAATAGCCATACTGCAAACAAAATTCTGCACACGTACATGCAAGTTTCTGCAACATAACAGATCCAATATTTTATATATAGCTTTGCAACCAAAATGATCCTAAAACACCCTGTAAGTTTTAAAAGCTCTGTATAAAAATCAGAACTGCTTCACCAAGCACTGAAGTGCAGACACTTCTGGGCTTGTCTAGCATTAGAGACAGACAACTGCAGGCAGGGGGGAGAAAGAGCGTGGTGGGGGAGAAAGAAAGCAGAGAGAGAAAACGAGTGAGCGAGTGAAAACAAGAGGGAAATATCATAAGTCATAGAAAGTGCAGGGGAAATTTAGATCAGCAGACCGTAGTGATCCAAAGTGGACTGCAGCTGGGGTAGTCTAGCAAGACCAGACTAAAGTCCAAAGTTTCACCCCTTTGCTGTTCAACCCCAACACTTGATTCCATGGAAACCTGGGCAGACCATGTCAGAAAAGAACCAACAAGGAGAAGCAACCACAATTCTGGGCACTCACCAGATATAGTCGGTAAGCATCGATCCGCCTGATGGGGCCCCAGCATTTGTCTGTATCGTTATACTTTGTGCCATCTCCAACGCTGCAGGAGTGGTTGCCAGTCACACTACTGTGAAGGGGGGAAACAAGAACCAAGACAAGAACTTCAACTTCCTTTTTTCCGTCCGCACCAGTCCGTCTTCCCCTCTATTCCATTCAAGGAGAGAGGGACACAAAAGAGATTCCCTCCCAATCTCGCTGGGTTAACACACTGGTCAGTGAATATAAAATCACTAGGAGTTATGCAAAGAAACTCAGATTCTTGGGTTCCTTGCACCAACATGTGTACATGATCAGAGTAGATGGTTTAAGAGACTGATACTGGCCCACTGAGTCTTGCACTTAGAAGTCACAATTTCAGATTTGTTCCAGAGCTGGTGGGACCCAACGCTGTTCTGTTGGTCTGAGTCCTGTCGTTAATTGTGCAAAGGGACCTACACCCATTCTCCTAATTGGTTAGCTGCCAACTGATAGTCTGGCACTAAAATCTGATTCAGACTAAGCCAGGGCATATGACTTTTCAGCCAGTTAAGCTACAGCTCTAGCAAAGAGAACAAACTAGAGACAGATATGACCCAACTGCAATAACCCCCTTTCAGCTAGCGATGACCTGCTCGAGCCACCTCTCCTTCCGTCCTACAAGAGGCAAAAACAAAACCATGTCTACTCAATAGCCACACAGTCACACAAGCAGCCACATCCAAAGGCTTCACATCCTCCGTCACTAGCATGTTATACATCCCAATGCTCTCAAAGACATGCATTCAGAAGCATACTCACCAGGTCACCTGCATGAGAGAGACTGGTACGGCTGCTGCATAGATTGCCAGGTCCCCGTAGAGGTATATGATGATACAGAAGTAGAACAAGTTCACGCCAACTGTAAGAAGAGAGAACATTTTAACAAGGAGGCTGGGGACAGGTGGGTCATAACATCATGTTCCTAGAAGTCAGATGCTCATTTCATGCTGCTTTCAAAGGCTTTTAGATTTTGTTTGCTCGCCCTATTTTATTGCGGTCAGTTATCTGTTGAGAGGTGCTGGTTTAAATGCTTCAGGGCCTAGAAGTTATAGTTTTCCATACTCCCTCCTCCCCCCAGACCCTCAGAGTATAGGGAGTAGTAATGGAGACTGACTCACACAGGTCAGCTCTGGCTCAATCACTGCTTCTTCACACAGGCTGCCAGAAAGGGAAACAAGGGCTAATAACAAGGGATTTTCTTGTGGGGGTGAGGACCCCTACATACCAGAAAACTGAGTGAGACCAACCCCTTTCATACAAGCCACTCAGCAGGGAGGGCCTTTGCCATACAAATAGGAGCCTAGAAGTAAAAGAGGTTCTGTACCCAATTATTAGACACCTAAAACAAGGGTTGGCAACCCATGGCCCGTGGGCTGGATGTAGTCTGCAAAAATTATTTTGGCTCAAGTCAGGGAGACAGCAGCAACTGGGGGCCATTGCAGGGAGAAAAAGAATCAATGGCAGTGATGGCTGAACTGCATGCAGCAGCTTGCTTTAGGACAGAGCTGTGTATTAGTTTGACCTGCCATTGCTGAAAGGCTGCAAAACCAAGACCTAAACTAGTTGTTTCCAACCTTGTTAGACTCAAGGCCACCTTGGAAAATGCCAGCTTTAGTTTTCACTCATTTTTTGATTACAGAAAAACAACAGAGCAATTCTTCGGTTGCAAAGAACTTGGAAACATGTCAGAATGTTTTTAATGCTCTGGATTCCCAATCAAAATCTCTGGGTTTATCTAATGAGCCACACCTGCACACTGAACACTACTAATATTGTGTGGCACCCCCGAAAGGATCTCAAGATGCCTCAGGATGCCATAGCAGCCTAGCTGAGAATCAGTGACCCAACCATCCCGGTACTTCTTGTTCTGCTCTGGTACACCATCTCCAAAGACCCTGATTCACTGGTGAGCAGAAGCCCAATTCCTTTAATAGATTTCATAGACATTAGGGCTGGAAGGGACTTCGCAAGATCATTGGATCCAGCCCCCTGCCCAAGGGGGTCATTGGGTCAAATGATCCCAGCAAGATAGTCCCCTTTGGGGAACTATTCTCAGCACTTCAACTAAGAAGTGCCAGGGGACTGGTAGGATGGCAACAGTGTCAACACAACTGGAATGCAAAGAATTGCAGAAGACTCATGACACCCCAAAAGCCCGTTCTTTGTAGTGCCCTCACTCAGCAACAAGCTGACTTGAAGCTCTGCACCAATCCTGCACAGGGCTTCACCTATACCTATTACAGACCTGAAGCTAAGCTTCTTTGGAAAACTTCTGCTGAGCACATAAAGCTTTCGGAGCTAAACTGCAATCCTGCAAAACTTGAACGTTTCAATTCTGCTGCCCTCAGATCTCAGGGCTCTACAGAAGAATTTCACTCGTTCTCTCCTGCCCACAGTCTTTCATTAAAATCAGATTTTACTTGTCCTGCATTCAGCTGTACGGAAGAGGAGAAAATAAAATAAGTAACTAAATCTGAAATAAAAAAAAGTTGATTTCATGGACAACCCCCCCTCCCCCCAAAAACCTTAATGGGAGAAAACAGGAAACTCTGCAGTGGTGAGCGGAAATCAATAGGCATAAAAAGATGCCAAATTGCACTGACCCACTTTGAAGAAATGGGAGCCAAATGCCTCAATCTACACAACACAAAGCAAATCTAAACAGATTTTCATTCAAAGGCAAGCAAGCCATGAAAAATCATGCAACTGTTTCACTTTAGGAAGGAAATAAATAAAAGGGAGTGAAAAAGAGGAGAACAGCTTGAGACGACAGCTAATGTTTTGATAGAGCTACGCACTCCCTCTTGTTTTAATCCCAGGTGGTGTTAAATTTTCCATGGGGGCTTTTCTGTGCCTCGCATTCGCCATTTGTAAAGCGAGGTCGAGTGCTATTGCAGGCATGAAGGTTAGCGCTGATGCAATGCTCTGTAGCCTAAAAGCTCTACCACATATTTACACTGCACCCATCACTGTAGTACCTGGATGCCATTACGTTCCAAAAATTATTGTTCATCTTCATACAACCACTTAAAAATAGGGCTGGAAGGGACCTCAGGAGGCTGGTCATCAAGTCCAGCCATATTTGAGGCAGACCACCCATCTCATCCAAGTGTTTGTTTTGGCTGCCCTTAAAAACTCCCAGGGATGGAGACACCACAACTGCTCTACATTATCCGTTTCAGTGTTTAACCACCATCGCAATCAAAATGTTCTTCCTTACATTCAACCTAAGCCTCCCACGTTTCAATTTAAGAACATAACTTCTCATCCTGTCCCCTCCAGGAACTGAGAAGAGCCTAATCTGTTTACCATCACGTTTATAACCACCCTTCAGGTTTTTTGAAGATTTATCTAATCCCTCTTCAGTCTTTTCTTCTCCTGAGTGAACAATCCCGCTTCTTCCAAGCTTTTCTTGTAAGTCATGCTTCCTAAAGTCTAAAAAATATCAAATATTTTGCTAACAAGATATCAAATAAATATTATGTATTAAATTCAATTTTTTGTTGCATATGTGGACTCAATACTTTTAATTAGGGATGTGTTGTTTGGAAGGTAGCAAGGTACCTTTCCTGCTTCTGTGAAAAAGAAATCAGAGATGCAGTCCTTAATCATTTTTACCCCATACCATTTCCAACTCGTATTTAAGAAGCTCCCTCTTGCATCACTGCATCCACCAATCTCTCAACACCAGGGTGGCATTTCTCAAGACATTAATGGGGGACACGAGAGAGGAGACTGGAAGAGAGCACAAGGACTCAGCATATTGATTCTGTGGCTTTATGTGTATTGGTGCTGAGATGCCATTATTATTGAGTCACTGAAGTGACCTTCATAGTTAAGACTTTAACCAGTTTTTCGCTCTAAAGCTGGGTTTTAATATCCCTCTCTAACTTCCTCAAGAAAGAGAACCAATTGCAGTCTAAATGCACTTGCCCAGATTGTAGCCTGGGAGTTTTCTTTTTTAGAAGAATTTGAAACAATAAGGTTGCCCTTGAGGAAACATTTTTACTGTTGCATTTAATAAACAGGAGCGCCAAGTGCTCACCCCACTCTGGTAGAGTCAAGGTGTTTGATATTTGTTCTTTTTATTTGTTAGTAAAACCCGCAACTCCCACATCTTCCAATGATGCTCTTGCTAAGCTACTAAGGTCTAGGTCAGGGGTGGGCAAAACGTGGCCCACCAAGACATTCTATCCAGCCCATGGGACCCCTAAAAATTTAGAAAATTAATATTTTTGTGCCCCTGGCTGCCTGTCATGTGGTCCTTGATGGGTTGCCAAAACTCAGTAAGCAGCCCGCCACCCAAAATAATTCCCTGCCCCTGGTCTAGGTGCTCTCCTTGAGCCTTGTTCAAAGAGATACATGGGAGTAAAGGGTTAAACAGATGGGATGTCTACAAGAAAAAGACAACTTTCCCCTAACCAAAAACTTTTGGTTAGGAGCTAAGGATTTAAATGTATTGATTTCTAGGGAGAAAAAGAGAGGCAACAAGACTCTGTGAGGATGGCTCTGGATAGGGTAGAAGACCCTGAGCAATTCATTTTGCCTTGGATGCCCACATTTGCAAAGTGGGAGTCAGGTTTATCACATGCATAAAGCACTTTGAAATCTCTGGGGTATTTCAGCCTCAGAAAAGCTAAATATGAAATTATTCCATAAGGAACTTGCTAACAAACATCTGTAAGCCAGAAAGTTCAGGGATAGGCCTTCTCTGCACCCCATCGCCTCTGACCCTGTATCAATAAACTGACACCATTCTCCAAATGGAGAGATCCTTTATAATTTCGGACAAGGTCAGGGGCGATAGCTGTCATGGTTATTAAGTCAGCACAATGATTTAAAGCTCTTTATGTTTGTCCACTTGAAACTCCAGTCCTATTTAAAATAAAGAAAAGAAATCAGACCTGTCAATCGTTGGGAACACAACCCCACCCCACCTCGGCTTCTCTTGACACGCAGGCATTACCCTGTCACTGCAAAGCCCAAAGCAGAGGCAGCGTTCCCAATCCGACTTTCCAGTCGGTGGAGAAGTTCAGGTAAGAGATCCCCCTTGCCCCCACCCCTCTCCGATTGCAGACAGATTCTAGTGTCGGTCCTGTTTATAAACTGCCACCGACCCTCCCTGATCGATACTTTCATTACTGGACACAAAATGGGAAGATCAATGACTTCCTATGAGGACGGGGCGTGATGAATGTGCACAGAATCCATTAGTACAATAAATGACTCCTGGATCCCTGGAAGTGAGGGCCCGGTGTTGCGGGCTTAGAGAGCCATCCTTCAAAGCAGGCTCCTTTAAAAAGGAAACGGAGCCAGGCACCTTTTATCTTCCTTTATAGCCCAAACCTAAGTCAGCTCCCTTCAGAAAACAGATGGAGATTCAGAAGTGAAAGATTTATACCCATCTTCACTCCTAGGCTTGCAGTCACATCGTATCAGGTTGTTAAGTCAGTCAAGGGAAATGAGCAGAGAATTCATTAGAAACAGGAGGGTTTTTCCTTTTTTACAGGCCAATGACTCTGATAGGAATTTATGAGTAGGCCTCCACCCACCGTCTCTCCAATAGCCACAAAGTCCCACCCCAAACACCTCATCTCCTGTACTACCCAGGACCTGGATCCAAAAAATAAAATCAGCTGCTAATGGCACAACTGCAGAGGCTAGCACTTTGAGCCACTACTTTCCAACGCCAGCCCCAGAGAGCCTCAGCTTCTCATCCTAGAATCCAACTACCCATTGCACAGCCCCTTTATTCAAGGCCACTTGAGCTGTACAGCTCCGTCAAAAGTAACCTGTGTTCTATGACAGTCTGCAAAAACACACGTTTAACTTGGCTCCGCTCTCTGTGACCTCTCAGTGTTGAGCTCTTCTAACCAAACAGCAGGGCATCTTGAACTAGAGCTCAAGGATGTATCACCACATCTGACTGAGGGAGTACCAGAAAGTGGGAAATGTGTCACAGATCCCCCAGCAAGTTACCTAGGTTCACCTCCTGTCTTACCTGGAAACCACAAGGCTTTCACGCTGGGATCTATAGCAGTATAACTTACCTTTTCCCTCCCTGATATTATTTGGAAATTACATATTTCTGGGAGATTCCTAGCATCCAAATTGGATACCTCAAGCTAAAAATAAAAGGGATGATACGCAAAATACTTAAAACAGTTTGTAGCACCTTACAAGGGAATGGACATTCCCACCTTCAGCTGAGGCCAGAAGAGAAGAGTGTATTCCCAGCACCCTCTACTGGAGGAAATTACACCTAATTTAACAGTCTAAATTCCTCACAGGACATCATCTGCCATTCAATACCCAAGTAGGGGCAAATGGTCATTATCACCACTGTCCTGCTAATGTCCCCATAGAGGGCAAACTACCAATTTTAAGTTTCTGTGCACTGGCCAATCCATCACCTCCTGCCCACACTGTTTCCATAACTAGTCAGATAGGCCTGCCATCATACATGGATAAATACTCCACGGTACTACTGAAAAATAGGATTTCCAAGTGCTCTTCATCTTTAAAGTGCTTCCCAAATACAAACTCCCATACTACCACTGCGCAGCAGCTTCTCCATGTTAGCACCATCCTACAAAGAGGGCAACACAGGGGAAGAGTCTTGACCACAGGCACAACAAATCTGTGTTCCAGCTGGGATTAGAGCTTACATGTTCTGGCTTCCAGGCCAACATCCAAGCTTTCCCACCACTACAGACAAGATCTCCAAAATACCCTAGGTGGCTTGGGAGAACATAGATCCATTTAAAGTACGCTGTCTGCTGATATTACTTAAGATGTTTTGAAAAATCCCATCCCTTGAGCGTGACTTTGCACTCAAGTCAATGGAGATACACAGGCATAAAGCGTGTGTCATGTAGTGGAAAAGTCAGCTCACTGCATTATAAGAAGAGACTGGTGAACAAAAAACATGTCATTGACCTCCAGAAGCATGGCCCCATGAGAGCCAAATGGCAAACCCATGGCATCCAAGCATTTGGTTCTGAGTGATATTTCTTCTCAGATGTGCTATTCTCCAAGTATCATCTCTTTCAGTTTTATGGCTTCTATCTCTATGGCAAGAGGTGATGAATACAGATTTATATTGCAGCCCCCTCTGGGTGGTTCTTACTTAATTATAGTTACAGGTTTTTGCTTTCTGTTGTACAATAAAAACACATTTAATATGAAGACAAGATGTCTATCTCCATTAGGTGTACCCAAGGGACCCATTCAGACTCAGCAGCTCAATCAAAAGCTCTCCTTGTAAAAGTCATGGTCTTACACTTGCAGAAATTCTCCATGCTGCCCCCTCTCCTTTGGGCTGTATCTTAAAATACCGTCACCTTGATGAGAGCAGCATATTCTAACTGCTGGCTCTTTCTGTGGACAAAGCTCACAGCTAGAGGCTTGGACAGTGTCAGGGTCAAGGCAGTCATGCACGTCAGAAGCAACTGTTACTTCTAGTCTTACAGTTCCCTGTCTCAAGGCAAAAACATGCAAACACTTCAAGGCTTGTTTAGCTGAACCTACTGTATCCTTCGGGACTTATCTAGATTCTTGTTCGTACTGAAAAAAAGCCGTAACAACACCCCATTCTCTGCACACACAAGTGTGGATAGCAGAAATCCAGCACTATGTGGGTAGAGACTCAGTCCTTGATACCAGGAGTTATAAAGAAATCCAAGAATTCACAGCAACAGGCACCATCAAATTACAAGTGCCCAGGTTTGAGGGTCAGTAGTACAACAGCACCCTACCCAGTAGGACCTCTCAGGAAACCAGGCAGTTACCTTTATTGAAGAACATGGAGGCCATCTGGCCCATTTCCACCCTCTCCACGATTTCAAAGATGTTGGGTGAGCCACGTCTCTCTGGAAATAAAAAAGTGCCATTGGTTCCTCTTGAGAAACCCAAAGGAAGAACACACCCAGCTGGAGATAATGCAAGGCATTTCATGTTATGGTCCCAAGATGCACCTCTACCTCTACTTTGCTCCCATAATGCCATCACTCCAAAGTTGCAATTGAGAGGTTTCTGAAGCAAGACATTTCTGTCTCAGGAAGGAACCCAGTAGGAACAGCTCTGGGGCTGGAGGGGAAAGAAAAGCTTGGAAGCAGCAGGATAAATCTAACTCTCTACATATATCTGCTCATCTTGATGGACATGATAGCATTTACTACAGGAAAATTCCTGGAACATAGACACAAAGAACTCAGCAGTCACTAAGGGCAAGGTGACAGTAGAGTAGTCCCATTTCACTTAAAGAGGACAAAGATAAAAGCATGACCCTCTCTGACACAGGAGTAGTACTTTGCTTCAAGTTAGAAAGTAAGTGGTAATGGATGTCTCACACTTACGAACTGACAGGATAGGCCGCGTCTCTGATCTTTCGTAGCCATCTTGGAGGAGAACGTCACTATCCGAAACCCCAGAGGAAGAATCCTCATCCTCGTCATCTTCCTGGTAGATAGAAAAACAAGTGCAACTGCCCAGGTTTTGCTCTGTGATATTGGCTACCGGTGGCACATCTTGTGGCCACTATACCATGAGGAAGAAACAACCCAGTGACACCGCCTCAGTCCCATCTGCTCTTGGATGAAATGGGTGGTGAGCAGATGAAATGTTAGAAAGTCATGCTGCTTGGACTGGGAATGTGGGGAGAGCTTTCTGGGGAAGCAAAAGGATACTGGCAGGTCATTGAAGTGAACAACATAAAAAGCTGGACTCTTTCTGGCTAGGTCATATATAGGGATCACCATAAATCATGCCATAAGTGCCCCCCTGCAACAGCTCCTTTAATATTTTTTATTCTGCCGTTTGCCCACCCCCAAGATTGGCAGAAGGGTCCCGCCAGCTGGGCTGTTTGTTGACGATTGCCAGGGAAGCAAAAACTGCAGCATATTTAAAACCTCCACCAATCAGTGGGGTGGGAGGCTGAGGGGCAAAATGAAAAACAATAAAGCAGCTGCTGTGGGGGGCACTTCTGGCGTGATTTACGGAGATCCCTAGTCATATACCCTAGAGCCTTATGTTCACTCAGTGCAACGATAAAGAGCACCAGCAAGCCTGATGCAAAAAGTTTGCAGGTTTGGTGTTCAGCACTACAGCATGGGCACCAGACAAATTTGAGCCAACTTTACACAGTGGCCTAGCTGGGCACTGGAAACGCCACTCAAAGCACAACCTTCCAATTAACACCAGGCCAAAATTTACACCTTGCATTGCCCCACGGCAGTTGCTAAATCCAGAACTTGGCAAAGCCTGCAAGAGAATAAATTCCTCCATGAAGACACAGAAGAGTGTCTGGGGCACTGCACAGAATACATGCCTAACAAAGGCATTCAAACAGGCTCAGCTGGAGCACTGGGATCCTGCAGTCCCTGGTCTCAGATCATTTAGGGATATAATACATCTTTCCACACCTAGAATGGCACCCAGATACAGGCTGCTCCCACCCACTGTAGAGCATGGCACTGCATGAAATTAAGAGATCTAGGCAAGCATCAGGGTCTTTAAGAAACAAAAAGAAAATTGTGGATTTTATGGGCAACTCCACAGGGAATGACCACATTTTATAGGGAGAAGTTAACTAAGTAGAAATTTATTTCTTTATTAGAGTTACTAACGAGCAAGGCAGAGCCTGCAGTCATCCGAGGGAGCCCTCAGGGATTAAGGGAGAGAGACTGAAAACCAAACAAAACATCACACAAACCTTGTGTTTCTCCATTCTCTTCCAACGGAGCTGGGCATTTGCAGCAGCCATGGCCTCCACCACAAAGGTTGTGGTCATATAGCTAAAGGAGAAACATGGTCATTACTGACTGATGACAAGGACCATGGAACAGGCTCCAGGGAATTACTGACCGGGCTTTCTGAGGACGGCAGCTTTCTCCAGCTGCAGTCTCTAATGTGCCATAGTCCCCAAACTGTTACTAAATACAAGATGCAGAGAAGGAATAAGGATGACAAAATTATTCTGGGGCGGGGAATTCAGACGTTTCTCAGATTAAGCTGGCATTTGGGAAGGCCGCATTGATCGTTCTGGGAAATGCTAGGGAACAGGACCATATTTAGGGGCAGGAGCCTCCATGGCTTATTCAATCCTTAGATTGCCTGAGATGTAATTGCAATGCTGCTCTGCTAGGAGCTGGACTGAGACCAAATTTAACTCAATTCTACAGTGCAGGAGTTGTCATGCAACGGTGAAGGTGAAAAAGAGGTCCAGGCACCATGTTTGAATTCCGACAGGACCAGCTTAGCTCCTCATCTTTCTTAAGGAGATCAATTGAGTGCAGCACAGGTTACTGTATGTGGAGTCTTTACACTGAATTCTTGGAAAACAGCGACCCTGTCTATTATGTGTAAATGCTAAGGATCATCAAGTTTTGCAGAGCAGAAACTCATCCCAGTATATCCATCACCAACTTTCCCTGTCCTCCTCTTCCAGCACAGAGAGCTTCCCCAATGCTGGCAGTTATCCTTCACCCCAGAAACAGCTGTATTCCAACTGTGCTGTATGCACCCACTCCAAGATGTGTCCCGGGATGCAAGGCTTTACGTAGATGCTCAGTAACAAACATTCCCTTATGAATGCTATAGGATTAGGCAGAAATATTTTTCTTTTGGTAAATGAAGATCAGAAAGGTACTTGTGGATGCTTCACGATCTGTTGCTATGCCCAGCACAAGGCCTTGTGGACTGCTTTGTGCTTAAGCATTTGTCCCCTCATTATCCTCCGAGACTCATCCAGGAACTTGTAGCAAAAGAATAAATGCAGACAGAACAGAGCAAAAATACCTAGACATAAAAGGAACCTCCCTATTTCTAGAGTTACCTCAGAGATGATCAGACAGGATGCATGGACACATGCAAATACTGTGGGGCGGGTTTTTGCTAGAGTAAATTCACCCTGGGCAGGCATCTACACATGCAAGGATTAGGTAGAAGATTTGCTGTGCCAGGCAGCAGTCTGCTCCTGTCCCTCTCTGGCTGTGCACCAGCTCTCTGCAGCAGGCAGGGGGAACATGGGGCCAGGAGAGAGCTGTCTCTTGGCAGGGGCTGGGCGACTGCTCCCTGCCCCCAGGAGCTGCCTGCTGCCAGGGTGGGCTCCAGTGGCCAATCCCAGACAGGGCCAGGAGGGAGCTCCCAGCCCCAGCTTGCCAAGTAGGGGCAGGAGGCTTGGAAAGAGCCACAGGGGAGGGGCAGGTTCCAGTCCTAAGCCCCAATCCACCAGTGGGACAGCTAGCAGTGAGCAGTGATCATGGACCAGGGTCTAAGAATTCAATACTGCCAGGGCAGGGGAACATTGCCCCAGCCCAGGGTCTATCACCAGAGGCCACCACAGCAGCTGGCAGTTTCCAGGGGCAGAGAGCAGTATCCCACCCCTTGCTGCCTGGAAACAAATTTGCTCCTGATTGGTTGTCTACACATGCCTTACTGTGAACTAATTACTTGGCATTTAATTTGCTCCTTGCATTTGCTGGTAGCAAATTAACTGCCAAGTAGAGCAAATTACTGTGCAATAAGGAGCAGCGCATGTAGAATGTAGCACTTACTACACAGTAATTAGCTCTACTACGCAGTAAAGCTTCTTGTGTAGACACGCCCACTGAGGCCAATTAAGAACTGCACTGCAAATGCTTCTAGAACAGAAGGTCTTTAGCTAACTTGCATAAAACAGCAGTTATGGGCTCCAAAATATTAAGCTCCTGACTGAGACACTGTCCCACAGACAGCATAGCCTCTCACTGCAGTGTGGCCTGACTTCCCACAGAAAGATTAAACTCAGCATGCAGTGTCCTGTAATTAGGCTTTAATTTCTCCACCTAAGAAATGCAAACAACACATGCTAGCCTATCTTACAGCACTGTCCTTCTTCCTCCTCATGCCCGCAAAACATTCTCAGATGAAGAGAGCTATGGAAGGGCACTGCGTTATTGTTGTAGAGTTAGGAGCAACAGGCAGATGATTTGGACGTCAAAAACTAACTCTGCCAAGAATGGAGAAAAGCTTTGTAAGGAATTAAATAAGGAGTAGGACAGCTCCTTATTTAAAAGGAGCGTCTTTAAAAGGAGACGGCTAGAGCCACTGACCCATTGGAGGTCCCCGTTCCCCATTCCAATTTACTTACCCGCTTTTAGGCATGGATTGTCATTATCTCAGCTCAATGCCCATTTGAAAGGTTCCTATCCCCCCTCGCCTTTTAATAAAACCCAAATCAATCTTATTTAAGTCTGTAAAGCGGTTTCTTACTGCTTCACAAACCGAACTCATTCATCAAGTTCAAATGAGAAATTAGTTTTGCTAGGATGGACGTACGGCAGCCCATTCCTGGGGTGGGGATAATGATTTCCCCACGTAGGCTACTGCAGTGCTGAAGGTTCTCTAGAGGGTATTAGGGAGCCAGAAGCACTAACACTGGATGGAAATGAAGAGGGCAGCTCAACTCCCAAAGCACACAGTCCCAGTGCCTTGTAAAGCCCGGCACATGGACTGTACCAAGGTTAAACTGAGAAAGAGACATATGTGGTAGAAGGCACATGGCTGGACAGGGGCTTTAAGCTTTAGAAAGGATATTTCTTTGAAAGAGACTGCTTCAGAATTCAACCCCGACTGGTAATTTCTGTAGTCCTTGTCTATCAATAATCACTTACACTTTCATAGAGGTTCTTTTTTAGGGCACCACAGTTGACAATTAAGCCTTAATACACCTGAGGTAGAGGATTTGCAAGGATCAGTTCATACCCCAGTAAAATGCAGCCTCCTCTTGAGTGGAACATGGCAGCTGTTCAATCTCCAAACAGCACAGGCCAGCAATTTAAGAAAAATATTGGATCTGACCTACAGTGTAGAAGGAATTTAGGATGCAAAATGGAATATGGCCAGGACACCAGGATGAGCACTGCCTGCGCTTGCAAAAAATAAGGTGATCTTCAGTGAGCAGGGAGAGACAGAGAGCTTTACATCTCTTTGGAAATAGAGCATGCTTTACAGGTGCTGCTGGAGTGCCCAAAACATCTGGTTTAATGAGACTAATTGTATCCAATTGCCTTCTGCTCCCCTGGCGCACAGGTAACCTAACTAAAGTTCAAAATTCGGACCAGCTTAGAGCAAACCTCACAACTTGCAGAGGTGGGGAGAATGAGGTAGGAATAGTTTTGTGGCAAGTGACCGCCTCTTTCATTGGTGTGGGTGCTCCAAGCTGCTGAATCAGCACAGACCTCTGTCTCTATACTCCAAGCATCTGCTGGCACTGCTTGCATCTCAGACCAAACACAAGACAGATGGGTTTAGAGGACCCAGCTGATCCTTTGAATACCTTAAGGTCTTCTCATTGCGGCATACTTAAAATGGTTACAGTTCACACACATACACAAATGTTTGACCAACTGTTTGTTATCACAATCTGGTCCATAATCAACTCAGCCAGAGGAGACCAAGTCTGCCAACTCAGAGCAAGACTTGAAAACTTTGTCTGTAGTGAGCCGGAAACCTTCCCTGCTGAGCACAGGTGCCCAAACTGGCAGAAAGAAAGTGTTCAATTCTTATGAGGTCAAGATGTCCTTCCAAATGGGAATCATAAGAGAGCTGCCTTCTTGACTTGTCAAGAATCACACCAATTTGGTGCTGCTCTTAGTGCTTGGGGAAAACTACTCGTCTTATAGATAGGCACTGGATAGATCAATGGGGGAGTGGGCCCCCAAGAAACAGGTGGGGAAAGGTTGTGTAGCAAAAACAGTCATGCAGGACACAAGAGACTCTGAAGCAGACAGAGAAGGTCTTGTCCTTTCCAACAGCGAGAGGAACTGCACCTCCTAACTGTAGGCCTCTGATAATCAGAATTTGCTATGACAACCAGAGTCTTTACACAGGGTTCAAGACAACTGTAGGCATCCAAGTGTTGGAGGGACTGGACTTCTCACCAGAGCATTGGCCTGCATCTTTCAGATAGAGCCAGCCTCTAGCCCCTGCATGCTACAGACAGGCACAGATACAGCAAGCTCCTACCTCATGAAGCCCAGGAACATTAAGAGAATGAGGCTGACGAGCCATCCAGCAGTCGCAAAGGCCTTGGGCATGGTGAGGGCTCCTGTCCCAACGATAAGGTTGAACATGTAAACCAGACCGACCTGCAATCAGCCAGACAATCAACATTAGAGTCTGCAACCACCCTGGGGGAATTAGCTGAGATAATGCACTGATGCTGCTATGGGGCTGGAATGTGACCTGTGTACGTATTTGGAGGAGGGAGCACAAGTACAGGGTAGAAATGAAGGTAGGTGGAGATGACTCTGAGAACAAGAGAGAGGTAGCCAAGGGGATCAAGATATTAGCATGCCCCCAGTGACAGACATTCCCCTTCAAATCCATTCTCTTTGGGACTTACAGAACATTGCAATCCAAGCCTCAGTAGATGCTGAGCCACATCATAATCACCCCACAATGCACCATACATCAGAGCCACAATCTGTGCCAATAAGAGACTGGATGCATGGCAGTTGTATTGTAGCAGCTTGCAAACTTGCCTGCATTTTTGTGCCTGGCTCAGGCTAGCTCTATGTGTACTTCAGTCAGTTTTAGAGGAAGCAGCAGGAATTTACTGGCTGCATAACCTATCAACAGTTACCGGGGGGGACAACTTCCTCCCAGCCACTCCAGATAGTCAGGCACCACCTCTGAGATTTGCACAGAAATCTCATGACATCAAAAGGTATTTATGGTAGTTGAGGACTGCAAGAGATTAAATCGTTTCCTCCAGCCCACACCACAGCAAAGTTAATGTTTATACCCAAAACAGCTGCTGGAACCAAAAATAGTGGGGGTATAAAGTGCTGAAGAGTCCGGAAGCACTGATACACTCTTGGCCCCACCACACAACTTCCATTTCCAAGCCCCATTCTTTCAAGCTGGTATCAGCAAGTAAAACCAGATCTGCTGACCAAAGCAATGGGGTCTAGGAGCACCGTGCGACCCAAACTGATGAATAATCTTTGTGGCTGGAAGCCTTTGGCTCAATGAACATAACTTGCTCACTCAGCAGCTTTGGGAGGGGGAAGAGCTAGGGAAGAGCATAGATTGTGACATGGTACAATTACTCACATTCCCCTGCAGTCTAGTACCAGTTCCTCTATCACAGGCTGCTGCAACTGCAGTCCAGGAAGCACAGCAGAAAGAGATATCAGGATCTGTAAGAAGCTAATTCCTGGAAAAATCATGCTGCTCCCTGAACACTACACTACACTGTGATGGGTATGGTCTTTTACGATGTCACCTCTACAGGAGGGATGGCATAGATTTTGGTATGCTCAAATTGATTGGTTACAAGTGCACATAGCTGAAGCAGCATGTTTTGAGATGGTGGACACAAGAATGAAGCATCTTATCTAAGATCGTGACCTTGTTTTTGTCCAACAGCAGACTACAGTCAGATGGGATTCCTTGCAAATCCCATAGCACACAGCTGACATAAGGGCAGAGGAGGGGGGGAAGACCCTCCCCTATATTAACAGATTTTCTAAGAAATGTTATCATAATAATTATAACCTAAAATATCACATATATAAGATGATAAAAGGTTATACTGGCTGCCACCTCCAAGGGCACTTTTCAGAGAGCAGGGGGTGATCGGTTTGTAGTTCCTGACAGCTCTTTTCACCTGTGCTCAGAAAGTGAATGGCGAATTCATCTATTGAGAGGTCTCCCAAAGGACCAGACTGCAGCCTTTTCAGCCTGCAGAAAGGCTCTTTCACTCTGTGGGCAGAGGTGTCGTTTTCTACATACATCACCTTCTGTCTCAAGTGCCAAGGGCCCCAGCTCATTCGCTCAACACCAAAGGTCTTTTGGACAGAAACCCAGGTGATTTTCCTTGGCTTTTGTTGAATGGATGCAAAGACTGGCACTGCATTTGTATACTCAGATTCAGGGGCAGACAGATCCCTGCGGCCTCAGAAAGAAGCTCAAGTTCCTCAGAGCTCAGACTACATAACACTTCTGCAACACTAATATTTTGTACTCAAGACACAGCAAGAAAAAAGCTACTAAGTGCTAACAAGCCAGAATTCAACATTCCCCCTCAAACTGGCTTGCTTCACACTAACCAAAGTCAGTACCAAAAATACCACCTGACAGCAAAAACATTCTCCCTATATGAGTTTCGATTTCCTCATCTCAGCTTGGTTCAGGACCATTGGCCTAAAGAGGTTACTTGCCCTGAATGATTTTGTGCTGATTCAATGGTGCATTTCTGCTCCTGGCTAGAAACTTAGAAAGACAGAAAGAAAGACAGAAAGACTTTGACTTTTAAGACTTTTAAGAGGCGTTTATTCCAGGGAAGGTGACCCATCGGGACCAGTAGAGGGTATTTACAGGCTGGCCCGAACACCTGGGCCTCACAGACATGAGTGTGTGGGATGCATGCTTTTTTAGTAATTTTGTTGGCTATGGAAAATGACAATAACTTCCACAAATAAAGACATTAAAAATGTGAGAGAAAATCTATTCCCAATTCTAGCAACGTCTGGGTGCACATGCTGCTACTTATGTTACAAGCAGCTCTTGTTGAGTAAAGAATATTTAAGACTTATCTAACTTCACCTCTCAATATTTCCTCCACTTAACTCAGCTAAGCCAATGTAGCTATCCCCAAGTGGAAAGGCTTATGACTTTACAGCAAAAGGACAAGCCACAAACAAATGTATCCACAAACCATAATGAAACAGCCAACGTTAAAGCTTTAAATCCAGTTATTTTGATTCTGTCCTGCTCCCCTGTGCCCTTCACTTTTCAGTTTTGTTCAAATTTTAGCTGCTAATATGCTTATGATATCCTAATGCCCAGTTCTTCCATAAGATTATACCGAGTCCCTTGAGTTAAGATGAACATTTCATAGCACCTGAAAGCTGACATGCCTTGATATGAGAGCCAACCCTTTCTAGTGCTGGTCTTTAATGTTTCTTTAGATTACTTTGGGAAAAGTGATGACATGGTAATTATAATAATATTGAAATCCAGACTTGGCCTGTCCCATAAGCCATGAACACTATTGTTCCTAGCAGCACACAGAACAAGCTGCAAGTCTGCTGGGTTTATGAGCTATCTGATTTCACAATGCATGCTAGTGCTCCACAATGGCTATGTATTTTTAATATGCTGGAATTGACCCAGGAATTCCCAGACTTTGAACAACTGGAATTTTAGATTTCCAAGCTATGCCTTGCCATGTGTACATCACAGGTAATAAATCAAAACTTTGATGCTCCCTTTAAAATTGTACCTGTAGACTCTACTCTCCTTTCATAGCTGGCACAGAAAAAAAGCTCACGTGAAATTATTTTTATATGCCATGATTTCAACTAACACTGGAAACGAAAATGACTAGAGGAGTGAAAAAATAAAGGTTTTCCAATGTACCTTTTTAGTTTGCTGCTTACATCTGACATGCTTTATACATAGTTATTTTCAGCCTCTACAGTCAATTTTGTGTCCAATACAATTGCCCTCCTAGTCATAATTTCTCACGTAGCAACAAGGGAGAAGCCATTTTTAAAATGTGTTTGCAAAACCACAAAGTAAGCACACACCATTGAAGGCAGATACTATATTTTAAGCTTCTTTTTCAAAACGATTAAGCATTAAGGCAACTGTGTTTTCTTAAGGTTTGTGAAGTTACTCATGATGTAAAAATGAGAACATTATAGCCCATTATTTTAGAGTAGCTTATGTCAGTGAAGCAAATGGATGCCTCTCAAAAGACAACTGAGCCAGAGTTACAGTAAGATGATGCCATGTTCAGCATCATGCTTTTTAAACGTAGGTTGAAAAGGGACCAAGGCAAACGACATAGTGTTCGAAGACGCTAAGATCCCTAAGCTGTCTCACCTGACTCCAGATGTTTTAGATGCTTTCATACAGTAAAGCAATCCTTGGTTGGTGTCACATAAAACTAGATCCCACAGGCAACAAGATGAACACAATCACTGTCCTCCCCTGACTTTATGTGGCTTTCCTTGCAATGCTGACACTGATTATCTTAATTTCACTTCTTGTTTCCCAAGGAAGAAGACACCTTGGCAGCAGGGAGGATTCTGAAGACCTCTCTTCCACAAACAAGCAGTCATGGCATAGTCCAATATTAATACTCACATAAGGAGAGTAGAGCTCCCCTGTCTCGGTGATGCCGTTTGCCATCTTTGAAGATCGAGGGGCCACAGCTGGAGAAATGCTGTCTTCTGTTTCCACTGCCTCTAACCTAAGAAGAAAAGAGCATCAGGCCTGGTTATTACTACAATGAGATATGGCTGTCACAGAGCAGCAAGACTAATGGGCAATGAGCTGTTACGGTGAGGACAGGAAGAGGATTCCAGTGACACACTGCAGTTAGGACACTGCCCTGTGCTTGAACATCAGCACACACAGCCCTTTCTCCCCATCCCCTTCCCCCCACCCCAACCCTCTGCTCTAGCATCTCTTTGCTTTCTTGGAGAAGTCCACAAACGTTACCAGCGAGCTGGACATCAAGCCTGGATTACCCACTCAGAAAGATGCTTTCTGTGCTGCACTTCCCATGTATGCAAGTCTATCAACTATTTATCCAGGCAGTTAGACAAGAAATGATCATGCTTTGAGCAGCAAATGGAGAGATCCCTTTCAGCCTTCTTTTCTTCTTCATTTTACTATGACAACGATTAGATCCCACTACCACCTACATAAAAACTTGTGTCCTTTGACATTCACTACCGCACACAGCTCCTGCTGGCTCTTACAGAAGAAAGAGGAATCATAACCACTCCCAAGGACCTGAGGAAGAATGCCTCGCATTCAAAAGCTTGTCTAATTCAAGCCCAACTATGCATCTGGTCCAGTAAAAGAGATCACCCTAAGAAATCCTCGTCCCTCCCAGTATCCCCAAATATAAAAAGGAAACCCTTTTGGATGTATTAGTACAATTACTGCAAGCTGCTCTGAACCTACTGGATAGAGTGGCCTATAAATCAAATAAATAAATACATTCATCATGTTATGGCTGGCTCTCAATGATACAAGCCTACGGTGAACTTCATAATACCTATGAACACGTACAAAGACAAGTGCTGTGAAGAAGAAGAGGTGCCCTTCAACTACCGTCATCTTCCAACGCAGCTAGCACAACGGTTATCTGATGGAGCACCTGAACCCAGAAAGCCAGGTAGACAGATAACTTACAGACTAAATATAGAGAACACAAGCTTTCGTGAGCGGCAGCTCACCTTGTCAAATGCTGTAAAAGGACAGTAAAGAGCAACGCGTAACGTGGAGCGAGGGGGATACAAAAGGTGGGAAAAGAGGGGGCACGGGGACGGTGCCGGGGGCAGGGGGTCACAAAAGCAAATCCAGGGGCCCTGAGGCCGTCACAAGTCATGCGACACAGATGTGCGTGTGTGCGCATCACAGGTGTGTGTACACATGTGCGCACACGCCTGTCTGCTCCTCGCTCCCAGGCCCCGGGGACGCCTTACAGCCCCCCACACCTTCACAAATACCACCCCAGCCCCTTCAAAACCAGCATCTCATGATTCACATGCCAAATCTCATGATTTCGGACCCGGCGGGCTTGGCCAAGCCGGCAGCCGCTCAGCACACGCTGCCGTATATGTACGGGGGGACGTGCACCGGTGTGTACACGCACATGCGCACACGCCCATATCCTGCGGGGCCGCGGCAACCGGGACCGCCACCCCGCGAGCCCTTACCGCTCCGACCCCTCATCGCGGACCTCCCGGCGCATGCGCAACCGCTCCTCAGCCGGACAGTGGCCTTCCGCACGCGTGACCAAGGCAACTCGGCTGCCTCCGCCGCGGATTGGCTGCCTTGCGTCACGTGAGAGGGCGGGGCCGAGGCGGCCAGGGTGGCAGCGGCGGCGGAAGGGGGAAGGAGGTGCGCATGCGCGCCTGGTACGGGGGCTTCCGGCAGGTGAGGGAGACACGTGGTTTTCGCCGCGGAGGGCGGTGCAGCGACTGCAACAGCGGTGCAGGAAAGCACGGGGTGGGGGCAGAGTCGCGCGCACACGTGTATGTGTGTGTGGTGGGGAGTGCGGTGGAGGGCGGGAGTGTGGGTGGGGCGTGTGTATGGAGTGGGGAGGACACCTGTTTATATGTGTGAGGTGGGGAGTGAGGGGGTGTGCGTGTGTGGGGTGCTACATAAACGACCCGGCCATAACCCTGAAAGGGTTCGAGAAGCTGGAGGTGCAGCCATGGGTGGATCTAGGAGCTGAGGCGCACCCTCACCCATGAAACGGGATGGCTGTTTCTCCAGTTGAAACATCCAGGAGAAGCTTTGCTCACACGCCAGGGGCCCCAGGCTGTGTTATTCGGTATAAGTTTTGAAGTCAAAGCAAACACAGCTTTCTTGGAGTCAGTTAAAAGCAATCTGCAAGGCTGTGAAACAGGAGCCTTGTTACCAGGAGCAGCTGAGAGCAGCCTGGCAAAAAAAAAAAAAAAATTAGCTTGATGGGTGGAACATCAGGATCTTTAGAAAAAGGGAGGGTCGTTAACACCTGTGCCAGGAAGAGTTTAGAAGGGATCAGGTAGATGACAATGAGCCGTGGAGTCGAGTGACTCTGTCAGCCCTGCCTGACTAGAAATGCTGCTGCCACGGCCAGGCATTTGGCTTTGACCTTTGGGTGGAGCAGGGATCAGAGAGAGGTGCAAATGCCCCAGTGCACCCTGCCCCTTCAATCTGCCTCTGGGTGCAGCTGATCTATTTTGAAGACCTTCAAGGTCTCAACAGGTTTTGGTGATTTCCTTTCTGTCTTTTTCTTTCAGCTGTCAGACCATGAAGATCAACCAGAACACGGTGCTACAAGGGAAGAAGGTGGCACTGGTGCCATATACCGCTGCCCACGTACCCCGGTATGCAGCCTGCCTACTCGGTTGCAGCTGCTCCTCATTTTAAGATTCAGCTTGAAGTAAATGTACCTGTTGTGAAGGGGGTATTTCAGCAAGGAGGTGGCATGGTAGAATCAGGGCCAGTATGAGCTTTGCTTTAGCTGTGCTGAGCCCTCTTGCTTTATCCTGCTGTTTAGCAATCACAGCTAAGTGGGAGGACAATTTGGTGTCTTGGTGCCCTCAGCCAAGTTGGTCAGTAAAGAGAGACAGCTAATGCCAGCTCTGTTAATACTTCTCTTGAACTCTGGTTATGATACGAGGTATTTGTTCAGTTATGCCTGGCCCTGACACACCAGCTGATTTCATACAGACAGCCACACCCACCACATGCAACTGCTGGTTTCACAATCACTGTTACCTTTCCCCAAAGTGAAACTTTAGCTCCTAAACCCGAGTGGAAGTATTGAAGGAGCTTAAACACTAAGCACAGTGAAATTATAAATGGTGCAGAGATATGCGAAATAAAATGTCAAACACCAGAATTAGTCTCTTTGTTCGAGTGCAGGAGATTTTATATGGCTTCCTATGTTATTTCAGGGAAGTAAGTGAGGGTTACAATCATGTATACCATCCTGCCATTTCCTGAATAGACTCATTGTAGGGGTGACAGTGACCCTTACAGTTACATATAAACATAATCAGAGATGTGCTAAACAGACCTGGATTCTGTCTTTGGCTTCCTTCCTCAGGTACCATGAGTGGATGAAATCGGAGGAGCTCCAGCGGCTGACTGCCTCTGAACCACTGAGCCTAGAACAGGAGTATGAGATGCAGCGCAGCTGGCGGGAGGATGCAGACAGTGAGGAGTTCAAACATTTCTTAGGAGTGGGAGGGAGTTGAGAACTCTTTCCCCTATATGCTGTTAAGAACAGTAGCTATCTCTTTGAGTTTCTGGCAAAAGAGATGCCACTAGCCTGTGCTGGAAGGGGTGTAAGACACCACAGCAAGGCAGTACCTTCACTATAGTCCTCCTTCAGGCTACTGTCCTGTTCAACAGCCTCTTTTTCCCCCCCCAAGTGCTTTAAAATTCATGCGTATGCTCAGATTGTCTTGCAGATTACTATGGCTTATGGATATGTAAGGTATGAGTAGTCACCTGGACCTCTGAAACCCAGGAAATGCACAGCGAAAGCACAGGCCCACTTGATGACTAACAAGAGTTAGGATCAGTCCACCTTAGCTGGGCATAAATAACATGTCTGAGCCGTGGATCACGATCAAAGCACCTAGGATTCCCAGTCTTGGATGCCATCATGTTTCTTGCTATACAAATAAGAAGGAGCTTACCCCAAAGAGCTTACAATCCCTGCACAATACAAGGTGCAGCAAATAGAATCAGCCGAGCAAAAGAGCATGAGTGAACCATATGACAAGCAGTCAACACACCCACAGCCCAGATGTTGTCAAAGCCCTTATCAGCATCACAGCAAAAAGGGGGTTGGTAGAGGTTCACAGTTAGTTTCTCCAAAGTATGACCAGTCACATGGGAGAGAGTAAGAAAGTGTCTGAACTTTTAGCAAGTGTTTGATGTGGGCTGTTGGAGGTGGAGTCGACAGTAAGATCCTGAATGGGAGATATCCCATGGCCTCATGGGAGGCCATGAGGGGACCTTGAAAAGGAAAACAAATAATTGCCCTTTGCAGCAAAGAGTGACAAGATCAGAGCTGTAGGCTAAAGCAAGGGTGTTAAAAGTAAGGGATGTGAGCCAGATCTGGCCAGTGGAAATAAGTTATCCAGTGTGCAGTAGAGGTGCACTGATACATCAGTCCTATCGTATCGGCACTGATAAAAGGAAAATTGACACTCCCGGCTGTTGGCTTTTTTGGCTGATGTGGCCCATGCATGTGTGCAGCCTTAACACTCCTGGCTCCCTGACATTTGCCTTACTTCTGGGTCTGGATCTAGCCCCCAAGAAACCCCAGTCTGGATCAGACCCAAAGAGCTGGGTGAGTTTGCTCCCGAGCTAGAGAAAAGCTGGCACTGGCATTCTGTGTCGGTCTGAATCTGTCTGCCTGGGGGGCATTTGCGTCCAGTCCTTTGAGGGATTGGATGAATGCTGCGAGTGTCAGAGCTCTGCTGTATCCATTCTTGCTAACAACGATGTAATTTTTTACACTGTTCTCCCCTGCACAGCAGCTGGGCAGCCAACTCTGATCTGACTTGATCCCTCTAAATGGTTGGGAGAGGGGCTGTATTTCTCTACTTGAAATAGAACAGCTTTCCAAATCCCAGGTTTGAGTTTGCTGCCTGAATCAGTTTTATTAAAGGGTGGCAAGTTGCTGGCAGTGAGAAGCAAACTGCTATAAATGCATAGTGGCAAACCACTGAGGCTGGGACAGACCTGAACTTGTGACTTCTGTCTTGACTGATGTTTTAGGCCCAGGGAGATGCACCAAAGGGAGCAGATGAATGGACTGGGCAGCTTAGTAGGTCTCCTTGGTCTTTGGCCCAAGAATCCCTGAGTACAGCACAAGTTTGCTTTAAAATGAGATGCAGTAAGGAAAACTGCATCCAGCTACAGTGCCTGTGTGAACCCATCTGTCCTTGCAAACTGAAGCAAGGATGGCTTCTCCAGAGTATTTCTAGTATGATTGGTGCTGCCATGCATGCCTGCCTGTCCCAGGGAGCCTGGGTACCGGCTTGCCCAGGTTATCAACACGTACAGGATGTCGTGTCTCTGCCCATTATACATCTTTAATTTCATCCGTCAGTAATTTGCGAATGAACCTCGAACATGCTTGGAGGGTTGTGCTGCTTTCCCATTTTCCCCAGAATGCACGTTCATTGTGCTGGATAGAGAGAGGTGGTCCAGACAGGCTGGCATGGATGAGGACTGCATGGTTGGGGACGTGAATCTCTTTCTCACGAACTTGGACGATCTGGCTTTGGGAGAGATTGAAGTCATGATTGCAGGTACGTTCACTCTTTCCTCCGCTGCGTCTAATGCTGCCATCATTCTAGAGCCTGCTCTACACTGCACTGACTTCTGGTCATGAAATCCCCTTTCATGCAGATGGTTTCAAGTAGATTATAATGTTCTGTCCCTCCTCTCAAACAAGCAACAGTGGTCTGTGCCAACTGAAGAGCATGAGGAGAACGTATAAGCTTTCTGTGCTGATTGAATTATGCTGATAAAGCTGTCATGATATGCAAACCGTTCTCCATTCATCCTGCTTAGAACATCTGCAGAAAATCTGCTATAAGAACAAGGCCTGTGCTGTATAGAGTAAGACAAACTTTTATTCCTGTCTGTTTCAGAGACCTGCTACCGCGGCAGAGGGTTTGGCAAGGAGGCCACTCTGATGATGATGTTCTACGGTATGGAGTGTTAAACCCAGGAGGGTTGGATGTGATGTGATAGGAGGGATCGAGAAGCAAATGTTCCCTTACCTTCTTGTCAGAGGTGGGAGGGGGCAGTAGGTAGGTGTTGGCCCCCTTTTTAAGGAGTATGGGACTCTTGCATGTGTAGTTCTAGCAGTATGGAGGAGCATGGAGAGTCTAACAGTAGGCGTGTTGGTCTTTTTGGCTTTTCCCACAGGGGTGACAAAACTGGGAATCACTAAATTTGAGGCTAAGATTGGCCAGGAAAACAAAGCCAGCATCTGTATGTTCAGGAAGCTTCATTTCAAGGAGGTAACAGCCTGTTTTGTACTGAGGTAGCTTTTCCCTATGAAGCAGCATTTCTTTTTCGAGTGAGATTGAGTTGGGTTGCGTTCTCCATGCTACAGGTTGCTGTGAACAGCATCTTTGAGGAGGTGACATTGAGACTGGATGTGAGTGAGCAGGAGAAACACTGGCTCTTGGAGCAGACAGGCCATGTGGAGGAGAAAAGCTACAGAGAGATGAAGCTGCAGAACCTGGCCTCTGAAAGCTGATGGCTGTCCTGGAAGGAGCGATGCATGCAGATGTTAGCTTTCCAAGAAAGAGCTGTTAGACAGTGTCACCAAGGGTGTGGATGGCAAATGTCTGTGCATCATTAGTGGATCAAACAACAAACTTCAGCTGCTTTGCTGCTGCTCTAGGTACCCGGGGTACCACAGAGCATGGCTGACTTTCCACTGCAGCCCCAGTACAATGCCTGCAGGAGAATTCCTTCAGAGTACAGCCCAAAAACTGGATGAACACGTGCTAATAAGAAAGCACACAAATACGGCTCAGCTGGGAAGGGTCCTTTTAGCTTCAAAACATCCTCTGTTTCTACTCTTAGGGTCTAAACATTTTATCACCAAATTAATTACTGGGGGAGCAGAGTAGTCTACAAATACCATCAGTGTTAGCAGAGGTGTTCAGCATCACAACAACAGGATAGTCTGGCCTGCTTTCTCTTGAATAAAATTTGATACGAGTATGACATACATAGCTTGACCTGGTCAGGCTTGTCTGTTGCTCAGCTGCTACCTTTGGTTGTAAAATGATGGACAACAGCAGTAGGGAAGGGAATAGGCTGGGGAAGGAGGGACGGGGAAAAGAATTATTCTGCATACCTCAGACATTGGTGAGTTGGTGGGAGTGTCAGCAGGTCTGTTAGATCAGTACTTAGTACTGCAATTTCTTTAGGTGCCTCATGGCTTGTATGTTAGGCTTCCACCTTGCCTTCTAGGCTTAATCCTTGGAAACCGCCATTTCTAGCTACCTCCCCACTAAGATGTGGGAATGGGGCTGTAAAACCAAAGCCCCATTGCTTAGCATGAGCACAGCTTTGTGAGAGAGGCTGGTACAATTAAAATATTAAGGGCTCATCCTGAGGTGCTGAGTATCCTTCATGGCTACTGAGGTGAATCTGAGGGTGAAGTTGCATGTCACACTTAGACCATACTAAATCTGTTGAATGTTAAGTGGAGTTAAAGTTAGAACATGCAGTGAGCAGTAAAATGTTTAGGGTTAAAACCATTTTTTGCCTGCACAGCTCTGACTTATCCCTGGCTACCTAGTCCTATAGTGGTTATGGTCAGGACCCAGCATACCTTGACCCTATACAGTATATTTGCAGTACAGTGCATTGCAGTGAAATGCAGTGCATTTTGGGATGCTGGAGGACTGCAAATCACTCATTTTATCTCCATGGAGCTGACTGAAGTTACTGTAATGTGAACTTGGTAGCATGGCCAAGAGTTAGCACTTGCCTGGAGGCGTAACTTTGAGACATTTAAGGCTCTTATACACATGCGTGGATCCTGCTTCAGTGCACTGGAAATCCCGCACATTGAAGCACACTTGATTAATCAAGTCTGCTGGAGCACGAAAACTGATGTGCTCCTGTAATCTTCCACATCATGTGTATCAGCATCCCCATGCTGCAAAAATGGCAGTGAGGTGCTTTGAAATAAAACATGTTCAATGAGCTTTAGTTCAGAGCGCCCTGCTGCAATTTTTTCAGTGTGGGGACATGCAGGGACGCTGATACACATGACGCATGGGTGCTTTTAATTACCGCAGCTTGCTAATTAAAGTGCCCGGCACCACATCCCAAAACACATGTAAAAATGCCCATAGAGGGCACCTAGCTCAAGTTAACAAGCTTTAACATGTAGATGCTTCTGTTTTAAGTGCCCTTAGTATAGCCTTAATCTGCAGCTTCACCCTGAGGTGTGGAGACCTGCTAAAGGATGTCTGGTTGACTTCCCTATTGCCAGCAGTGTTAAAGAAGGATGCTGCTAAAAGATGGGAAAGCAGGCACTAAATTACTATGGGTAAGGGGACATAAAACTGGAGATGCCAAGCTACTTACATCACTAGAGGATGATTTTTGGAGGGGAGAATTAATCTGTCCCAGGACTACTCAGTACAAGTACCGGAAAGGAGGTACACGGTTGTGATAGAGATTCCCACAATAAGTTGAATGAGGAAATTCAGTTGCAACAAGGGTGTAAAGGATAAAGTAGCCAAGATACTATTATGCTTGTTTGAAAATCAGTGTTACCAGATGATAAGGGCACAAGGGCTGTTTGCATTACAGTAGCCTTATTGGCTAATTCCTTTAATGACCAGAAATGTTTAATTTCTGCTGTGTTGGATAATAGGTTTCCAATTTGAATGGGGATATATTTAATCGTTAATTGGTACCCTGCAGAATTTTTAGTGCTGCTATTTGTGTGTGGGTCCTGGGGATTTTCATTCCGATTTGAGTTCATTTAAATGCATTATTTCTATGACTAATATTAAAAGCAAGTGCAATAGTAGTGTATTGTGGTCTTTTAATCAGCCAGGAGGAATTTAGGGTGGATTTGCTTATAAGCAAAAGCCTTGCAGAGTAATAAAGTGAAGAGCAGCTCTACTTAGAGCTGGGATTAAAGTTACAGGGGCTATTAATCCTCCTGCTCTTGATCACCAGCTGGGATCAGGAATAAATGTCCCCCTGATACAGTATTTGCACAATTCAGGTGCATTATGGGTTTTTTTCTCCTTCCATTTGATATAGGGTTGTTCTAAAGGGAAAATTTGGGACTGAGTGTGTCTTTGTTTGGAGATGATCATTGCCATGTCTCTGATATCTGCATTTAGGGCTTTTAGAAATCCCTGCAAAGAATTTTTTTGAAGAGAAAAAGCATCACTACTTACAGCATGGAAATAAGGACACTTATGATGCTACAGTGAAGTCACAGCTGCCTTCTGAGGCTGGAAAATAAAACATCTTCCTTTTGGCTTCCACAGGATTCAGACATGCGCATTACAAGGAAACATTTCTTCTCTTCCTAAAATGAGGTCTTAATTTTGTTGCAGTCAGTGAAAAGCAAAAAGAACAGAACTGCAAAGCTCAAACCTGAAAATGAGCTAAAAAAGGAGTTTATTTTCAAACTTGCAATATAAAATAGGCTGTTTTTGATTTTTCCCAATTTCCTGAAAACAGACCTGGGTGGGGGTGAGGTCCATATTGTATGGGCCAAAGTCCTGGTTTTATTAGACAGCATTGGTATTTACCACCAGGAGATGGCAGACGCTTGTGTTTCCTACAGTATATGAACTGTGACAACAAAACAGCACCTTGGCTCAGCTCAGTCTTCGAATGAGCTGTGGTGTACACACTCTGCAGTGGTCATGCCTCATTGCCTGGTCCAGAAACCAAAGCAGACCCAGAGAGAGGATGGGGAGAACACAGAACAAATGGACACGGGTCATAAAGGGAGAAGGGCTTTGAAATCGATGTGGGATGTTCCACACACAAAGCACAGTTGTAGGGGACAGTTGGTGTCGGTGCCCAGTAATTTCTTTCCTATATAATCAAGTCTGTTAGTTAATTACACTCTACTTAAGTTTACATAAAAAACTAGCTAGCTGCTGTTAGTAATGCAGATCAACACATTTTCCTATGTTGCTTCATACCCTGAACCATCTTTCATCACTTTGTCCCACCCCAGATTTCTTCAAGGCTGCAGTATGAATGTGCTGAAAGAAAAGTGCCTAAGAGTGCTGAGGAGCCCAAGGACAAACGCTAGCCATGCAGATCCAGCAACACTAACACTGATCAGCAACACCATGGGGAGGACTTCCTTGATGGGACATAGCTTCAGTGGCCTTTCAAGGAGTCTGTTTCTGTGACTGCATGTGGAGGGGAATCAGCGGTGGTGAAAGCGGTGGAAATGCCTCCATTTAGTCCACAACTGCTGCAGAAGGCCAGCACTGCCTGGATTAGTCGTTACCAGTCAGGTAGCCTGTGTAACAACTGTACGGGGGTTCAGCTCCGCCCTGGCCAACAGCGTCACAAGACTAAAGGAAAAGGCACAGAGAGGTTGGGAACAATGGCACCATAGGGCTGAAGGACTGGGCTACGCTAAGGATTTGTGAAATACATTTTGCAAACAGAAGACTTAAGCTTCCAAGTCTGGGGCAGAGGAGATAGGAAGTGGGAGCCCATATCTGTCTTATTAGGTATTCCCTGGGCCTTCTGTCTGCCATGCTCTTCTCTTCAGAGGGATCTGCCTAAGGGGAATGTCATGGTACAGACACACCTGCCCTTCCTCACTCTTGGGCTGCCATTTGAACAAAGGGCCTGCTGCATGAAGAGACCTTTGACTGGGATCAGTTGATACTGGAGCATTCCCCAGCCAGGCCTTGGGCCCAGCCCCTGGGCAAGGCATGGCCTCTGCTGGAGGCTGCAGACACGGCTTGTGCCCGTCAGTGGCATCGCAGGTGGAGATCTTGCTCCTGTGAACCCTCAGTCTGGCTAGGGCTGACTTGACCCGGTCAAACTGGTCCAGCAGGTTGTTCAGGGCAGAGGGAAGGCGCTCCAGATAAAACTCCACCTTGTAGGGCTCAGGGGCAGGGCTCTCGGGAAGGGCCAGCTCCTCCGAACTGAGGGAGCCGGAAGAGACGGTGGAGCTGGCACAGCGAACGACCGTGCCAGCCGAGGGGAGTCGGGAGCGTTTGGAGATCCCAGAGGAATGGGAGAGCAGGGAATCCATCCCTTCAAATTTCACTTTGTGACGGAACTGAAAGACAAAAGGAGTGGGAACGTGGATGATCACACGGCCTCCTGTCACCAAGGACGTGGGAGCTACAGTGGCTATGTCCCCTGTCCCTGAAGGTTACATACAGGCTTTTTGATCCCACTGTACATTTTGTCAATAGCTATGATGGGGTTAATACGGGATCAACCAAAATCATATAAATCAGTAAACAGGGCTGGAAGGGACCTCCAGAGGTCAGCTAATCGAAATTGAACCCCTTGCCTGAAGCAGGATCATCCTTATTCGAACCACCCCATACTAATCCATAATTTAACCTCTGTGTAAAACTACCATCAACCCTGACACAACCCAAGACACGACACCCAAGCCTGCCACAGGTAAGCAGGGGAACCACAGCAGTCAACATCCTGCTTCTGTAAAAGTTGGTTATTTGCTCAAGAGATCCCAGGTAGAGGGCTACCCCTGTGCTACAGAGGAAGGCAAAACCCCCCACAGTCCATACCAATCTGACCACAGATTGGTAAAATTCCTGCCTGACCCTAAATCTGGCAATCGGTCTGATCCTGAGGAGAGGGACAAGGCCCCGTAGCCAGCAACCTCTGGCTTTGGTCTCAGCAAGAGCATTGGCACATCCAGTCAAAGTCCCCAGTGTTGGCTGTAGCCAACATCCAATGTCTCTGAGGAAGGCTTAAACCCTCTCCCCAAAAAACCCAAAAGAACAACATACTTGTCATGTAGCAGAAAAGCAGGGGCAGAATTCCCTCCCAGCCTCGTATGGCAACCAGCAAGCCCAGAAGCCTGGGAAATCTCCATAGTAGAACATACACACAACTATACCTGGATCATCCCCGACCAGTGGCCGTCCATCCTCTTCTTGAACACCTGCAGTGATGCAGAGGCCACAACTGCCCCAGGTGTCTATATTCCACTGCCTCATTGTTCTAACAAGGAAGAAGTTTTTGCTGGTATTCAATCTAAACCTACTTTGCTGCAGCTTCAGATATTTAGTAAATGGCTGAAGGGCTGTTGGAAAGTCCAACAGGTAGTTTGCAACCATCTCCCAGTGGTGATGCGTAGGGGATGCATGGGGGTGCACGTGCACCCCTGAGAGTGCTGGTGCTCCCCCTGACAGGCAGCGCTCCCTGCTTAGGTGATGGGCAGGTGGGAGTGCCGGTGCCCCCCCGCGAGTGCTGGGCAGTGAGTGGGGGCACCAGGTGAAGCACCAGTTATCATGGAGCGCTGCTTGTGCTTCCTGGTCAGTAAGGTTGGCAGTGGGGGGACACCCCCCTCAATCACTGACTGGCTGCTGGGGGGAGGGGGGCGGGCACATGCCCCCCTGACCCAGGTGGCACCAGTCGCCCATGTCTCATGTCTTCTAGAGATATGCTCGCTGGCATCCATGATGGGCTATTTGTGTCTCTGGTGGACTTATAGCTCTGGGAAAATGGAAGCTTGTTGCCAAGGGTGGCTGGCTTTCGTGAGACCTGAACATCAGCACAGAAGCGGAAAGGGATCTCAGTCATAGTGGACTCCAAGATGAACATGAGTCGTCAGTGTGATGAAATCACCAGCAAAGCTAACCGCACTTGATCACGCATCAGCAGATGCATGACGAACACAACCAAGGAGGTGATGCTTCCCCTCTATGCAGCATTCGTCAGACTGCAGTTGGAGTACTGCGTCCACTTTTGGGTGCCATACTTCAAGAAGGATGTTGATAGACTCGAGAGGGTCCAGAGGAGGCCATTCATATGGTTTGGGGCTTACAGGACAAGCCCTATGAGGAGAGAATGAGGGACCTGCACCTCTTCAGCCTCCGCAAGAGAAGGCTGAGAGGTGATCTTGTGGCCTCCTACAAATTCATTACAGGGATGCAGCAAGGGATCGGAGATGTTCTGTTCACCAGGGTGCCTCTTGGAGTAACAAGGAACAATGGTCACAGACTGACAGAGAGCAGATTTAGGCTAGATGTCAGGAAAAAACATCATGGTAAGGGTGGCCAAAATCTGGAATGGGCTTCCAAAGGCAATGGGGCTGTCCCCTACCTTGGGGGTCTTCAAGAGAAGGCTGGATAGGCATCTAGCTGGGGTCATCTCACCCCAGCACTCTTTCCTGCCCAAGGCAGGAGGTTGGACTCGATGATCTGCTGAGGTCCCTTCCAACCCTAGCATCTATGAATTTATGAATGAATCTATGAATCATGTAGCATCTCAGCCCCTCCCAGCCACCAATGAACTTATCCTCATACCACTCATACAAAACACCACCCCACTTTACAACAGAAAGCAATGAAGAGACAGCACCTTTTCCACAGTCACATAAGATGTCTATGGAGGGAAATGCATCCAGATCTCAGGAACCCCAAGGCTGGCTTCTTGTCCACAAAATCAGCCTTCCCTTCTCTGAATTGAGGGGTAATATTAAGGACCATTTTGCATTGTACCCTCCCAACTCACTGTTTCATCCAATTCCGGTTTCTGTGGGGTGAAATCCTGCTCCAGATCACATCCATGTGACCTCTCTGCAGCCACTGCGGACACACGGGTGTTGCAGGGCAACATTTGCCCCTTATCATTCAGAGCAAAAGGCAAGGGGAGTAAAATTTCCTTCTGATCCTGAAGGAAAGTCACTCCAGGTCAGGAAGGAGATGATGGTGGGAATGGTGGGTTAGACTGATCTTCGCTGAACAGGGATAAATCCAGAGCAACTTTACTGAAGGAATTCACCCAGATCCTGGGTCAGATGTAAGCTCTGACTTTCCCCTAGCCTAAGAGTGAAGAAGCAAGGAGATTAAAACCCCTCTTTCCTCCAGAGTGAGTGGCACTTTGGCACCTGGGTGCTGGCTTATGGGTAGAGCAGAGCAGGTCCCTGTCTAGTCTACAGTCAAGATTTTTCCTTTGCTCACCTCTTTGGTTTTGCTGAGTCCCATCCAGAGCTTGAACCTCTTCACAAAGAATTCGATCATCTCATAGTCCTGTGGCTCAATGGCGGGGCGGTACATTTCAGCTCGGACACTGCGGTAACTGTGAAGGATGATGGCGCACAGGAAGCGGCTGCTGATACAGAGCAAGCTGACCATGTAGCTGAGAATGTAGACAGCTCCGAGGATGGGGAAGTCCTGGATCAGGGACCGGAAAGCCATGTTCCCACGGAGGGCTGACAGCAGAGCGTGGAAGGCACATGGCAATGTCCTGAACTCCTCTACTGTGGCAGAGAAGGCCTGGGGATGAGACAGAGGGAAAGCAGAGGTTAATCACTTGCAAGGGCCCCATTTCCAGCTAGAACAAGCATCTTGATGCCTATCTTGCTGAGGTCATCTGATCCCAGAAGTCTTTCCTGCCCAAGTGCAGGGGGCTGGACCTGATGATCTGTAAGGTCTCTTCCAGCCCCTAACAACTATGAAACTATGAAACATACTAGCACATATCCTCCCCACCAGAAAAAAGGACTGGTCCCCTCTTGTGCTTCTTGCTGTCTGATGGCGTAGTGCAAAGGAGGTGGCATATGAATGTATACGACTCAACAGAATCTGATCTTGTCCCAGCAGAGAGTGGGTGCCTCAAAGGCATGTTTTGTGGGGAGTAATGAAGGGAGATTAAGGACTAAATGGGAATACAACTTCTGCCCTTGGGGAAGGACAGTCCTCCATTGCAGAGCTCATATTGGGTCATGGATGTTCTCGATATATACAGGGATGCGCTCTACGGTGCCCAGCCCAGGTGGGAGCCAGGATGATGCAAAGCCTGATCCTACACACACTCGAGAACTGACCTTGGCTCAACTTACCAGGTATCCACACTGAGCATAGATGAGGAGGAGCAGGAGGAAGAGGAGCGTGGCTGCCAGGAGCTCCCTCTGGGCGTGCTGGAACGTCTTTCCAAAGGCCGACCATCTCCGGACAAAGCGCAGCTGCCGCACGATCTAAAGGGAGAAGGCCCGTTGGGAAGTGGGAAGGCTTGTGAGATGTTATCAGAAGGGTGAAGATGCTACGAGAGGTGTTGTCGGAGGAGTCTGCATGGCATCATAAAACCCAGTGAGAAGCGTGTTGGCGCAAGGGCACCAACTGTCTCCTGCAGACTCAGTCTATGTTACATTACAGCCTCACCTAACATCAAGATGCCCAGTTGGAACATGGTTGTTAAAAGCTGTAGCCCAGGCTACATGTTCCTAGCCTGATCCTGTTCTTCTTCGGATAAAATGATGGGATTGTTCAGAGTTTTAATCCTGTTATAGGGTTAGGTCCAGTCTACACTGACCATGTTTTAGGCGGATCAGAGAACAATGGAGGTTTCTATGGCATCCTTAATGAATTAGCCAGATGGACACAAAGCATGGGGTAGTTTGTCTGCACACTCTCTTGGTTACAGCAATGTTTCAGGGTATCTCAGCTGCTTCTAGAGACCTCCATCCCTACCTGTTTCTGGAAGAAACCCTATCCCCTCAGTTGTCCAGGAGGCAGGCTTCATGGTTTCTTCCTCTGCACTGACTACAAGCTCTGGCTTTCTGCAGCTGTTATTTACCTGTTTATTTGCTCATTCTTTCATTGTCTGTTCATTAGGGAAATAACAGTCAGCAGTGAACCATAAATACCACCAGCCCGGGAGAGAGCAGATGGGCCACTCTGCAGATTCATTAGGAAGCAGGAAAAAAGAATGAAGATACTATTACCCCTCAGCAGCAGCTCCAATGACAATTATAAGGTCATTGCAGCATAATTTAATGCACAGGTATTAACGAGAAGGGATACATCATCCAGGTCATTAATGGATCAGGCCTGACACCCTGCCACACCCCTTGCCACCATGCATCAGGGCTGCTGGAGGAAGAAAGATCTCTTGCAATGGTGGAGGTATTATTATAGTGACCAGATGGGCCGGAGCAGCCAAGACACTCAGTATAATGGAGTGATGTGCAGTGGAGGAGCAGATCCACGCATCAGCAAGCTGTCCCCAGCCCAAAACACAGATACAGAATCTCCCGATCAACTTATTTTATTGAATTGAGCTGTTAAATCTCACACAATTAATGGAAAAGTCACTGCTTGGGTTTCAGTTTCGCTCTCTGGTCTACTCTTGTTTATGTCTCCATTGGAAGCAACAGTTGGGGACTTTTATCCCAGGAAGCTTTGGATGGCTAGCAGCAAAGACTGGGATTTTTAGAAACATCATGCAGCAGACATCATGTTATATTCTCCAGCCTCTAGGTTTTCTCTACTCCCAGGTGCCCGCCTGTGCAGTAGGGTGCAGAGGAAAACTTGAAACAGCCTTGGGTATAACTAGAATCAGGTTGATGTAATAGAGAGCTGAATCTGAACCTGATATATTCTTAAGCATGACATCCAGATGGGCTCTGTAGCAATGGGCATTTGGCAAATGCCAAGGGTGCCAAGTAACACGTCCTTGGTAGCCAACAGGAAAGCTCTCTTGGTAATTTTAATGGGAGATGTGTTAAGTTCTTAATAAGCAACTTTAACCACTTGGAGAGACATCTATGGAGACACAGAGAAGGACTGGCTGATGCATTGGCACTGGGAAATGGAAGTCTTGGTTCTTATAGATATGCCACCAGCGAGCCACACATGGCTCCATGCATTCACCCACCTTCAGCATAGCAATGGTCAGTAGCAGGGCAGATAGGTTGACTTCCATCTGGGCCAGCACTGCCACTTCATAGAAGCTGGTGAAGGCCTGGCGGTGGTCCCAGTGATGCTGGAGCTGCACCTCTGCCAGCCAGATGCGAGCAAAGTGCAGGGCGCCAACCATAAGGGACAGCAGTGCCAGGAGCAGCTGGAGGCCGCAGCGGCTCTGCCACAGCAAGGAGGCTCCCTCCCGAGAGAGGAGAGACAGCTCTGACAGCAGGAAGGCCACACTGAAGAGGAGCAGAGAGATCTGAAAGAAACCAGAATAAGTGAGAAAGGGAGCTGCCCTCCTGCTGCAGTCCCCATGCTGACTTACATAGCAAGGTCAAGAGCAGATACCACAGAGATGTGGGAGCTAGGGGGCTATATCTGGAGCTCATATGAATGGTGAAGATGAGTAGCATCATCCCAACAGAGTAGTTCTTCCACACAGGAACCACCCCAAGATGGGGCATGCTATTCAAAACTAGAGTGGGAGGAACATTCATTTCATTCTTCTGGCAATCAGGTGCAGCCTTGAGACCTACCGTCAACAGAAAGTACGTACCACCATGGCAAGTGGCAGGTCCAGACCGGTGCCTAAGTTCAGCATTTGGAAGGGGAGGATGATGGCTGAAGAAACAGCTGGTCTGACTGATGGGAACTCAACCAGAAGCACCACTGCCACATACAGGTTAACATCAGCGTTGTACTGAGTGAACTCCAGAAACACAGCTCTGCTCCTGTTGGGCAGGGAGAGAGAGAGAAGCACAAGGGCAGGACTTAGACCCCAATACTGCATCTACTTCAATCCCCACTTGCAATTTTCTGAGTGCCCCAGGCGACTTGCCTTTCATGGATCCAATTGCTAGCTTGCAGGTCACCCAGAGTCTTCTGGGCTTTGGCAGAACTGTTTCCAAGCTCCCTCCAGCAACCGGCATTGCTGTGGTAAAGCCCCCCATGTCCCCAGATCCAAAACCTGCCAGAAGAAACCAGGATGGGAAGAGAGCTCCAGAAAGGAAGCTGTAAAGTGAAGCGCAGGCGAGACTCTGGGGTTTGGACATAGGGCTTGAAGTCTCAAACTGTGATGGGGATGGGCCAGGCCTGTGTTGACATGAAAAACCCAAGGATGTTGCAGTTACAAGTGCTAAAAAATCCAATGGTGGCCTAGTGCTTCCACACGGTGCTGGGGAATAGGTACTATCCAGTGGGTGATGCGATCTGAAGTTCATGACCAAAGGCATCACAGATTTAATGGCATGTTCAGTGAGAACATGTACGTCTAATCCTGGCTAAATCCCAGCTCAGTTTCCCTCATTTGCAATGTTGTGGCATACTCCATTTCTTCAGCCGCGCTGCTGGGCAGTGGTTTGTGGGATGGTGACGGTGGCTATGTGCCATTATTCCCTGTTTATGTACCATCTGAGGGGGTTGCTTTGGAAAGGTGCCGAGAGCATCCTGAATGATGTTAAAAGCATCCCCAATACCCACCAACATCAGTGGGAGCTGTGGATGGGACAGCAGCTTGCAGGACTGGGTGTGACATGCTTTAGGTTCCTTTGGGATGAGGGCTGCTCTCTAAACATATGGGCCATTATCAGTGAATTCATCTGAGACTCATGGAAATTGCAGACGGCACCGACCAAGGTGGAGGTAGGGAAAGGACTCTGGGATAAATTGCATCTCTGTGGAGTCACCGTGTTGGGTCATTTGAAGGTTTCTTGGTAACCGCACGAGGGAGACCTCCCTGCCAGTTCTAGATGGGCTTGGCCAACAGGGTGAAGCATCCCAGAGCAAAGCCTCTTGGCTGAATGCCGGCCACATTTCTGCTCCCAGCTTCTGCTCAGCACCCACCCCTCTCTGCACTGGCATCCTTACCCTACGGAGCCATGGGACACATTCTGAATGCAGGGATTGAAGCTCGTGCCACTGTCCACTTGGCTACTCAGGGAAGCCTCTGGTCTCAGTGCCGATAGGTGCCACAGGGGACAGGCTCTGTTGCTGGTGACATTGTGCGTACAGAGAAGTCCGAGCCCAGGCTGGGGGATCCCTGAGGGTGTTGAAAAGGCAGAAAGAGATTTTGAGTAAGATCTTGAAGAGCTGCCCAGTTTGAAAGTCCCTGTTCTGCTCTCCAGAATCAGTTATTTCAGTCTCACCCTCCACACCCGGACTATGCCCCCCATGTTTTTCTGCCATGTCCTTCCTAGCCCATGGCTATGCCTCCACCTCCTCCATGAGGGATCATCTAGGTTTTCCTGCATTGCTCCTTCCAGTTCAGCCCATTCTTCCTTGGGAGATGCCTCCAGCCCAGATCACTCTAGTGACAGCCTTCTTTGATCTCCTCTTAGCCAAAAAGGCTTGTGAAAAGCAACACAGTGTGGAGGTCTGGGTCCTCCAGTCCTTATTACGAACAACCTCTCACAGAGTCAAGGCTGGAAGATCAAAACCAGGAATCTCCATCAAGGACCTTTTTCAGGAGCTTGGTGTGCTCCCTCTGCCACTAAGATTCACTGCCTGGAGTTGCCCATTGCTGCCCTCAGCCACTGGGATGACCCCTGATTTCCCTTTCCCCATCTCCCTGGTAGCTCTGTTTTCTCTGAGTTCTACCATATGCCTTCTTCTCTTGTCTATCATTCCTCTGCATGCCTTCATCTGGGTGCCTGGTCCTCCAATCTCAGCCCCATCCTTCCTTTCCCAAAGCTCAGAGTCTGGGGAAGCCTGACCCTTGGAGTAGTGGATGTCAGCGTGACCTCCTCCATCCACCAATCTTACACACCTTCACTATAGAGAGAAACCAGTTAAAGGAACTCCAGTACTCCCAGCAGTGGTGAGAGCAGGGAAATGGGAGCCAGGACTGCTAACTCCGCGAATGACCCCAAGCAAGTCAGAGCCTTCCTGTGTTTAAATGTCCACATCAGTAAAATGGGGACAATGCTTGCCTTAGGGTCTATACTCTAAAATTAGTTTAGTTTTTTATTTAGTTAGGGTCTAACTAAAAGGGGGTGGCCGAGTCTCTCTGGCAGGGGCTCTGCTTCCTGCCTAAAAAACATCTCCAGGACTATAGACCTGAACTCCTACTGCCTCTCTCAACATGTCCAACTTCATAGAAATCCTAGCCAAGTAGGGCTGGAAGGGTTTTCCATAGGCTATCTAGTCCAACACCCTGCCTGAGCCAGGATCATCCCTATCCAAACCAAACTTGGTGCCAGGCAGCACCTCAAGTGAATTACCAGGACTCCCACGCAGATCCAGAGGTACATTCATGATGGGGCTCTCCTGCCGGAGACGAGGTGTCCCCACCAGGATCAGTCGGGGGTTGCTGTACAGGTAGTTCAGCACCACGGAGTCTATCCACTCCCACGTGTCAGTGGGACTGCAAGACAAAGGGGTCACTAGACAAACAGGTGAATTCAACCCACTGAAATGCAACCAGGGCCTGGGCAAATATACCCTGAAGTGCCCTTACTCCCACCCTGACCGTAGGGTCATGATCTGGAATCCCAGACTTCATTTTCAAGACATGTAGCTTGGTCTGCCTGATGGCGGTGAGGAAAACTGTGATAACACAAGCTGGGTGTAAATCAGCACAGTGCCGTCTTCCCTGAGTCTACGGAAAGTCTGACTCCAGCTCTGTCATATGGGAATGGCCTATGGCTTGATTGCCAAGTGATAAAAAGACCAACTTAAACAGCAATGTGCTTAACCCTATCACTTCCAGCTCTCATTACTGTTTGGGTTGCAGTAACAGCTCAAGCCCCTTTCACAGACCCAGACCCCACTGTGCTTGGTGATGTACAAATACAGAACAAAACCTGAGGCATCCCACTAAAAAAGTTGCTTTTCCCATCCCAGCCTACCTTCCCCTCCTTTCCAGGTGCCCAAAGTCCTGACTGTTTGATGCCAAAAATCTATAATTTTTCCATTGCAATGTCTGCAGTATGATGATGATGATGATGACGATGAAGCACTCAAAGGCTTCAACCAGGTCAGGACTACATTGTGCAAGTGCTGTATAAAATCGACTACCTGTGACAGCCTCTGCCCCAAGCAGCTTGAGTGATCCTTTCAAATCCCCACATTGCAAAGAGAATTAAAAGAAGGTTTGTATATGAGACATTCACCTGGATGTCAAAATAAATAATGCCAAGGATCCTGCACTGGCTGTGACTGTTTTTGTCATAGTCATGGCTGTCGAAGGAGTTTTGTAGTGAAACTGCAATGAGCCATCCTTGACCTTGCAGCCAGGTAGATCCTAAAGTCACTGAGACTCTGGGCTGTCTTGGCAAACAGACATAGAAACCACTGTACTGGATCACAGAATATACAGCACGAGCTGCACTATCTCCAATGACCTGTACTACTACGGATGGCAGCTATGTTATAAACTAACTCTACAAAAATCTCCTTTTTAAGCCCCATGAATCAGTTTGATTTATGCCGAAAGCACAAGTCTGTGGGGTGCAGAGTGCAATGAGACCCAAAGGCCACTGGAATAAATCGCTGCTGCATCCATACCCTGCCAGAGGTCCTCACCTGTGCATGGAGGTAAAGTTCAGGCCCCTTTCATTGGTGGCAGTGATGGCTTGTTTGACAGCAGTGTGCAGGAGGCGGATGTTGCTGTCCTGGAAACTGCGCTGGTAATTAATGATCAGAACAACCAGGAGGAAGAGCATGTGGGTGAGGCAGCTCTGGGGAGGGGAGGAAACAGAGGCACTGAATAAAGACAACGCTTGAGCACACCCAACCTGAGATGAGAAAGGGCACTGAGATGAACGTGGGACACCTATGGATAGAGCCCAGGGCTGGGATGTAGATGACCTGGATTCTATTCTAGCCTGTGGGGTGATACTGTGCCTCACTTTCCCCATGTGTAAAAGCAGAGATAACAATTCTGATCTCCCTTATAAAGCATTTGACGATCCACTGATGGAAAATGCTGCAACAAGAGCAGGTGATGACCATTTTTTTTGATTACCAAAGCAAGCCAACGGTCAACTCTAACCTTGTCTTCAAGAATGACCAGGCCCAGACACTGCAGCAGAAGATGCTGGAAAGCCATCGGGGCAGTCCTGGAACTGCCTAGGCTTGAAAACTAGCCCAGTTCTGTAACATCGTCCCCTCTGGAAAACCAGCCTGAGGTCTGGATGAAATCCAAAGAACTTCAGCTATAGTTATAATTACAACTTATATGGCTGGTAGCTGAACACATGCTGGCATCTAGTGGCCAGAGAGGGTCAGGACGGGTGTGTCACCACCCAGACAGCCGCCACATGTGTGATGTGATTCAGTATCTTTTATTGGACTGATCTGCAGTTGACAGAGAGGTTAGACAAGCTTTGGACCAAAAATGCCCTTCCTCAAGTCTGGGAAAGAAGCAGAATACAGCTGGAACGATTCCTTTTGTCCGACTCCATTACGCTACTGAAAGTCATTACTGCTCCAAGGCAGACGAGGTTCTTTGGGTAAAGCTGATATCTTTTATCAGACCAACTCGAATAGTTGGAAAAATTCTTCTTAGCAAGCTTTCGGGTACAAAACCCTTCATCGCTGCTCTGATACACACACGTCTTCTCTGGTAAAAAAGACCATCAGTCCAAAACAATGCAAGTCAGTCCAATGAGAGATGCTGCACATGCTGCCTGGATTGAATGCAGGCAGTACCCAGCTGTCTGCGGTGACCTCCAGCTCCTTCTTGCTTTCTACAGCATCTCAGCTACAAGCACCCACGGTGTATTTATACTGCTGCATTTGAGCTATGACTGGGCAGAAGGGCTGGAACCAGTTCCCAGTGGGTCCCTTTGACTAACTGGAGAGGCTGTGTTCAGCTCCCTGGGGCTGGGCGTGGTGATGGAGCATGAGGAGAGGGGATCCCAGTTAAGGTTCCTCAGAGCCCAGTGCGATGTCCTGTTTTCCCTCTCTCTGTCTCCCAAGGATTGGGGCTGCACAGTGCACATGGACACCTCTGTAGCAGCACAAGGCAAAGTGAGTCTGCAGGAGCACATTACCCTCATCAGTGCTTGCAGTGCCCGCACTTTTCTCGCCTCCTCCTTGGCCTGGAGCAGCCCATACCCACAGGGCACTCGCACCTTCCCAATGCGCTCAGGCACTGGCTTCACCAGTGGCTCCTCCACCAGCCCCTCTGCTTCACTCTCCACTGGCTTGGTGATGAGAGCAGCTCGTAGGGCCTCCAGCACCACCTGAGATGAGAGGATAGTACAGAGCACGTGGGCCTCAACTCTTCAGGCACAAGGGACTGGCCTTGCCCTGGGAACACCTGGCCTCTACAGCCCAGGGCATAAAAGGTCCTGCCATCCTCGACCAGCAGAACAATGTCCAGCGGTAGAGGTGGGGAGCAAGGTTTGTGCAGAAGAAAAGGAGAAGAGCTTGGGGGAAGATCAAAGCTTCCAGCCTCCACTGAGGGCAATGTGCTGGCCCCAGGCAGGATTTCTTGCCTGCTGCTGGCTCATTTGTGTGAAGGTGGGCAAAAGTCCCTTCCCCAGAAGGAAAATGAAATGGGTGAGAGGAGGGACTTCATCCCACCTTAAGGGTGCTGTGAATTAACCGTACCCTATGGAAAGGCTTTGCTCTTCCATAGTCTCTTCCAGGTGAGTCAGAACGTGACTCACCTGGAAAAGACTATGGAAGAGCAAAGCCCACCAGGGTAATTGCCACGTACCACACACTGGAGAATGCCCCCAGGAGGGGCTGTTACCTTCAGGGGCTCCAGCACCACAAAGGAGGTGATGAAAGAGAAGACAGAGGAGATGAGCCACATAAGGGCAGCAGGATCCTGGAGAGAGGAACCGTAGAGGATGATGGTGGTGAAGCAGCTTGCTACGAGCATGAAGATGAAGGCATACGCCATGGGCAGCATCCAGCCAGGAAACAGCCACTCCGGGGGGCGTCGGGACACCCCTGCGGGGAAAGAAACCAGCTTTTTTCAGTCTTCATTCCTGGTTAGACCACACCGGACTTGAGAGGCTCACCTGGATGGACCTCCCTCGACCCCCCAGCCAGCTGCAACAGTCACTTGGTTAATACAGTATACTGGCCTTGCAATCACACTGAGTTTCCTTGCATGCATTCTCAACAGCACAATAAGCTATCCAGAAGAGTTAATAAAGGCCAAAGTAGGAGAAAGGGGCTGTTATGGGGATTTTCACACACAGCAAGCCACCAGTCTGTAGAGGTGAGGTTGTAGGGGCTGAACCAGGTGACTCCTCCTGAGATCCCACCTAGCTGCATTTTTCCGTGATCCTGCTGCCCAGATAACATTGACCAGCCCCCACCGCCCCCTCCACTACTGTCCACAAGGTCAGCAACAGGCATTTCTAGGGTGGCTCCCTTTCCCCAGGGTTATCACGCACCGATCCGGGTGGAAAAGGAGGATGCTGAGGCAGATGGAGGCTCTGGGCATGGGAGAGGAACGCTGCCGATGCTCATCATGGTGGAGATGTAGGAGAAGGACTTGTGCAAAAGGCCCCAGCTACTCCTTCCCAGCTCTGGGATCCCATCAGACCAGCCACTGCAAGAGCTTTTCACACAGTACCAGAAAGACCACAGTCAACACAGGCCTGGATTCAGAGCCTGTTGGCTGGACCCCTCCTAGCATCATCACAGCCTCAAGATCATGGGAATGAGGCCAGAGCTCCTGGCACCATCCAAAAGCATAGGGATGAGGAGAGTCTATGTGTTTCTACTGTCATCTTAGGATGTACGGACTGGAAGGGGCTCTGAGCTATGCCCGAGCTCTAGGGAGTTGGTGGGCCACACAAAGCTAAAACTCAGAGAAAGTAGAGTGGAAGTTCTGGGCTCTGAATTGCAAATGGCCACACAAAATATCGACATTGGGGATAGGGACCAAGGGGTTCATGTCTTCCTTAGCATGATCTCCTCCTCCTCCTCATGGTCTCTGAGGAGATCATCATTTCACAGCCACAAGGGACCATTAATAGCCAGGGTTCTCCCTGGCCTGGGTTCTTCCTTCCCAAACCACATACGTACGTGTTGGAGATGAGCTCCACCTCAGCTTGTGGGGAGAACCTGCCACTGTCAGATGTGATGCGGTCTGAGGAATTACTCTTCCGAGTCTCTGCAATGATGGAGTTGAGCAAGTCTTCCTCTATTCAGTAGGGAAGGAGAGAGGAGGGCTGTCAGCAGACGTGTTGCAGCTGGGCCAAGACCAGCTATAGCCTAGAACAAGAGTCAAGCCTTGTGCTTAGCTCTGTCCTCAATGGCAAAACTAGCTGGGTGTGTCTCTGCATTGTAGCAGCAGTGTTTGTCACATGAAAGCTATTATATCACCTGGTGCCTTCTGCACTGGAGATCAGGAATAGGGACTGGAGACAGAAGGGAGGGAGAGGGAAGAGGACAGGAAGGTCTGTTCTTTGAGGTACCAGAGAGGGTGAGGTGGCAGCCGTGGCTGGATCTCCTGCTGCCCTCAGATTCCCCTAGGGAGAAGGACAGGGGATCATCATCTGATGCAGACATAGATTCAATGCCCAGCTTCAGCAGGGCCTTCTTCCTCTTGAGGATATGACTTTGAGTCACCAGGGGGTCTGAATGCAGAAGATCAGGGACATCTAAGATACTGTCGCATGAGGGCCAGTGCTTCACAACTCTGCGGGACAAAAGGGTGATGCATTCATGAGCTCGAACCCCTGGGGCAAAGGACATCCCTTCCAAGCCTTAGTGGCCACAGACTTTTGTAGTGAGACCATTCTGTGGTTTGCCAGAAACCATCTTCCTGACAGTCTGGTCATCACTAATGAATTTTCCATCTGCAGCCTAACCACTGGACTGTTTTAGAAACATATCACTTCTGCTTGAATCTCATGCTTAAGATATGTTTTCCCATGTTCTTTACATGGGCTGTTCTCTCATCCCTGTGATGGAGGAACAGTGACCTCCACCCCCAAAAAAGCCCTTACTGACATCAGTCTCTCTGCAGTCCTACCTACCTGGAGGAACTGATTGTGGACAAGAACCTGTCCCCGTCCCACCCCCCTGCTGCAGATGTACCTTTCATTGCCCAGCTCGGTGAGGTTCTCCCGGGTGGAAGCTGGCCTCGTACTCACAAGGGACCCCTGAAAAGAAGATGATGAGTATGTTCAGAGGAACGAGGATGGGACCTGGAAAGTGTGATGTCTGAGGGATGTTTTGAGAACCCATCAATTAACCCTCCACAGGAAGCTCTGTCTTTTGAGAAGTCATCTTTCTGAAAGCAGTTGTGTGTCCATAAAGACATATGTCACCTGGTACGACAGTTTGAGAATCAAGAAGGTGCACGCACATCCACCCATATGCCCCGCAACCTCCAGGGGACATGGAGTTCCCCTCGCCATCTCTCCCCAGGAGAGGCCACTTTACTTACACAGCTGATGGAGCTCATGTCCATGATGGACTCCATCCCTCCTGGTATGGACAGGAAAGAAGAGCTGCCCAGATCAGAGCGATCAAGGCACACATCCATCTCCACGGTCTGAGTGTCCTGTGCAGGAGGGTCAGGGTCCTCCACAACCACCTGACAGAAACAAGAGGTCAGTTGGAAAAGCCCTGCCCAGATGCTCTAATCACATTAGCCGTGGGTCTAGAACTGGGGTCAGCTGCAGCTGGCAGGGATTTTGCGAAGCAAATCATCATTGGACAATTCAGATTTATCAAACAAACAGAGAGGAACAGGTCCGTTTGGATGCATTTTCCATCTCAATAATGTTTTGTAATTGTCCAGAGAACTCAACCAATGTCTTTTCCAGCTTTGTTTGTGGAGTGGGGGGCGGGGGTTGTAAAAAATTTGATTTCCTGTTCCAATGGACAAGTTTCTAAAAGCTCAAATATTCTAATTTTGGAGGAAAACTGTTTCCTGCACAGGCACCCTGCCTCTTTGTGCTAGTACATCGCCCTGTCCCACTAACATATTTTGCAATGTCACAGGCGTACACAGCTGGTCTGTGCGAAGTGGCTAGTATTCGTTTCGGATTTGGCCGATTCGGGGGACAGTGATTCAAATCACTGTCCCAAATCAATTCGGCTGGATCTGATTTGGAGACTCAGCTGCTGCTAAAGCTTCAAATTGGTCAGGCCCATCCCTCCCCAGCCCGGCAATGGCTGCCTCACAACCCAGCTCCTGGCACTTTAAAAGAAAAAAAAAGCCCTGACTCACTGAGTGCTGCAGAGTGGGGGTGATCCCCATTGCCCCCGCACTGCCTCACACTGCTGGGGGCTCTTCATGAGCCTCTTGACCCCATTTCTGTCCCACCTCCCCCCATGTCTACCCCGCCTGCCCCAGCTCTGGCCCTTTAAGAAAAAAAAAACAAAAAAAATCTCCAAACTCACTGGTTCCTGCCCGGCGGGGGGTGATCCCCACTGCCCCCCACCTGCTCTGTGCTGCATGGGGGGTGTCTGCATGAGCCCCCCCAAAGCCCTGAGGCCACTGCAGGAGCTGGTGAGTTCAGGGTTTTTTTTCCTAAAGGGCTGGAGCTGGGGTGGATGGGGCAGCCATGGGGCGGGGGTTGGGAGAGTGGGGGGCTCATGGAAGAGCCCTGCATGCAATGTAGGGCAGTGGGGATCACCCTCACCTGGCAGCAGCCGGTGGGTGGGTTTTTTTTAAAGCACCAGGAGCTGGGACGTGTGGGGCAGCCATGGTGGGGCTGGGGGAGCTGGCAGGGGATGGGGCCTGGCAGGGGTCCACCCATGGTCCCCTCCCTCCTCCTCCAGCCCCCGCTCCCCTGCCCCCACGTACCAGCTCCAAGTCTGTCTCCAGCTCCCTGCCTGAATCTCCAAAGCTCTCCGAATCCTTTCCAAATCAATTCAGAGAGCTTCGAATCAATTTGAACCTTTTTATTGGTCCTCTTATTTGATTCAGATTTGGAGATTCAGCTATCAAATCAGGCCGAATCTCCGCCGAATCGAATCAGCACCCGAAGCTTCACACAGCCCTAATACACAGGCATTGGCAAGGACAGACAAAAGAGCACGTGCGCCAACAGAGGGCATGCACAAATAGCATTTCATCTTGTTCTAATTTTCTATCTAATTCCAACCAGCTCTAATTTTCCACTTCCTTTGGCTGTGTGATTCAGGCTACAATGCCTGTAAAAGAGATGGCAATATTTCAAAGAGGATCTTGAAAAAGATCACAGGAATGGAGTGCCCTCGAAAAGGGATCAGAGAGACAACTTTGGAGACTGCAGCGTACTTTTAATGTTTAGTCACAAAACTGGGACAGTGCCAGGGTCTTCACCCTGATCGTGCCAAATGTCCCCTTCTCTCACTTGATGTGGGTAGAGAGGGATCTTTGGCGGGTGATATAGCAGGTGGGAGGAGGCTGTTGGGACATGGCAAAATAGTTAGTACCTGGCTGTAGGTTTTCCTGAAGATGAAGGCTAAGAGCATCTGGACTGGAAAAACCATCACAGCCACCACCATCCCCACAACTATGCTCTCTGCCGTCACGGAGGTCCGGCTCCCAAGGGGGATGCTGGGAGACAAATTAAACAAATTAAAGGCAATAAGATGGAAAATAGAGGAGTTCTCCATTAACAGTTACAGAGCGCTGGAACATGGGTTCCTGATACAGAGATGCATTTTGCACCTCTGGGAGCAAAGCTGTCGTACAAAGCATCCCATGCTCACTCAGCACCTGACTTGCCATTCAGGTTTGGATTTTCCGCAGAGTTTAAGGGAATTAGGTTCTCAAATCTCATTGTGATCCAGGGAGGATTTAGGTGCCTCAATGCTGCTTTGATGCTTCCATCGCCAGTGACTTTAACCCTTGAGTTTTCCCTTGGCTCTTTCTCCATACATCCCATCCCTCCCTCATCCTCACCTTGCATGACGCACATCTGCAAGACCCCACCTGGAGGAGCAGGAGTGTCGAGGGACCCACCTGGAGCCTTCCACTCCAATGGCACTGTACCAGAGCATGCAGACAGCCAGGAAGAGGTACGCCACGAGCAGGCAGCAGGTGATCCTCTGCACCCGGGTGAAGCGGCTGCGGGGAGGGCGGGCCCAGACCGAGAGCCACACATGCCAGTCAGAAAAGCCGAGGCGCAGCTGGGCGAGGAACACCCGAGAGAAGCTTCTCAGCTCCTGGGGGCCTGAAGGCAACATGATGGGAACACTCAACCAGATCTTCTCTTCCGTCCTGGGGGATACTTTCCTCTTTCCCCCAGGCTCTAGTGGCCTCTTCCATGGTCACCAACACCATTCTTCCTCCTCAGTCACCACCTAAGTTCTTGCCCCGCTGCTCTCTCCAGCAGCCCCCTCTCCACCACTATTCATATGAACTCCCTCATCACAGTTATGGGCACCCACACCTATGTCAAAGACACCTAGGCTCCCTCTCCACACCACCCTTTCTCCTGCCAGCATAGATCATCACCTACGGTCAAACTGAACATGTAGTTTCTTGGGCAGGGCCCTGGACTGGGACTGAGTGCTTGGTGGGGTCTTTTCACAGTTCCCCATAAGGCCTGTTGTGGGGCCTTGGGCAAGCAACTGCCCTTGTCTATGCTGTTGCCTCCCCTCCCCAACTTGGTTTAGTTAGATGATAAACTCTTCAGGGACTGTCTTGCACTAGGTATTTGTATAGCACCAAACACAAAGGATCCTGGATAGTTAATATAATAAAGGTGATAAGTGGAGCATTGGGCCTCCCTTAGACTAGACCTCCATGGGACAACACTTACATGCAGCCAAGACCACCTTTTCAACCATCCCTTCGTTCTTCTCATTTTCCACCGACAACCAGTCATCCACCAGGAAGAAATACATGTTGTCTGTCTGTCTGTCCCACACAATGACATGTTGCAGGTACCAGGAGGGGTCCAACCCTGAGGGTACAGAGAAGACGGGAGAATTAAACAGCTGCACTTCCAATCACCAGCTCTTGATCAAGTTCAGGAAAGTTCATGCCAAGAGCCATCCTCAGCTGTGTGAATGCTGCTTGTGAAATCTTATTGGCAGCAGGAAAGCCCCATCAATGCAACATGTCACACACCCAACCTAGGTCTGGGATGTGGTGGGAGCATGGGAAGCAGGCGACGTTCAACAAGCTAGATTGCCGTCATAACATCTAAACAGCCCTGCAAGGTGCCTTACCAGTGTTATCGTGCCAGATACGGATCTTCCAGATCTCCCCCAAGTTTGCATTCGTCTCCACCTGGAAAATATCATTGCTGTTTCTCTGGAAGGCCCAGCCTTTGTCCAGGTGGCGAGAACCACTTTTATTCAGTCCGTATAAACTAATCCCGATATGTGCAGTTGTACCTGTAGAGAGATATGAACTGTGATAGCTTACATTGTATCTGCTGTGTCCGCTGGAGGTCATTAATTTGTCCTCTCACAACCACACCTTACTCCCAACAGCTGAAATGACACGCGGTTGGGTCTTTGGTTTCACCCAAGTACCTCCAAAAATGCCATCAAACAGGGTGATGCAGAGTTTGGTGAGGGAGGTTCTGGTTTCTCTGTTCAAGGGATGAGTAAGGAGGGACTGCCATCCTATCATGTTTCCAAAGTCATTCAGCCCCAGGTTCTCCTCTTTCCTCTGTACTCAGTTATACCCCATCCCCATGGACATGACTTCACCAATGAAGCCCAGCCTGGATTTGAGAAAGCCCAGCTCTTCTGGCTCTCCTCTGCATATTCCTTTACTTCTGGCCCTTTTTTTTTTTTAAAGCTGCCTAAATTGGTGTCACTCTACAGCTGCTGCACCAGAAAGATGAAGTACCCAAGAAGCCGCCGCTTTTAGGATGCTTTCATTTCAACATTTGATACAGGACTTCACAGCCCCCTGTCCCTGCCCATCACTATACCTGATCCTCTTTTCCAGCCAGTCTTCACCATTACCCAGTACTTGTACCTCCCGGGCTGGCCGCAGCGAGGGATGATCCCCACCCGGGTGATATCAATGTCATCCAGCTTGTGGGCAATCAGCACCATCACCAGGTAGATGGAGAGGAGCACACAACAGGTGATCACTACCAGCGGTGTCTGCGTGGCGCGCTCACTCTGCAATCACAGTGTTGGGGAAGGTAGAACCACGGGGAGAAGCTGCTTCTTGGGTTAACTGCCCACCCACCCCAGAGGAGATGCAAAAGCCGCAGGGTGCACCTGTGTCACCTCTACTTATACGGTGATTCTAATATGCCCATCATCCATGTATCTGGGTACCTGGACTCCTTCAGTAGCAAAGTGACTGTGGATCCTATCACTACAGATTTATCCCCCTTTGGAAAAGATCTAGAGGAACCATCATCATGCAGGACCAAGAGGGAATAGTTCCTCAGAGCTCCTGCATTCGGTCACAAGAGAGCAGCTCACTACACAGCTGGAGTCACAAGCTCATGGGCAGCAGCCAGCATGGAACTGCAAGCCTGGCACTTGACTCAACAGCAGGCCCAGCTTTCTAGAGATGTGACCAGACATTTCAATGCAGGGGAAGTGATCAAGCGACATGCTCTCGGAGAATGCCGAGACAGAACTGGCCTCGGCTTTCAGTTGCAGGGGACGACTTTATCGCAGGCCTAGCTAAGACTCAGCTGCTCAGCATTTCACACAGGGGGTCTTCCCTGTCCTTTTAGCCATCTCCCCTTCCCCCACAGGGGAATTCAGCCCAGTGCAGGGGGTCAGCCTGAGGCACACACACCATTTAAACCCCAAACCAAACATGGCAGGAATAGGCTCAGCTGCAATCTGGACTTCAGCTTGGTCTCCTTTGCTAGTGAGCTACCAGTGCCCTTCCTTGGTATTACCAAGGTAGCATAGGATATCCTAAGATAATAAGTTACTAAGATATCCTATGCTAAGATACTAAGTTAGCATAAGATATCTAGTAGATGGAGAGAATGGCCTCTGTACTGGCCTCAGCCAATGGACCGCACGAGTGTGCAATATCTCTGGGATATGGCATGAATTTCTCCCTCAGCGGTCCCCATAGCACAATGAGTTGCATGTTCCTCCTGCACGGGAGCTGGAGAGCAGCTACAGGACAGCCTGCTCGTTCAAGTAGTCCACTTAGTTTGAAGACAGAGCGTCCTGGTTCTACGGCTCCCACCCCAGCTCTTCACACATGGGAGCCCCCACCCGTGTTGTCAGGCTCCAGTGATAATCCACCAGCGAGTGCCCATCACAAAGCTTTCTCTACATACAAGCCACAGAGGCGGCTGATAGACTAGAGCAGGAGGATGTTTTTTGACCTGGAGGACTCCGATTCTGTCCTCAGAGCACCGGCCGAGATGGCACTCATCAGCATTAAAGAACTGGCGTGGATCCCAACCGACCACACTTCCTCGCCTGGGTGGGATTGGCTGCTCTTTGCTTACCGGGGGCAGGAAGATGATGCTGTGCGGCGGCACAAAGAGACTTGCTCCAAAGACGGTGAGATGTTCGGTCAGACACACAATCTCTTTCTGGCTGGTAGCAGCTGTTGGAGTCACGCCTTCTGTGCTCCACTGCATGCTGGGGAAGTGGAAGTACTGGCAGAGGCTGGCAAAGACAGTGATGGTGGCAGTAACAGGTGCCCAGGAGAAGAGGTTGGTGATGTTGACATGGTAGTCCCAGGGGGTCCTGTTGAAGCTGTGGCTGGAAAGTGGAGGTGATAGCGATGAGGCAATGAGCTTGCAGCTCTGCTGCCCTCATCAGCCCAAAGAACCTCAGTGGTCCTTACAAACTGGAGATCCAGGGTCACTTCACCCACCCCCGAAGTGCCGCTGGGGTGGGATGCAGCAGCTGGTTGACAACATACAGGAACACTGCATGACACATTCGGATGGGAAGCACAGGGGAGCGGGTCGCTCGAATGCTCAGGACAGGTTCTCCATGGTCCCACACTGCCCACAGACCCCTTGGTCCTATGAACCACCCTCTTGGTCCTATGAACTCACCCCAAACTCCCCCTCCCTACCCAGCCTCAGCACTCTGATTTCCTCCCTGATGCTCCCCTGACTCAGTGTCCAACACAGTGGACCAAATGCACCGCACCACTTGGGGTCCACACCTGTGACAGCACACAGCCCCTTAGATCCTTGTCCATTCCTACCCTTACACTGTACAACACCAAGACAGTCAGGGTCTGGGATACACCACGCAACACAAGTAGAGAGAGACATTGCAGCTGTGTGGGCCTAGGCTGTGGTGTCCAGGCCCATGCCACCCAGTTGACCCTGGAGAGCAATGTCTCACATAACATGTCGGGTTGTCAGAACACAGACCTGGGCATTTCCTTTGGTGCCACTGCTTGTTCCTGCTTTCACCACTCTCCATGTGCTGACATCTTTTGAGAACACCCTCGGTGCCGTGCTAGGGCATGTACCACTGGGATCACAGATGTTTCTCATGGACACTCATTATTCCCCTCCCATTATGCATAGCCTCAAACTCCAGGGAGTGACATTGCTGGAAGAAACCTGCAAATCCCAGTATTGCAAATGGATGGACACTTACGGAGATGAAAGCAGGATGGTGACTTCCCTGCTGCTGTCCCCTTCCAAGCCACCAGGAAAGATCATTTCTTCCTTCCAGGCATAGTGCCACTCATTGGGGAAAGGCATGTGGTGTCCATACAGATGGACTGAGGGCTCTCTCTCCTGGCTGGGATCAAAACCTGGGAAGACATGGCTAGGCACTCACAATGGCATTGCAATATTTAGTGCAACCTGCAGTTGCACTAAATCTGGGAGAAAGGGGACTGCATGCTCTGGAAGGGCAGAGAAGTTAAGAGTCCCAAGGGCCATTTTCTTTGCATGCATTGGACTCCTGGGCTTATGACGCAGACAAGCATTGATGCTGGGCTTATGACGCAGACAAGCTGAGGGACTCTCCAAACCCAGGTCATTCCTGAGGCAAAGCTGTCTCCATCTACACCTACCACTGCCCTGTGCTGGATGGAGACAGCTTTGCTTCAGGGCTGTGGTGGCCAGATCCATAAAGGGACTGGACAAATTATGGGAGGAAAGGGGTATCAGTAGCTACTAAACCACAGGAGTTAGGGACATGGCCTCTGAATCAGAACTTCCTAGACCTTAAATGCTGGAGGCTGCAAGTGAGAGAGGAGCAGTGGGGAAAACCCCTGGTCAGACCCATCACGCTCTCCCTTTCAGCATCCTCCCTCTGCCCCTGTGTGACACAAGCCTATGTGTTGTACCACAGGGTCAAGTTTAAGTCCATTATGAAAAAAAACCTGTAAGCCTCCCTTTAAAGGGAGGCCTCTAGGGACACGTCAACTGTTTGGGCATCTGACAAGAAAACAGGAATGGGAGCGAGGTCACAAGTTAATAACAAGGGATCCAGAAGGGGACCCTGAACAGAGCACACCAGTCAGTGCCCACTGCCCCTGAATGAGTCAAGGGGCTGTGTGATGCCGGACACTGGGCAAGATGGACCTGTGGCCTGACCCAGTAAATGGCAGTTCTTGTCTTCTTATGACAGGCTCCGCAAACCCTGATGGACACGCAATGGTGTGTGTACACCCAAGGACACCCAACCTCAGACTCAGGTCAGGCTGTATTTTTAAAACTCCAGGACTGAGCACGTTATGTTCAACCCCTTCCCATTCTTGACCTTCTGCTCAGGGAAGCAGGGATTATGTTGTACAGGAGGGACTTAGCTGAGGGTCATTGTGTCGCGGTTATTGAGACCGTTATGATCCCAGAGGCAGGGAACTCCTACCCCCACCTAGCTGGATGAAGGAGCCCAGCTTGACCCACTTCAGACCAGGACAAGTCTGGCCTTCTCATTCCTTGCCAGTGACTCACCTTCCTGCACCGTGACAGTCATGTGGAGGTGCACCCCTGCGGCACTTCTTCCTGCCGCGGCCTTCACTGTGAGATTGACTGATTTCCCAGGAGGGATGAGGATCAGTGTTGGAGGGGAGCTCTGCAGCTCCTGCTGCTCCATGGGTAGCCTCAGCCCAATGGCTGCCTCCCCAGACAAGTTGTAGACTGGGATGGGTGCCCCTCCGGGGGTGGTGAACTCTAGGAGCGCCAGACGGGTGGAGATGGAGGAGTTGGCATAGTAGTTGAATGGGAAGGGGTTGATGGAGATGTCCATGAGGACCTGCACCACCTCCTGGCTTCCTGCCAGCTGCCCAGCCACGGCACCGGGCAGGGAGAAGAGGCACTGCTCCGCGGGGGCGAGGCACAGCAGGTTGGGAGCGTTGGCCCTCTTGCCCTGCACATGGATCTCTGAGACAGACAGCAAAAGGGTCTCCTCATTCAGGACCCGGGACCTCATCAGGGACTTCATCAGGGCGCGGGTGAGGTTGAAGGCAGACAAGGCCACGCTGAGGCCAGAGGCCCCAGAGAGATGTGGGTGAGGGGCTCCATCCAACGCAGATAACAAGCTCCCTGGAAAAGAGATTGCGCAGGTCAGAGGTTTCCCCTCATCATCCTCTTCTTCCTCAACCCTACATCTCCAGTTCTTAGGGTGATGAGCATAGAGCTCCTTCACCTCCAACCTGAGAAAGCTCTTAAGAAAGACAGTCTTATCCCATCTGGGGGCAGAGTCTTGTTAGATTGACCAGGGACTTGTCTGCAGCACCCATAGCTGTGAAGCCGATGTCTCATTTCAGATAGAGTGGGCCTGATACTGGCTACCAGGGTTTGAATTACACTTTGCCTCTCTGGGGTTTAACACTAAGTTAAACCGGTTCATTGATTAACAAATCCGCCTAAGTGACCCCAAACCCCGGGTTATGATTTTCAAATCTCGCAGGGGGCTCTCATAACTTGGGGGAGGGGGGGCCCTCAGGCTCCCCAAGCTCCCCTGTAATTCAGATCCTGCTGGCTACCAAGTCAGAGAGTTATTGTAGCAAGAGTCATGGATCCCAGATCCCAGGGGTAGGGCCCTCTTCCTCCCATCTTCCAGTCCTCCGTTGTGGCACTGGCAGCGTGTGGCTTACCCAGGATCCCCAGGATACAGTGACCTGCAGAGGTGGGTGTCTCATGACCCTCCTCTGTCTCCGCACTGATAACATTGATCATTCTGTGGGCTGCTGCCAGTGTCCTGGCCCAGCTCTCGGGACTGAGCTCTTCTGGGACTACCTGAGGATGGGAGAAGAAACCCCAAGGTCATGGTCCAGCATATCTGCCTGCTTGACCCTCAGGGAGAAAGCAAGAATCCATCATGGCCACATCCCCTGTGGCTCCCTTTCAGACCTGTCCCCCCTGGCTCCTTTCTAGCTAATCTAGGAGTGGTGTTTAGACAAAACCCATTGCTTCAGTTTCTTCCTGGCCATACCAGCCCCTTCTTTCTTCCTGCACAAGGGAGTCAGTGCTGTCTGCTCACTTCTTCATCTCCCTCCCTTACCCCAGCATATCCCTCCTGCTCCCCACTGACCCTGCCAAAAGGTGTCCACCCTACGTATTGCCATCTTTGTCCTCTCCCTGCTTTCTCTCCCTTGCTGTTGGGAGGAGTCTGGGAGGGACTGGGCTCAAAGACTTCCCCTTTCACCCATTCCACGATTTCCTGAGGAAACCAATGGCCAGACCCGCCAACCAGTACTTAGAGAGCCTTCAGGGCCATTTGCAACCCAGCACAGTAGGAAAGCAGACACAGATAATGAGAAAAGTGGCAGGTCCTCTAGGAAGAAAGTACATTGCTCTGAGTGAAGAGCCTGTTTCCAAGACAGTGGCCAGGATCATGCACCCAGGCCAGAGAAAGCAGGCAAAAGTAGGTCCTACCACACACTGCTGCAGTGCAGCGCTCAGCTGGGCCACGTCCTTCACATTGGAGATATTCAGGGATGCCACTGCCATGGTGACATTGCTGCGGATGGAGATCCGGTCCCTCAGCTCCTCCTCGTCCCCCTGGCTCCCCGAGTTCTGGAGTGCACACAAGAGCAGACCAGGCCAGGCACCTCAGCTGGGCAGTGCGGTGTAATGCATGCGTATGCATGGCAGTGGGCATGTGTATGCATGCATGTACATGGGTGTTCGTATAAATGGGTGAATGTTGAGTACCTGCACATGTATAATACAGATGTATGTGAGGGTGGAAAAGGTCTGTACAGTCCTTACCTGATTCAGCACAGTGATGAGGGCCAGGGAGTATGGGATCACCTCCTGGGGGTTTCCCTGCTGGACCATGCCCCACATTTCTGTCTGGCTCTTGTTCTTCAGCCAGCTGGTGATGGTGAGGGATCCCGATGGGAGGTGCGGCATCCTCAGAGTCAGGGTTCTGCAAGGAAGGACGAGGGAAACAGTTATCCCAGGGACACCAAGCACCTGCCCCCCTCCCTGTAGCTGCCATGGGGAACAGTGGGCCATGATAGATGGAGCCAGGCCACGTTCCAGTCCAAAGCACTGTCCCAAGACATTACTGATTGTCCCCTCTGATCTCTCCGTTGGTCCTAGCTCTGGGTACAGGTTTCTCCCAGAACACAGTCAGGCCTTGAACCTTCCCTGGACATGCTGCACACTCACTGATTCAAGGCCAAAGTCTTTGCTCCTTGAGAGTCCTCCAGCTCAACCAAGACGTTGACCACGGATCGACTGCCATTGGCACTGGCAGGCAGGAAGGCACTGAAGGACGACTTGACCCCTCGGTAGAGACAAAACTGCCAGCAGCGCCTCCCATCAGGAGAACATGTTTCAGCGGTGAGGGTGTAAATCAGCTGCACGGGGCTGCTGTCTTCATCCACCCAGCCTGAGAGTGCAGGGGAGGGGAAGCAGGGATGGAGAGAGTAGAAATGGGAGTCCTGGGGGACCTCACAGTCTGATCCCCAGTCCCTGCTTCTTGGGTTCCCTTCATGCCATGACCTACCAGACCCCACTGTCCTGCAGCCCATCTGGTTCCTCCTGCCCCATCTGGCAGGCCTTCCCATGCTTCCAGTTCTGTACTCTCCACCTATCGCATACAATCCCTACTTCCTTTGCAACATGAAACACCAGCTCCACATCATAGTCTTATCCAAGCAAGAGATGGAGACCTGTAAGCCACTGTCAACCCTCCCAATTCCCCATGAGCACGTCATTGGCTTTGTAAATCAGATCGCTTATCCTTTCCATATGCAGAGCTCAGATCCACACCTGTCCCACAGTCAGGCCTTCATATACAATGCCATCCTGTCAGGGTGGGTCTGCAAAGTCTTTCCCACCTTCCCATTAACGTTAGCTAAGAGGCAAATTTCCCACTTCTCAGTTCTTTGGTATCTGCAGGTTTTCTTCCCCTGTCCACAGCTGCCCAAGGGACACCCTGACAGATCAACTTTGGCTTAGTAGGAATGGGCCTAGAATGACCCTGACCTGTGCAGTGGTAAGAGACAGGTGTCTCCAGGAGATAGAGGTCGTACTCTGGTCTCAGCATGCAGTGCCCACCTCGGGGAGGGTGATTGGGGGTTAGAGTGATGCTGGATCTCCCCTGCAGCTCCCTGCCAGGCTGGAAGGCTGACACTGTGAACGTGTAATTCACCCCATCCTGCAGGACCCCTTGTCTGATCACCAGGTCCCGGTTCGAGTCCCCCGTGGAAGTGGTCACGTTGTCCAAGGTCAAGGGTTGCCCATCTGAACTCTGAGCTGTCCACTTGTACTGTGAGAGTCAGAGAGAGGCTAACAGTGAGAGAGTAGCCCTGACAATAGGGCATTGGCATGGCCTGACCTTGCTGGCCTGGCTTGGGGAGGGAAACAGAGGATTATTAAGATCCCATACCCACTCTTTAGTGCCTGTCACCCAACCCTCTCAGAAGCACTTACCGACTGAGCTTCACAGCCTCCTGGAGGCATGATGAAGTAACACCATGCCTAGCAAGAAGCATATTTAGTTTGCTAAGAAGGAGCTTTAAGATTGGGGAGTATGACAACTGTTTTCAAGGATTTGAAAGCCTACCATAAAGAAACTGGCCTGTTGGATTTAAACTGCAACAAAGAAGATTTAGATAAAATCTCAAAAACCCCCTCCCTGACTAGCAGGACAGAGACAGAACGATAGGCCAATGAACCAGCACACCATGAGCAAGCAAGCTGAAAACCTCCAGTGAAGAAGATTCCACAAGATGAGCTTGGGGTCATCTAGAGATAGCGCATCATACATTTCTGCAAGGTTTTGGATTAGATGACCCTCCAAATCCTTTTCAACTCTGATTCTATATTACATATTGGAAACTGAGGCACAGAGAGGTTAAATGAATTGTTCAGGGTCACATGGAGTCAAGTATAGAACCCATGTGGCCTGATTCCCAGCATCTTTATCTAAGAGTTTTCCTCTCTAAATCATCTCCCTGACCTGCTTCCTCAACAACACTCCTTTTTCCCAGGGACTGTGGCAACTCCTGCAGTGGAAAGGGAGCAGAATCGATCACACCCCAGGGATCATCTGAGTTCAGGCACCCGGGGGGCCAGACTGGCTACATGAGCTCTGGAGCCTGTAGGGCAGGGGTGGGCAATTATGTTGGGCAGAGGGCCGCTTACCAAGTTTTGGCAAGCCATTGAGGGCTGCATGACAGGCAGCCAGGGGCAGATAAATATTAATTTTTAAAATTTTTTAGGGGCCCCGCAGGCCAGATAGAATGGCCTGGTGGGCTGCATCTGGCCCCTGGGCCACATTTTGCCCACCCTTGCTGTAGGCGGTTGGAGTCTGACATTGTAGTGGGGGGAGGAGCTTTGAAGGGGGAGGGGCATTTGAAAAGGGGAGCTTATTAAGAGAGGGGGCATTAAAAAAAAAATCAAAACTAGAGCTGTACAAATAATTAATTTTTGGACAAGAGGAGTAGACTGAAGAAAAACAGGGGAGGGAGGCCAGGATTTGGTTTGGATCAAACCAAAACAGATTCTTTTTGGCAAAATTAAAAAAAAAACTTTGCTTGGCATCCACTCCAAATATTTCCTTTCCCCTGAAACAAGGGCTTTGTTTGGTCTTCTTCCCTTGCATTTACCCTCCCTTTTCATTTGGGTCCATTTGTGAATAAAAAATGCTAGGAGGTTGAGCTGATTCATTTTGAACATGGTGAAATGAAAAGTTCCGGCATTTCTAAAACGTAGCATTTCCCCTTGGGAAATTTGGGAACAAAACGTCTTGGAAATAGTTATTGAAAATATTTTAAAATATTGACGTCCTGGTCTCTTTCAATCCAAAACCACCTAAATCTGATGTTTTGGTTCCTGCACAACATTAATTTTCCCACAAAGTTACTGCTTATCAGGTCTACACCCGCACCAAATGCAGGGAGCCTCTAATCAGCAGGAGATGGGTGTGTAGGAGAACCTCAAAGGGGTCTGTGATAAGTTGGTCTCACCATGGTCCTGTTGTCACAGCTCTCGCACTGTCCAAACAGTGTGACATGGATGCTCCTGCTGACTTCGTAGCTTGCCAGGGCACTACAGGAACGGCAGTCTATGCTCACGGGTAGGATCTGGCCAGGTTCAATCCAGACCTGCAGGCACAAATTGGATGCAACCCGCCACAGAAAACAAGGCCCATAAGAAACAGAGCAGACTCAATGTAGCAGAAAGGACAAGCCCCTGGTGCACAGAGTGAGACCTCAGCACAAAGTAAGGGAGACATGAGCTCCTGGTATGGGACAAAATGAAATTCAAGGGAGGGACCTGGTACATAGGCTGGAGTCAGGAGCCTTTCATAGGGCATCTCCAGACACTGGATAGACATGTCCAGTCCTAAAAGGATGGGGATCAACAGTCACTGCAATCCATGAGCTTGAGCACCAAATCCTGTGTGGCCCCAAAGACAGGTTAGGGTCTTAAAGGGGGACCTCTGGGATCTCAGCCCACAGCCTCATCCTGAGAAGAAGGCAAATGCCTCTGTGTCATAGCAAACCCTTTCCCCAGTGGACTTGCTGCACTGCACCTCGGCCTCCTTCCCCAAACTGCTCCATAGCCTGAGCAGGGCTGTCCTGGAAGCTCCCCACTTGAAGCTCACCATCTGTGCCACAGAGGCTGGCTCCCTCCCAGGCTTCCAGATGGTGAGAGTGAAGAAATAAGTGGTGGCTTTACACAGCATGCCATGGGGAACTGTGATGTTGGCACCAGCCTGCAGTGGAGGAGAGGCACATGGTGCTGAGGATGCATTCTGCGAGAGAGAGAGGGAGAGAGAGACCTGGTTAACTCATGCCCGGGCCCCTGTTCTTGACCTTCTGCTGAGGGAGAGGAAGGATGATGAGGATAGATTAGGACATCGAACCCCCTGCGTGAACAGTGGATGTGGGTATGGTGGAAGGAGGAGGTGGGGGGCTTGAAAGGGCGAACCATTGGTGGGGTTGGACTTACCCTGCCTCCTACTCCATTGCAGTCCAGCTGAATCCCCCCGATCTAATGGGCATCTCATCCACAGCACTCAGAGCCCCAGTCCCACGTGGACAACACTGAGAGAAGCCCCTTGTCCCACCCAGCTCTAGAAAGGTGTGTTGCAGCCTGGCACACTTTCTGATTTCTGCCTACCTGAAGTTCACAGGTCCAGTGATACTGCAGAGAGGTGTCTCCATCCATCCCCACGTCAGGATCATACGAGCTGCTGCCATCCAGAACCAGATCCAGTTGGGCTGACCAGCTCCTCCATGACCCACCTCGGATGACTGGAACTAGCTTGCTGGGGATCACGGTGATGTCCAGGGAAAGCACCTGGGCCAGAGGGGTGTGCTGCAAGGAGGCGGTGAAGCGCAGGCAGTGAGGACCGATGTCCAAGGAGAGCTTGGGGAGGATGAGGGATGGGGTGAGAACATCCACGTGATGCAACGGGACCAGGCTGGCCTCATTCAGGTGCTGACAGCCAGGGCTGCGGAACACCTCCCACCGATACCGAGCCCTGTAGGCCGTGCATCCTTTCAGGTCCACGCTGGCTTCAAAGTAACTGGGGCGAGATTTGGGGATGGTGGCAGGTGGCTCCATAAGCCTCAGCACAGGGCTATCACACTCTAGCTCCTGTACGGTAACTGTCACTTGTGCCAGGACAGAGCTGACATCATTGTAGACCTTCACCTCCACCAAGAAGTCACCAGGCTGGCCAAACTGGTGAAATGCCCTCCAGTCCCTCCCTCCATCAAAGGTCTCTTGCAAGTCCCCAAAATCCCACATCAAGCGGAGATCACTGCCACCCACAGCCAACACGCTGAACATCACTGTTTGATTGACGAAAGCCTGGGTGCCATTGGTGGTCAAGGTGGCTGCCTCTACAGGCATTTGCAGGGGCACAGTCACCCTCAGAGAGGCTGCACAGAATGGGTTGCTGGCCTCTACTCGGATGGTGAGGTTGCCCTCTCTGGGTGGCATGTACCCCACCTGCTGACCTGCTGCTTTATAGTCTGGGTATCCAGGCAAAGAGAAGGTCCAGAAGAAGGTGATGTTCTCCCCAGCTCGCACCACAGCGGTGAGCACCAGCTCCTTGCTGGCTTCCAGGACAGCTGGGCAGCAATCCAGGAGACGAAGCCCCCTCACCTTCTCCACCGCATGTACCACAATGGATGCTGTCTGCAGGCTGACGTTGTTGAAGGCAGATGCCAGCACTGGATGATAACCGGCCACCGGGAAAGAAGAGCGATGGACCCCTCCAGGGACATCCAGGCTGAACCCCAGAGTGGGGAAGTCAAGGGCAAATGTCACATTTGTGCCTTTCAGGGTGTGCAGCCTAAAGAATAACCTGTCATCAGTGCACACGCCATCCCTGTCCACTTCCACGGTCAGCCCAGCCACAGGGTCTTGGACGGACACAGGATAACAGGCTGCTTCCTCACTGATGTCATTCCAGGCTCGAAGGGCTACTTGGTAGACCCCAGCTACCTTGAACCTACAGGAGATATTCTGCCCATGGAAGATCTGCTTCTCCTCCTTGCTGTGCAGCTGCCACTCCCACGTGATATCGGAGCCTGTGGCCACTGAGCCCCAGAGCTGTGTAGATGTGTCCGATTTCAAGAAAAACGGGACAGTAGTTCCCTCCACAGTGAAAGTCACCCTGGAAACAGGCTCCTGGACTCTCAGCTCTGTGGAGCCATTGCTAGATCCTAAGATATTGGAGACTGTGACGAGCACCAGTTTGGAGCCCAGAGTGGAGAAGGTGTAGGATAGAGATGAGAAGTTGGTAAGCAGAGGCTGTGCATGATCCTGTATGTGCCAGGCATAAAGCAAGCCAGTGCCAGAGGTTACCAAGACGGTCAGGTTCACTGGCTTCTCCACAGCCACGTTGTTGGTGGCTGCGTGAACCCTTACACCATAGATTCTCTCCACCACCTCGAGGGGAAGGCTGGTGGACACTTCTCCCAGCGCATTCCCAGCTCTCAGCTCCACCAGAAGTTCCCCGCTTTTGTTATGACAGAACATGAGCGACTGCCCTCTTGCAGCCAACATTTGGTGCAGCCCTTGAGAAATGGTCCACCAGAAGGTGATGTTGGAGCCCTGGGTAACCTCAGCTGTTACCATAAAGGGCTCAGCAGCCGCGACGTACCTTCCCTGCACCACGTTCTTGCTGTGGATCTGAACACCTTGGGCTCTCTCCTGAATCTCAATAGTGACATTTGCCTTCTCTGCACTCACTGAGTTCTCAGCAGTGACAAAAACCAGGAAGATGCCGGTGGTAGGGAAGATGTGTGAGAATGTGGCAGCCCCCTCCTCAAAGTCATATGGCTCACCTACAGCCCAGAAGTAGTGAACATGGTCCCCTGCAGCCAGAGAAACTTCAAAGGTGACCTCTTGTCCAGCTTCACCAACTGGCTGTTGAGGGCTCATGGCCAGCAGCCTCACTGGGGTCAACACTGCCAGGGCAAGCGATGCGTTCCTACGGCTGACCTGGTTCTCCCCAGTCAAGGTGACGGTGACGTCTCCAGCTGTGAGATATGTGTGGGAGGTGCTCTGACCCACCTGTGGGGGAGAACGGTCCCCAAAGTCCCACACAAAGGTGGCAACAATGTCCATGGGGACCTCTGCTGTGAAGAGGTAGGAGGTGCCCATTGCCAGAAAGTTCCCCGTTTCACCACTGTGGTGAATAGTGATGGTGCCAACCACCCTCTGAGCCACGATATCCACCGAGGCATTCTGCTGGCTCACCTTGTTCCACACAGCGACTGTCACCTGGTATGATCCGCTCTCCAAGTAGGTGAATGTGATTTCTGGGGACCTTGAGGGCACTGGCTCTTCACCAATGCCAAAATCCCAGTGGTACTGATACTGGTGCTGGAGGTCTGGTGCTGGAATCACTTCAGCCAGGAAAGATAGGGGCTCCCCTAAAGCTATGGCCAGTGTTGGCGTTGTCAGCTTCACTGAGTGGATTCGGTCTTCTACACAGATGGACAGCTGGCGAGAGGCAGTGCTTGCCATGCCCACTACGGTCAGGTTCAGCTGGTAGGTCCCAGGTGCTGGGTAGCTGTGAAGGACTGTGGAGTCATCATGTTGGACCAAAGGGGTGCTGCTATCTTGGAAATCCCAGCAAAATTGTACTCCTTTCCCTGGCCCTGTCACCACTGCCTGGAACTGGATTATCTCCCCACTGGGAAGGCAGCTAGGTGCCAGGATGTTTGTTATCTGGAGCCTGTAAATCTCAGCCACAGTGGAGACATGGGCAGAAGAGGCTGCATTGTGAGCTGTCACCATGACTGTGTAGTTGCCTTCCATGGGAAAGGTGTGAGAGATGACGCCCAGCGACAGGTTGCTGTAGATGGATCCATCCCCCATATTAAAAGACCACCCGACATCTGTGCCAGCGTCCAATGTGACATTAATAATTGTGGCTAAACCAAGCTCAGTTGGTCCACTGGAGGCCAAGTGGAGACCCTTGACACCATCGTTGACCACAACAGCCACGCCAGACTGTACCTCACCCAAGCTGTTGTTGGCTCGGAGGATTACCTTATATACGCCACTCTTCCTAAAGCTGTGGCTCACCAATGAATTTGCTCCTTCCTGTGTGGTTGATCCATCATTGAAATCCCAGGAGTATATGATGCCATAGGGGGAAGGGTAGGGTTGTGCCTCAAAGCAGACAACCTCATTCACTAGTGGGTAAGTGGGAGTCACCAAAATTGCCACTTTGGTTATGGGGATGACAGCCCGGACTTTAGCCACCTGCTGAACTCGATCAAATTTGTTGACAGCCTCTGTGGTCACCAGGTAGTCACCTGTGGAAGCAGAAAAGACGTAGCAGGGTGGAGTGGTTGTGTGTGGGAGTTGGATCTTCTGCAATGATTATAACCAGAGGAAGAAGTCATCATTTTCATTGGGCTCAGTCTGTTTTTAGTCACTTGTACATTCATGATGACATCGTCTCTCTCACCTCATCTTCTGTCTGCCCCTCTCTTGGCCCCCTCCTTTGTCCCCTTTCTGCCTTTTTTCTCCTCTGCCTTCGGGAGCCATGAACCAAGACTAGGGGCCCTGCTGAATTCCCCACAACCTGCCAAGCCCTTTTCTTACCTGGCTGAGTGTAAGTGTGGACTACTCTGTCCAGCACTTGCACCCGTTCTACCTGCGGATCTGGGCGAGGCAGCTGAGCACTGTATGGGGGTGACAGCAGGTTCTCCACCACTGGGCTGCCATCCCCAAAGCCCCACCTGAAAGCAGAAAGGAAACGAGTCTGGGCGGTTCTGTGGCAATGAGTCAAGCCAGGGTGAGAGTAGTTAATGCACATTTTGGAATGGATGTAAAACCTCATGCTGCAGGGCTAAAGCAAATCTGTAACTAGAAGGGGTCAGGATGAGACTAACTATGGGGGAAGATGAGGAAAATGCAATTTTTGCATCTTCTGCTGAAGCATCTGGTGATGGCCACCATCAGAGATTGGTTATGGGACAGATGGGCCACAGATGTGAGCAATATAGTAGTGCCTACACTGCGGGGGCACCGTATCTCTTACAGTTTAGTCTGATGTACAAGGAGCAAAGGATCCTCTAATTGGCATGTTACAGAAGATGTCATTTATGCCTATCAGTGTAGTCAATCAAGGCCCAACTGTTCTACATCATCTGCAACTATTTGTCACTGGAGCTTGATGCAGACATGACTGGGGAACCTAATCCCTTTGGGAGGTTGGCCTCAAATTCAGCAATATTTTACCATTCTTTTTCCTACTTGGGGGATCATCTCCACCCTCCTCTCAGCTTGATTCCCTTTGTGTGCTTCCTGATGTGAGGTGATGCTCCAACTGGACACCACACAATAATGTGAGTAATGGGCAATAAACCGCACCCACCACAATGTCCTCTGAGGGGTCATTCCCTGCTGGAAGCTCCCTGGTGATCCTCTCTAAAATCACACCAGATTAAATTGACCCTGTTAGCTTGACCTCTATGGTTGAAAATCCTCCCCTGAAGACTGGGGACAGAGAGCTGTCCCTTCCTGGACCCCGTAGGGCTATCACCTTACAGTGACTTCCACAGCAGTGTCCACTTCCACCCTGAATATCAAAGTTTGGAGAACGTTGACTGGCACCACCATCAGGATCCCCAGAAACTCAGGGTTGGCCAGTGGATTCATAGGCTCAGCTCTCAGCGCTATTTCCACAGTCTCTGAACTCACAGGGTTCTCAGCTTGCAGCTGCATGGAAAGAACAGAACTGCATCAAAATGGGTAGGAATGAAAACCTTGTACATTCCCATCCACCAGCTTCCCCAACCCACTGCCTCCCGACCAGTCCCCTACCTCAGCCACACTGCCTCATGACCCTCAATGAGGGTCTCCTCACACAGCTCAACCTTGGACTATCTCACTGACAGCTCCCTTGATGCATGTCACACATCTCCCAGATTCCTAGCTGAGTGCCCTTTGCCATCCAAGTGGTTGGCAGAGGTCAGGAAATGATGGCAGTTCTCTGAGTCTGTTCAGGATGAATTCAGAGCAAGGAGCAGAAGGAAGTGGCCTAACATCTATTAATAATAGTCAGGGAAAAGCCACCCAGAGGACCATGATTGCTACCCTCAGCAGTGACCTTTTGTATTTGAGCTGCAGAGGAACATGCAGTGACTCCCGCTTGGAGGTCACCTCACAGAGGGTCAAGCAATTGGGGCAGATGGGTCTGAGAAGCAGGGTCTTAAGTCAAGCTGCTGCAGTGATTTCTGACTCCTCCATGTAGTTTGGCTTAGAGCATGTTGAACTTGGAAGAGCAGGCTTCTACATTTACATTTTAATAATTAAATGTGAATGTAAAACTTACAGCTTAATAATAATTGGCAAACCTGCCTGCATATTTGTCCCTCTAAAATTATGCACGTGGGGGGGCCTCATGGCCCCTTAGAAACAACACTTAAAACACCATGACATTTCTGGTAGGGTTAAGAATTGTTGTCCCCATTTCAGAGGTGGAGAAACTGAAGTGCAAAGTGGTAGGCGACTTGTTTAAGAAAAGCCCCAGGAGCCCCAGTTCCCCAACCCCTTGCTCTGATGACTCGATGCCCTTTCCTTGCTTTGTTTGCCTCAGATAAAGCAGATTGTGGTGGCTTGTAACATTGCCTCACCTTCAGGCGATAGGTAGCCGGCTTTTTGAACCTGACACTGTAGGTCTGTCCATTGTAGGCGAACATGCTCATGTTGTCAATGACCCAGGTGTAGGAGATGGAGGAGCCCTGGCTCAGCTCTGCAGAGAATACCTGCCAAGCAAAGCAATCAGATGTTGACCCAAGCCCTATGCATGGGATGGGATGGGATGGGATGGTCTCCAGTTGCTACATGCTGGATGGGGCTAATGGGAAGGAGGTGGGAAGCTCCAGTGTGTTTGAAACAAAGTGAGACATGAGCTCCTGGGCATAGCATTCACTTGCTTCCCAGAAGCCATCCAGTGGACTTTATACAACAGGTCAAGCTCACTTATACTGAAGCAAGAAGGTGTGAGAGACAATACTCCAAGCCAGACTGGTCCCCAGGGTCTCAGGCAGCCTGGGGGACCTTTGGGCTGCCCCTGGAGATTTCTGCTAGATGAGAACAGCATTGCTACCCTGCAGCTCAGGGTACACCCGGTGGTCACTGAGTGAGGCCCCAATCCACAATAGGTTTGGTATTAGAGCACCATCAGCATTCAGCAAAACCATAGCATGTCAAAGAGGGATAGTAGCATAACTTACCTGGGCCACATCTACTAACATCCTAAGAGGACCAGGAGGCATCACTCGGAGCCCTTTGATGGTGTCATAAGACTGAATCTTTACTGATAGCTTCTGGGAGTTGACCTTGTTGGACACCAGCACATTGAGGGTCTCCATTCTTGGCTCCTCCATGAGAAGCACAGCAGAGGAGAACCAGGTGTCTGCAGTGTCTTTGCGGCAGGCGGGCACACGTGGCACAATGCTGGCAGGGCAAGTGGACTCAAAAGGCATCCCAGCCTTATTCACAGGTGCCATCCAGTTGGCCACGGCATTACAGCCAGAGAGGATCTTGACAACCATCAGCGTTCCACGTTTTGTGGCCACATGGAGCTTCCCGTTGACTGGTGTTGGGTGGATAATCTGAAGCCCACTGACCCTGGTCTGCACCTTCACTGTGCAGTCCACCTGCCTGCTACTGACCACGTTCTGCACCGTTGCCATGTAGGTGTATGTGCCAGGCTCTGAATGTCCACCAAGAAGAGGGCTGGTGGCAAGGCTTCGTGTCCTATATGCAAAGGTGACTCGGATGTCACAGAGGACACTGTCCACCCATGTAGGGTTGGTAAAGCCACTGATGTCTTCTTCCCACCAGCCGTCCTTCACAAGGCTGATGTAGCTCTGGCGCCAGGGGGAGCTGGGGTGGTGCAGACACTGGAGGAACAAGCCTGCCTCTGCATTGTGCTGTATCCCAATAATGTCACTGGGGTTGACATGAGTCTCCTCTCTAGGCAGGAGGACCTGAAATGCACAGAAAGAATCATCTCCCTTTGGAACTGTAGCAGCCACTGTCACCAGCTTGGCCTCAGAGCTTACCCTGCCATGGATCCTATGACATCAGGTCATACCTATGACATGAAAGGGACAGGAAGGAGGACAATAGGAGGAAGAAACAAGGAAGAGAAGGATGGGAGAGGGAAGGGGAGGAGGATGAAGGAGAGAGGAAGCTGGGAAGGGCTGTTACCCATCACCGCTTAATTTAATTTAAATTCCTGAGTTTTGCCAGGGTCATTGCAAGGCTCACAATGCACAGGGGTCCGAGTGTCAGGTCTGTACGCTGTGATGTGGCATTTACACAGACTGACTAAGGATGCCACAAAGTTGCTGCCCCCACACACAACAAACACCAGCAAGTGACAATGCAGGGAGAAAAGGGCAGGAAATAACCAGACAGGAGAAATATAGGAGAAAGAGAAGAGCTAACAGGATGAGGTCCTGGAATCACTTACATGGAGGTGGCTGCTTTTGCTGCTGGGAGGGAGGACCATGGAGAGGTCAGCCACTGGCAAGTAGGATGGAGGGGTCGCCATGTAACGTGGAGGGCTCGGGAAGGGCAGGATAGCGGAGGTCACATTCTCAAAGGCATATGAGCTACAAGGGCTGGAGATGTTCAGACAGCCTTCTCTCAATGGGCACCACTGCTGCCCACCTGGGCACCCACGTGTGGTGTTGCAGACTGGCCTGGGGTGACAGCAGGTGAATGGACTGTGAAGCAGCTGACAGCCTGAGAAGAAACGTATGCTGCATGTTAGGGCAATCCTTAGAGCTCAAAGGCAAAGCAAGCTGCATTATTTTGGTTTCCCACTCTGGGCGTTCTCCTCAACAGGTATTCCTTGTATTCTCCTGAACACCCAGTACAACATATCATTCAGATCAGCAATGATTTCCCCATCTTGATGGAAGAACCAAACAATCAAGGAGAAAAAGGGCCAATAGGCAGGTTTTGAAACCAGATCTGGATTTCTGACAGCCCAGAATTTGAACTGGGCAAGGAAGGTGAAGCAAGACAGTCTCCTGCTTGGGAGAAACAGCCTGGAGGAAGTGGGTACTGGGCTAGGATCCAGGTCTATTCCTGGCTCTGCCGTCAACTGACTGCATAGCCTTTTGCTAGTCACTTAACCTCTCCTCTCTGCTCTTCTTGGGGATCATTACTGCAGCCCACTTCTGGTTGCACCTGGAAAGTAATGGAAGAGGAGCACCTGTGTGTGTATCTACTTTTATTTGGATCGGGAGAAAAACCTGACTGGTTTTCAATTAGCTCTATCCACACTGCTTCCTGCAGAGGAAAGCGATAGCAGCTAATGACTTCCTAATGTCCTGCTTAGAACATCCTCTTTGGAGGAGCATAGCTTAAGAAAGGATTAGCGCTCTTCTTCTTTCACTTATCAGATTGCTGGGAATCCTGCCCCGCTTAATTATGAATGCACTCAAAGAGTTTCCAATGTGAACATTAACCCAGGGGGTGTCTTTTCTTCAATGGCATTTCTACACTGGCAAAAGCTCCAATTAGATGCAGTTATACCAGGGTCAGCATAGCTTATTTTGCTCATTGTAATGATATAGGGTATTGTGGCAAAAGCCCATGTTTGCTGCTACAGGTACGAGGGAATTATGGAAGCTGAACTCTTACCGGGAGGGACCAAGTGCTGGTTGGGGTTGCAATATGGGCGGAAGATCTGGAACCGGATGAGAACAGGTTTCTTTGTTGACTGTACCCCCAAATCCACGGAGACAAGGGCACCTGCCTGGCTGAACCAGAGGCCAGGGAAGAGCATCAACTGCAAGACAGAGGGCCAAGAAAGGACACACGGGACATGTGAAGGAGAAAGGTCCACAAAGGCCTCGTGGAGAGATCTGAGAGGGGAGGAGAGGGGTGGGTGGCGATGGGTCCATTTGCGCTGTCATGATGTGATGCTTTTGGGATGTCTGGGGCTCATGTTACTTCCCAAAGATCTGTGCTGTAGTCAAAGCACAGCCCTGTTTATCCAGCCTGGGAGCAGGAAATACAATTTTCTCATAATTTCTGGGCCCTAAGCATTAGGAGAACAGCCTCTGGTTGACATTTTGCTGCTTCTGGGCAGCTCTGTGTCTCACTCCCAATGGATATGCAGTGAGTGGCCCCAAGCCAGGGAGGGAAAGGTGAAGACAGCTCATACGGACCCATCTGTAACACTGACATGCATCCGTCTCAGGGGTCATGGCCTGGACATTACCTCAATGTGGTTGGCTCCTGTAAGAGGAGGCAGCTGCTCAATGCTGATGTTCTTGACCCCATAGGATCTGCTGAAGGCCGGCACTCCTGTCAGGAACAGGTCTGGGTTGGGCAGGACGGCTGCAGACACAACACACATGGTCACTTCTCTGTTTGCAGAGCAGTCAGGCTCTGCTGCCAGCTTGCCTCGCTGACCCAGCAAGGATGCCGGGGCTCGAGGAGGGCAGCTGAGCTACAGCAGGATCTCAAGGCAGCAATGGTGTAGGCATGGGTGCAAGCGCTTTGCTGAATCAGGGCCCTGGCCAACAGACAAGGCTGATGAAATGAGAGGCTGGCGGGCAGAGATGGAGCTATAGGAGCCCACCCCTAGAAGCAGGCGGGGCGTGCCATACCTCCAGCCCTCATCTCACAGAGGAACAAGGACGTTGCAGAGCACCGGCTGCTCTTCCAAAGCCCTTTGGAGCTGAAGAGGTGCATCTGGATACAGTTCTCCTTCCCCTCAGGCCTGCCTGAGGGTGCCCAGTTCTGGAAAGAGTTCACAGGGCTCCCATCGACCCAGCGCAAGGAACCCAGTGAGCTGAGGTCACCCAACCCAATCCAAGCTGCACCAGCACTGCCGAAGAGAAAGACAGAAAGGACATCTGCTTACCGCACAATAGCTTTGGCAATTCAAGCCCAGATGTCAGCTGGGGAAGGGAGTGGGTGTTGGGGTAGGTAGGAGGCAGCTGCTCAGTGTTAATCTTTGGTCCCACTGAGTGCTCCTAAGACAACCCTACTGCATTTAAAAGGGTCTGAATAATTAGTACTTTTCTGCCAACACCAAGGATATCCCTCAAGGACATGGAGCCCAATCCCCTCAAGGCTTCTGTGCCCTAGGAGTGGCTCCCATGCCATCTTGCAATGGTGGAAATCAAAAGTGCAAGTTGAGCACCCAGCCCAGTCACGTCCACACGCAAGGCTTCCTGCAGCTGCTTCCACAATCCACGGGTTGTGACACAATCCATGGGGTGACATCCCTTAACTCCCAGCATAACCACTTAGGGCTTCCCTGAAGGGGCACAACGGTTGGTTTCTAGAGGTGCCTGGCCTTGGCAACCTCTGCTAAATTGAAAGAAAGCTGGAGGGTCTCACCACTTCTGATCCTCCATCCCATAAAGACTAGGGTCTGGAACAAAAAGCTCTTGTTGGGGTGCCTGCTTGAAACAGTTCCTTCCTAGGGGTGGTTCAACATCCACATCTTAGGGGGTCTAAACTGCACGTATTCTGCTGTGGCATTACACAGTAGCCTGGGGACACCCTGGAGAAGCACGATGCCTGCTACACCCAGTGTCTCTAAGCCTTGGGGAATGAGCAACCCCACCTTGGGGTGATGGCACTAGGGGAGGGAAGGTGCTTGACTGTCTGATGCCTGAATGGCACCCACCCCCATAGCAATGCCAGTATTAGCACAGCAATAGGGCTGCAGCAGGGCATGCACCTGGGGAAAGTCTCCTGCAGGAAGCTCTGCACCTCTTGAGAGCTTACAATGGCCAAGTCTCCTCCTGGCATTGCTTGGCAGAGCTGTTGGGCATCCTGCCAGGTCTCCTTGGCTTGGCTGAGCCAGTAGCAATTCAGGCTTGGCAGATGGATCCGGCCACCGTGGGGGCAAGAGGATTCATCTGGAGAGGAAGAAGGGGAAATGAGGAACTTGGAAAGGTCTGCCCCATCCAGGCACATGGCTGAGTTTCAGGGGAGTTTGTGTTCCCAGTCCTTTCCGACCAGAGGCTGAGAAACCACCTCTGGAGAAGGCTCAGTCTTCCTTGAGAGGGACATCCTGTGAAGCCTTTCAGTTGTGGTACCAAGCCAGTCGCTTCCCTGAGGGCCCAGACACAGACAGATGAGATAGCCCAGGAAAAACTGGTGCCATTTGTCTGCAGTTCAGAGGGTGACATATACTCTTTATTGGTTCACTTTGCTGAGGATGGGAAAGAAATGAGGGGTAGGAAATAAAGACCATGACAGGCTATTGTGGCAGGTTGATCTGTATCGCTCGGTGAAATGGTCGCAGTCCAACCAACTGCAAACCGCTGGTGCTGAGATGGAAGGGAAGTACTCCATCAGTGTTGCTAATGTGTCTGGTGTCTCACTTCCTGAGCCCACCAGGACAGACCCCTTTCAAGGGGCAAGGCTGGAGGAAGCAAAGGAACCCCAGACTGGAGCTGTAGGGGAACAGGTCAGTGTGGATCAAGAACAGAAGCCCAGAGCTTCACTTTATGGCGCTGCAAGGTGGTGATGAGGAGACAAGGAGAGGAGCAGGGTATAGCAGAATCTTACTCCACCAGAGGTAACTCTTCCCAAAGCAGGAGCTGACACTTTTGGTGCCATAAAATATCTTGGGGTTAGGAAAGAGGAACAATAAGCAATACCAAGCGCTACACTGAAGTCGCGTCTCTCATCCTGAAAGATCCTAAAGTTCTTTCCAGGCAAACGGATACAAGAATCAATTCACCCACCGCTGCAATGCAGCCGCCTCTGCAGTGGAACAGGGCAGCTGCTTAAGAGCCGGGGCAGAAAAGAGTGAATGCAATACCCAACAGTGCAAGGAAACCGTCATCGCCCCAGCAAAAGTCTAGGCCAGAACAAGGGGACTAGCCCCACTGTTCTTGCCAGAAACAATGCCAACCACAGACTTTTTACTGGGCAATCCTGGTTAGGTCCTCGATTTTTTGTCTGGTCCCAAAGGGACCCTAGCATGTGGGGCAAGGGGATGAAAGGCGAGCTGGTGACTACAGCAGTAAGTCCTGTGCTAAGGGTCTAGATGGAGCCAGTCCTTCTCCCTTATTCTAGTTCCCCCAGATTTCACCGCCCCCCCGCCTGTGCCGCACTTGTTTCTTTCTGGTCCCAGTCTCTCAACTTTAACCATTTTCTGCCATTGAATCCCTGTGTGCCGATGCCCCCACCCAACTCCAGGTCTCCACGGCCAGAAAACGAGCTGGGGCAAGGAGGTCAAAGGAAGTCATGGGACTGGGACCTGAAAGAGGCTCAGCAACTGCATCCTAAGGGGAAAGGACCTGCTATTACCTTGGGGGCCAGGGGCATCTCAGCTGCTGGGGGCAGCCCCCCCCTGGCAGCAGCAGTTCCTGGCTCCCGAGCCCTTTGAGCAGAACGCTCACGCCATAACGAGGAAAATCAAATCCAATCAATGCGGCCACTGCCACGTCCAGCTTGGTTGCTGGGGAGCCGGCAAGCACCCGGCTTGGCATCCCTGCGTCCCCCAGCAACAGCCGAAACACTCCTGCCACAGAAAGCCAGAAAACCCATCGCCATGGCAACTCCAAACAAAGTTTGATCTGTTCCAGACACTAAAACATCCCGCCAGCTCCCGGGAGACTCCCCTGCTCCCACAGCGCGGACCATTGATCAGCTGCTGCCAGCACCTCACCAAGGCTTTCCAGATGGACCCAGCGCTCTTGGAGAGTCTCATAGATTTTCATTC
>JAGPOW010002173.1:10709922-10724126 GCA_030014935.1 Caiman crocodilus | reverse complement strand
CAGCTGGGGTCAGATCACTGACTGCTGCCACCCTTCCCCTCCTTCCCCCCAAGAAGTGCTGCTGGCACTACAGGGCTTGGCATCCAGTCGCGGGGAGACCCCCCCACATCGCTGACATTGCTGCAGCCACCTGTAGATGGTCCCCGCTTGGCCCGTCCTTGCTGCCGACACCCGTGTCACTGCCTGTAGGCGGTCACTGTGCCCCCCAGCCTCAGGAGGCACGCGTTGCCTATGACCAAATGAGTCAGCTGTCAGGAGAAAAGGGGTCTGTACAGGTGTTGGCAGCAAGGGGTTCAGAGGCCAACAGGTCTGGAGAAAAAGGTTATTGGGCTGGAGTCAGCAGGCAGGCACCAGGACCTGGGGCACTAGGAATCAGCAGGCTGGAACAAAGGAAGCAAGAACAAGGACTCCAAAGCTCAAGACAAGGCTGCATGGCCTCTGTCCTGTCGCAGAGCATCCTGGGCGCTGAAAGAGCTGCTGCTGGTCCAGCAACTGGGGCCAGGTGGAAGCAGTTAAGTTGCTGGCAGCCAGGCCCACCCAGGGAACCAGGACAGCTGGGGGCAACTGAGCTTGCCTGCTGCCCTGACTCCCGGCACCTGCTTTGTGCTCTGCACATTCATTTACTCCATCCGCTGCCCTCACCCCAGGGTTTTGCACTGCCCCATTGCTGCAGCACATGGGTGCCAGACCTCCATTCAGGAATTTATCCACACACCACTTGACCCGAACCCCAGAGTGACTGGGGGCATCTCCAAGGCTATGCAGGACATCTAGAGCAGAGTCAGGGATTCAACCTCAGTCTGCAGCACAATGTTCTTGTAAACTGGAAGTATGCTGGCCCGGGATATAAATTACCTATGCAGTGAGACCCCATGGCTTTGGGAGCATGGCTAGACAAGAATCAGCTTCTGCTCTGGGGGGCACTGAGCACAAGAGTGTAGACCACTCCAAAGACATTAGATAGGAGCAAGAAGCCAACACTAGTTGTGCTACCTGGCACTCAGATCTCACCGACTATCAGCCCCCCCTTCCGGCCACGAGCTAAGCACCAGGTGAAGGCAGAAAGAAGGGTATCAGAAGACATGCTACTGATACCATCCTTTCAGTAGCATGGCATGATCAGGTACCAGTGAAGGGTATCGGTGCCCAGGGTGGACCCCAAAATATTGAGTTAGCTGGACTCTTGCTCTGTTTTTTTTAAATTGTTTCAAACCAAATTAAATTAGTCAAATCAGTTTTGAATTCTATTGACAGAGCAGAGGTCAATCATTCAAGTCTGTGTGGTGCTACCATCAACAAGTATCCTACCTCCTAGACTACAGTCTGAGGCTTCAGACACTCCCAGATCCATGGGAAGATCCTATGTGCAAGCCCCAAACCTGGAGTCCTTGGGGTTCAGATGCCCTCCAGTCTTGCTTGCCCTTAGCCAAAAGGCTGTAGGAGCAAGCTAGAGGGAAATCCCGGGAGCAATTCCCTATCACCACGAATTGTGTAGCTGAGATCCCCCCGTTGGCAGGCCTTAGTAGACTCCCGCAGGTGCCCTCCCGCAGTGCAAGGCATAGGTCTCCACTTTCAACTACACCAAGTCATTCAAGGCTGAGAAGGAGGGGGTCTCCCCTGCCAGGGCCAAAACCATCATCATGGTATCTCCCTCGAAGACCTTAGATAAGCCACTGTAAGACCAGCACCTCCTGCCTTCCCAGAGAAGCCACCCAAGCCTTGTCCTGTCACTTCCTCGCATCGAGCGACTCTTACAGGCTGCATGTGTGAGACTGCCTGGGTCGCTGGTTTTCTGCGGAAGGGGCCGAGTCCTGAATCTCCGCAGGGCAGCCCGAGCTAGGACAACACAACACAGACATTTTACTCCTTGCCATCCCTTTCCATTCACTTCAGTATGACCCAGCTGCATCCAGGTGCCTCCAGCCAAAAGCCCTTCTCAAGCTGCTGGGCACAGCAGAGACACCTCACCACTGTACGTGACCCCAGCAGGATGCCAGCAGGGCCAGCACAGCATGGGCTCTGGCCCTGCAAGGAAGAGCTCGAGAGCATGCACACGCCATCCTCCCACCTTCCTTCCCCCTCGCTGCATGCACGGCTCTCCATCCCCTGCCCCTGCCACATTCAAAGCAGCATTCATTCTCCGCAGTCTGCGCCCCACGTACCAGCAGTCCCTTTGCCCAGGAGGAGGAGGAGCAGCCCCTGCAGCTGCAAGCCATGGCACAGAGCTGCCAGCCTCGCCATGCTGCTCAGTGGAGAGATGCCGTCTTGAGAGAGATCAGTCTAACGGGCCCCAAAGAGCCTCATGCCGTGCCCCTCACCGTGGCATCTGGGCTAATGCGACGCAGAGCCTCATTCTCTCTCCCCCACCTCCGTGGGAGGGAATTACCCCTCCTGCCATCCTAGCCCCCTCTGTCTCCATGCCCGCACAGCTCCCCTAGCGCTGGAGGCTCTCTCCCTACATGGACTTTGCTGTCTTCTGGGATACGCACAAAGATTTTGCAGGGCTCTGCTTGGCAACTAGTTTTCTAAACTCTTTCTTTGTGGCTGCCCCAAGTCTCCCTGGAGACGCAGATGCAGCCCTCCCTCCTGGAAAGGAGGCAGCTTGCCTCATGCGGTCAGGCAGCTGGTTGTCACAGATCCTCCTCCCGGCCTCCTTAATGCCTGCTGCCACCTGCCTTTGGCGCTGGGGGCCCAGCACTGCCTCTGGGCTCCCCCTCCACAGCTGGGTCTTTCCTCTCTACACCTCTTGCTGGAACACCCTTTCTGGTTCCCCCACCCAACCCCACACGGTCTAAGGCCTGTCTACCTTGACATCTGCCCCACACCATCCATTTTTCTCCAGGACAATCCCGGGGGAGAAATGAAGGGGGTAGAAAGGGCAGAGGTGCAACACCCACTGCTCTCCCTCCAATACTCCAGTGCTGCTGCCTCTCGTGGAAGCTCCCCATCTCACAGGAAAACCAGGACCCTGCTGAAATAACTCCCCCCAGCCTCTCACCCAGGATCTCTTGTCCATTTGGTATCATCACCCTCCAGAAGACAGAGAGGTCGGTGCCCCGTGGGGCATGGATCCAGATGTCAGCTCTCTCTCCGGTCGCCACAGCAGTGGGGCACTCCAGGCCCACCGACGCCACGGGCAGGATCACACTGACACCCTCTCGGCACAGCAGACTCCTCTGCCCAGTCTGTGCCTTGACTGTCACTGTGTACGTGCCAGGGAGCGCGTACAGATGCTGAGCGCGGGTGCGGCTGGTGGTGTACTGCTCCCCTCTGTCTCCAAAGTCCCACGTGTACACAGTCCCAGGCAGTGGGACCTCAGCGGTAAATTCAATCATCTCATGGAGACTGTAGTACGGGCGAGCAGAGAACGACAGGCTCACCTGGGGGGAGGAGAGCAGTGGAAGCTGAGACACAAAAACACAGGGGCTGGCAGCTTGGGTCCCTTTCCCCAGCTTCCAGCATGCTGTTGGAAGAGGTCCTTTCTCTGCCTCTCACTCCCAGAGCCCGCAGCTCCCCACCAGCAGTTAAAGAGCTCTTCTTCTCCCCCCGCCAGCCTCCTCTTCCAGGCTGGTAGGAAACGCCATGCATCCCTCCCGCACTACCAAAGCTTTCTCCATCCGCTCTTCCTTTAGTATTCCCAGACAAAGTCGAACGGGCACAAAGTGCTGGAAGACCATTTTAAACTGGACAGAAGGAAAAACGTCTTTACCGTCCGAATCTCCAGACCCTGGAATAAACTCCCCCCAGAAGTGGTGCGAGCATCTACTCTGGATACATTGAAGAAATGCCTGGATGCTCACTTTGCTGGGGCCATCTGACTCCAGCTGACTTCCCGGTTTTTGGGCAGTGATCTCACAAGGTCCCTTCCAGCCCTAATGTCTATAAAATCTATTAGCTCATATTCAGGGGGAACAGAGGCCAGCTGAAATCCTTTCCCAACACTGAGACCTGTCCTGACCAGCTGTGGAAGAGCAGTGGTCCACATCCCCTTCTCCGCAAGCTGTGATGACTCCTGGGGCAGTTACCTGGACAGGATACACAGCGTGGATGATGGTTTTATTGCAGACCTGGCTTTGGATTTCATTGGAACACACTTTCCTGCAGTCTGTGGCCACTTCTCCACCCGGCGACCCGCACAAGCAGCGGTCTGCTCCGTCCAGGCTGTAATGCGTGTGCGCCTCTTGGTAACAGAGCACGCGGCAGGAGGCGCGGGTATGGTGACCGAGGTGAAGGGAGGAGTATTGCAGGACTGTGTCTTTCATTCTTTCAGTGTCCTGCACACATGAGATGAAATGAGCCGCTGAAAGGGAAGTGGAAGGAGATGAGTTTTCAGCTGGGCTATCAATGTGAACTGTGTGGAAACTGCAGCGCAGCAATGGGCTTTTTTAGACCATGCCAAGATGTTACAGACCCAAAGCAAACGTGGTACGGGGGCACGGCACAGAACGGGAAGCAGAGTGGGCACCGGCCTGGCTGGGTGTCTGCACCGGACTCTCCATGGGTTGGCACCTTGTGCCACCATATACACCTACACAAAGCCAAGGGGTGCTGCACACTCAGACGATTCACATGAGGTGGCATGTTCTGCTGTCCTCCGTGTAGATTGGCAAGGGGTGCCAGTAGGGGTGAGCCAGGCTTGCTACCTATGGGATGCCTTCCTTTGGAAACCCCAGATGGGCCCTTTCCAAATCTCCACCCTTGCAGAGCTGAACTCCAGATCAAGGCTTGAACCCGGCAGCCCAAGGCCATCTCTGTGCCAAACCCACATTCTCACTCCTGTTCAGCTTCCCCTAGTTTTTATTGGGGATAAAATGCCTCCTGCTTTGTTTCAGTCCAAAGGTGTCCACTTAAAAATAAAAAGTTCAGCAAAATTTGGCATGTAGGCCTGTGGTTTTTATCCAACTAGCTGTGGACAGAGCGTGCAGGGAAGAGCAGGACTTTTGCATGGTCCAGGAGGTTAATTCACCTCTTTGAAGTGCTCTCTGACTGCACAGGACTTTGGCATTGTGGCTCTCCTCATTCCCTCTGTGTCTCAGCACACGTTTTTCTTTAATCATACCGAAGGCATTTGCCTGCCTGGAGTATGAGAGGAGAAATGTTGGCTCCACTGAACTCCAGGGTAAAGATCCTCCTGATTTCAGAGAAGACAGTATTTTTTCCTACCCGACTAATGCCACCTCTCACAAGCCATGCTCTACAGCCTGAATTTGCTTCCAGACATCTAAAGCTCTCCTTGCTGACTAAAGCCCCTGTAAATCTAGGAGACCTGGAGTAGCAGGCTTCAGGGCCACCTGGATTTGCTTTCAGTCGTGAAACCCTTTTCCTCATGTGACTCTACTGCTGTCACTTAGTTTCTCTACTCAATCCAGAGCAGGGCAGGCTAAGTCTATCCGACCTCCCCTCTTTAGTTTTTCCCACTTATTCAGCTCTGCAGGTCTCATTCAGCTCCCTTGTTCACTGAGTGATGCCCAAGTGAGCATCTCTCGCCTGCATCACTCCACCAGGAAGGCCATTCCCTGCAATGTTTTGCAGTGAGATTTTGCTTTGAGCCAGAGTCTGCACATCCAGGCTTGGATCTGGTGGAAGTGTAGTCCTCGGGGGAAGAGGCACCTTGACCTGCTCCAAACAAGGGGGCAGGGGAAGGAATCAGGAATCCCTAGAAGTGGACAGAGGAAGACCAGAGCGGCTGTACTCAAAATTTCTCAGGTCAAGCAAGGCTGTCGTCAGTCACCCCAGGGAGGAATCACGAGCCTGGCATTCCTTCACCCTTCCAAGATCCTCCCCAGCTCCAACTCTCCCCCGGTCGAGAGAGAGGGCTGCTCACCACAGGCCAGAGCCGAGAAGTCAGCTCTCAGGAGCCGGCTGGTGGAGAAAGACGCCGACTGGAAGCACTGGAGCAGCTCCGCATCACCCACCAGCTCCCTTCTCTCTCGCACCCAGCCCGCGAGCCAGCGCAGGGAGCAGTTGCACACAAAGCTGTTGGAACCGAGTTTGCTGTGGAGGGGGAGAAGGGCAGTCAGGTACCTCCGGACCTGGTGCTGGTGCAGACACGTCTGCCCCCCCAAGCAGAGCTGGGGAAAGAGCAAATTATGATACCGCATTGTGGGAGAGGGGGAAAGGGGCTCAGAGAGGGACGAGGAATAAAGGGGTGGAGGAACAAATCCAACCACGGCAGAGAGGCTGGCAGAGGATATCACGCAAGGGGTTGTCACCGTACAGGGTCTGCAGTCTGCCCAGCAGGCGGAAGGCTCCTTCCTCTATGGTGCGGATGCGGTTGGCACTCAGATCCCTGGAAGGCAGAGACCCATGAGAAGGGCAGAGGATGCAGCTTGGGCACAGGCTCGCCCGCAAGTGACGAAGCAGGGGTATTCCTGGCACATGGCATGCCGTGGGCTCCCATGGGCCTCTGAAGCCCTGTGAAGCTGGACCTAGGCCCCCACATTTATTAGGGCTTCTTTACTGACAGCCCCTGGCTGTTGACCGTGGCCAGCCATGGAGGTCAGCAGTACTGGCTCACCGGGCTAGCGAGCATGGGGGCCAGGAACATGGACAGAGCGAAGGGGAGTTAACCCTGCTGCCGTTTTTCCTTGCCATCGAGACCTAACCGTGAAAGGGGAGATGTTCGCTGAGTGGAGAAAGCCATGAGACCTGGCTAGGGTGTTACTTACAGCAACTGCAGGTTGGGGTAGGCAGCCAGCTCCTCCGCTTGGATCCTGCTCAGGTAGTTGTGAGACAGGTCCCTGCATTGAAAGCAAAGAGGTTATTTCTAACGAGCAGAGAAGAGCCCTCCAATCGCCCAGCCCCTGCTTGGAGCTGAGTGACATCCCGAGCCACAGGCACCAAACCCAAGAGGCAATGTAGCCTCATAGATTCAGCACCAAATAGGGAGCTGAGGGATGGGGATGGCTGGGTATGAGTCTGGCCAATTGTAAAGAGATGCTATTTGCTCAGTTTGGTTTCAGTTGGAAAACCCCAGGGGTTTGAGAGACTGGGTCTAGAGAGCTCTGATTGCAGGTGGTACAAAGGGAGTTTTAACGAGACACACTCCATAAGGGGGGAGGGAGACCGACTGGGGCAAAATCAACCCAGGTGAGTGGAGAGCAGCCCTCTGAAGGGACAGGCTGCCTGCAGGGCTACAGTAACCAAGGAGGCTCGAAAGAGCCGGCTGCACATTGCCTGCAGGCAGGAGGGGGCACAGCAGCCCGGTCCATTGTCCTGGGATACTGGCCTGGCTGCAGCAGTGACTAGTGGGAATGAGGAGAGAAACGCTGTCTTATGGGTTTCATCCCAGGATGGTGAAAGTCCCGGGAAGCCAGCAACTCTGGGGGTTCAGGGGTCTCAGGCCAGAGTGGTGCCGCAAGGCTGTCTCCCATGTCAGGGCCTCCTACAGTCTCATCCCTTCTCTAGGGCTCCCTCTGCTAGACCAGCCCCTGCCAGTGAAGGAAGGAGAAGCCAGGTCCAGTGACCCAACGAACACTTTGTCCTTCTGTCTCACCTTTGCACTAGGACACTTCAATAAATGTGCACATGTTCTGCTTGGAGCCAGGGAAATACTCAATGCGCAAGGAAACTGAGGCACAGATATGTCTAGTGACTCGCCTAAGGCGAGGCAGGATTGGGTTGGGAAGAGAACCTAGGTCTTGCCATTTTCTACTGTCCATATCTTACACACTGTTTTACTGCCATTAAATCACCTGCCACACACCAGAAGAGGGGACCTGTGTGAGCAGCTCTAGGACACAGGCCTCTTATTAACTGGCCTCTTATTAACTGGGTCTCTGCTGTAAAGCTAAATGGACTAGGAAAACAATTTCACTGGCAACCACACTACAGAAACCACTACCCTCTCCAGACCCTGGGGCAATCCATCTTTTTCAAAGAGGCAGAGACCAGTGTTCAACCAGGTACTAATCCTCCTGCCATTGCCAGCTGGTTTCCAAAGCACATTACAAAGGTGCATTAAGCATTATATTGCTGTTTTACCACGAGGGAAACTGAGGCACCAAAGGGTTGCAACTTTTCATGGTCTCTCGGTGAGTCAATAAAAGGGGTGCCAACTAGTGCCATAGCAAGGGGGTGAGTGGGGCGACTGCCCCGGGTGCCAGGTGCCAACAGGCGCTGCCCAGCTGTGGTGGGGCATGGGACAGAGCTGCGAGCAGCTCGTTGCGGGGGGGAGGGCTGGCTCCCGCCCCTGTGTGCACTCCTGGGCAAGCATGGGTGGGCACGTGACCCCCAAGTCTGTGCGCAGCGCGAGGGCAGGCTGCCACTGCAGGCTTTGCCCCCGGTGCCAAACTTCATTGCTATGGCACCAGAGCCCAGGCCTTTCCACACTCAGGCCCCTGCTTTAATCCCATCTCACAGTGCCTGGGAAGGGGCTGAGACCCTTGCGCTTGCAGACGTGGCTGAATTCAATGGGTCTCTAGACCCTGCTCTGGGCAGGGCAGCAATTCTGTTGCTTCCTCAGAGATGGTTCAAAAATGCAGCATTTGCTGGCACCTGGGCGCATGGTGGAGATTAAGGACCAGTGTCCATAGCATTGCTGTCTCCTGTCAGCTCCCCTGGGGAGCCCGCAGGCCTTTCCCCTGCGTTCAGAGGCTGCAGCCTGCACTCGGAGGAGGACACATTCCTTGGCGAGCTCCCAGGACGAGCTGGACCCACCTGGGATTTCAGCACCATTCCAGCAACCGAGAGCGGGCACTGCCCCCGCCTTGCGTGGCTGGCACCGCAGAGCCCCTGGAAGCAGTCCTCTGCCTGGGCGGGTGAGCCTTCCTCACCCAGAAATGCAATCGCTCAATGCCACACCTCCCCTGCCAGCAGACACAGCCCGGCCGGGCCAGGCCGTTCCAGGATGGTACTCACAGGGCTGTAACTTTCCAGGACCAGGGCTGTCCTGACGGTACCTGCACCAGCCCTGCTCGGGAGCAGTTCACCGCCGTGGAAGTGCAGACGCAGCTCGCTGGGCACGGAGTGGCATCTTCCCATGCTGGGGTATCTTGACTCCCCTGGTGGTGCCTTGCTTTGGTGGATGTAGACATCCTCTCCCCATTTCCAAGACCTTCCACCCCTTTCTCTTCTGAGACCCACGTTGTTAAACCTGCAGGGCTGTCAGCTGAACCCCTGCCTTGCACAGGGCTGAAGTCTGCCCAGAACCCTCCTGCACCCCATTGCCTTGGTGGCACTGCCTTTGACCTCACCGTTTCTAGTTTTGCTGGTACGGCTACCTCTGATTTGGGTGCCTCGCCTGTGCTGAGCCTGCAAAACAGCAGCACCCCGAAGAGGAGAGCCATGGGCCAGCAGACAGCCCCCAGGGCAGACGGATGCGTCTGTCTGGTCCAGGTAAGACAGAGAGCTCCCTTCTCCATAGCCAGCCTTGAGAGGAGCAGTTAAAGCAAAGGTACTGGCTTTCCTTTTCCAAACAGGCGCATTGTCACAGCGCGGGCACCTGATAAACACGTCACCCACCCACCCTCCTGCTTGCATTTACAACTCAAAAACTGCAGTGCCACGCTCAGCAGGAAAACTGGCAAGAAACAGAAGGGAACAGATTAGTTTGCTTTCATTTGGGGGGGAACGAAAGAACGAAAGAGAAAGAACAAAATCTCACAGTTACCCGAGGTGTGAGATGCAACAGAGAAGAGGAAACCAGGACTGTCAACCCATATGCAGCTTGACGCCCACAGAGTTCAACTCCTTTCCTAGAGAACTCAGTGACCCTAGAGAGCAGCAAAGTTCATCAAAGGCCATCAGGGCATTATTTCTATTTGGAGAGAGCCTCAGTCCCCAGCCAGCACTTAAGGCCCTCCCTCCCATGCTAGCTACTATACACAGGAGGTCCCTGTCACAGCAAGCTTAGGAGGCTCGAATAAGGCGAGCAGCTTGGGGAGGGCCAAGGGCCTCACGAGAGGAGGGTGATGACCACAAAAAGCTGCCGGTCCTTCACGCCTTGTCATTGTCAGCCCATGTGTAAATCTCCCTTCCCCCCTCTGCAAAGCACACGAGAATCGCGCACCATCTCACCTCGCTTCCCCGCTGCAGAGACCGAACAGAGCCAGCCCTGCGGGAGCTCTCCTCCTCCCCAGCAGCCTGCAGCAGGCGAGTGGGCGAAGCAGGAAGAGCCCGTGCAAGGAGCCAGAAGTGAGCTGCACCTCTCCAAACCACCTGGATGATGGCTGTCACACTGATTTCTCACTCTCCCCTCTACAAAGGCCATAAAACCCCAGGGATTTCCCCGTCACTCCTGCAAACCAGGGAGATTTGGCTTTGCGTCCTGAGCCCAGCTCACCACACGCTCATAGTGAAAGCCTCTCTTGCCTTCACCAACCTGAGAAACCCTGGAGTCACTTCAGGTCCCTTCGCTCTTCTCACTTTGCCTGCTTGTCCCAAGTAGAGGCAAGGCCCCGTAGGTCCAGCTCTCACTGGGCGTTTGCTTTCTCCCCTCAACTGGAAAGAAATCCTCAAAGAGTTCAAAGCCCAACCTGGAGCCTTATCATCTAGGGTCAGCAGTGCCGGCTGGTGGCCCCGGGGCCTGGAGCTGGCCCTGGGAACAGCTTGTGATTTCCCGAGGAGCTGTTGCTATTGTATCTTTTGTTTCCAGACTGGAGCTCAGCAGTGATTCAGCTCAGGGTCTGAGGCCAAGAGATTTCTAAACACAACTGCTGGCTGTTTCTCTCCTCCCCCTGCCGCCTCTCACGCACAGAGCGGGGGCCCAGAGAAACTTGCACATATTCCTTCCTTCTATCCCACCAGCACAGTTCCAAGAGAGATCTTCCCTTGTCCGGTTCATCGCTAGCAATCAAATAGTTCCCAAACTATGCATGGAGCAGAACAGGGCAGAGACTGGAAGGTTTGGTCCAAGGAAAGGAGGCTTGCCTTGTGTTTGGAAGGGCAGTCTGTGAGATCTGAAGTCTTGAGCAACATCAACCTGTACTTACTGGAATCGAAGTCATGCAGCACTGGGTAGGGCTGGTATCATTTTATCAGGGGAGGTTACTGTTCTACATACTAGGTTTAAACGAGCTTCCTTGTAAGCTTCTCCACACTGCTCCTGGGACTTCTGATTCAGGGAATCTCCTTCAGTGGAGATGTTAAGGAGAGGCTAGGGAGGCTTGTGTCTGGGATCATACAGGAATAGCACAGTCCACACTTGAGTAGGGGCCTGGACTAGGTGACCCATGAGGTTTCTTCCAACCTTATGATTCAATGGATGGCCCCAGGGCTCCTGCACCCTTTCCCCTACTGCATAATTCCTTGGCAAGAACATTAGCTCACCTCAAAGGATGTTCATTGTTCATGGCAGCAGGAGCACCCGCTTGAGAGCCTTTGAGGACCTAGGAGTCAGTGTCAGAGGACAAATCTAGCCCCAAAGGCAAGCAGAGATTTCATAGGCATTAGGGCTGGAAGGGACTTCAGAAGATCACTGAGTCCAGCCCTTTGCCCCAGGGGCAGGAAGTCAGCTGGGGTCATAGGATCCCAGCAAGAAAAGCATCCAGGTTTCTCTTGAAGGCATTCAAAGTAGGTGCTTAAACCACCTCTGGTGGCAGTCTATTCCAAACCTTGGGGGCTCGGACAGTAAAAAAGTTCTTCCTTATGTCCAGCCTGAAACATTCTTGCAGAAGTTTATAACCATTTGACCTTATCATCCCTTGGGGCACTCTGGTGAACAAACGTTCCCTCAGATCCTGGTGAGCACCCCTGATAAACTTATAGGTGGCCATCAGGTCGCCCCTGAGCCTGTGCTTTTCCAGGCTGAAAAGTCCCATGGCTCTCAGACTGTCATCGTAAGGTCTGTTTTCCTGACCTCTGATCACGCATGTGGCTCTCCTCTGCACTCTCTCAAGCTTCTTCACATCCTTTTTGAATTGTGGAGCCCAAAACTGGATGCAGTGCTCCAGCTGCAGCCTCACTAAGGCCGAGCACAAGAGAATGATGTCCTGGGATTTGCTTGAGAAGCATCTATGGATGCAAGCCAGCGTTTTGCTCACTTTAATAGCCACAGCATCACATTGCAGGCTCACGTTCATCTTGGTAAATCCTGAGCCCTGAGTCCCTCTTGTCCGTAGTGCTAGTCAGCGTAGCACTGCTGAGCCTATAGACATGCTTCAGGTGTTTCCTCCCAAGGTCAAGAACCTTGCATTTTTCGGTGTTAAGCACCATCAGGTTCTCATCCACCCATTTACTGAGCCTGTCAAGGTCAGCCTGGATCACCCCCCTGTCCTCAGGTGTGGATGTTTTACCCCAAAGTTTCGTGTTGTCGGTGAACTTGGCCAATCTGCTTCTGACTCCAGTGTCCACATCATTAATGAAGAGTTTGAACAAAATAGATCCAAGGACAGAGCCTTGAGGGACCCCACTGGTCACAGGGCACCAGGACGATTGCCTTCCATCAACCACCCTCTGGGTTCGACCACAGAGCCAGTTCCCCAGCCAGCGGATCATGGTGGACCTGAGGCTGCAGTTGGCCAGTATTGCCAAAAGGTGATCATGGGATACCAGATTGAAGGCTTTTTTGAAAGTCAAGATATATGACATCAGTCTCTTCCCCCTTGTCCAGGTGATAGGTCACCTGGTCATAAAAGCAAATGAGATTGGTCAAGCAAGACCTACCTGTAACAAACCTGTACTGGCTATCCCTCAAGGTGTTGCTATCAGCCAGTCCTTTAAGAATGGCCTCTTTGATAATCTTTTCTAAGACCTTCCCTGGGACAGAGGTCAGGCTGATGGGCCTGGAGTTTGCCAGGTTCACTTGCCTCCCTTTCTTGAAAATAGGCACCACATTGGCCTTCTTTCAATCATTGGGCACTTCACCAGAGCGCCAGGAGCTCCCGAAGATCCGTGCCAGGGGCTGGGCTATGCTGCTTGCCAGCTCCTTGAGTACTCTGGGGTGTAAATTGATGGAGGGCAAGGAACCACCCTCACTCAGCCGTCCCTGTCCTATAATGGGCAAGGTGTCCTATGGGATTTGTGAAAGACTGACGCAAAGTACCCATTTAGCAAGTTGGCTTTTTCCTGGTTGTCGGTTGTCAGTTCTCCCTTTTGGGTTAGCAGGGGTCCAGTGTTGCCCTTGCTTTTCCCCCTGCTCCCCACATATCTAAAAAAGGTCTTTTTATTGCCCTTAATACTGGTAGCCAGTCGGAGTCCCATCACAGCCTTGGCTTTCCTGGTTTGCTCCCTACAGGTCTGGACCAGAGCAGAGTATTCCTCCTTGGAGGTGGATCCCATCCTCCATCCTTTGTAGGTCTGTCTTTTTAGCTGCAGGAGGACCACTGGTTCCCTGGAGAGACAAGGGGGCTGCTGTGCCCTCTTGCTGCCTTTCCTTCAAGATGGAATAGCCTTAGCTTGTGCATCTAGGATTGCTCCCTTGAGGAGCAACCACTCGTCCTGGACCCCCCTCCCTTTGGGGTATTGGTCCCTTAGGGCCTCACCAACAAGTCTCCTGAGCGTGTCAAAGTCAGCCCTCCTGAAGTCAAGGACCTCTGTACTACTGACTGACTTGACAGCTTTATGGCAGATGATGAAGGTGATCAGCTTGTGGTCACTGTCACCCAGCTTCCGGCGATCGTTAGGTCGCCGATTAGGTCGTCCCCGGTTGCTAGTACCGGATCAAGCAGTGTTTTGCCTCTTGCTGGCCCATAGACTTCTTGAGTCAGATATAGCTCATCCATGCATTTGAGGAAGCTTTGCAACCATTTGGATTTGGCCTAGCACTCTTCCCATGAGATGTGCGGGTAGTTGAAGTCCCTCATGACAACCACGGACTGGAAGTGTGCGGCCTCAGCCAATTCTCTGGTGAACTCCTGGTCAAGCTCTTGATTCTGGGAGGGAGGTCTGTAGTAGATCCCCACCATTGTATCCCCTGTGGCATATTCCCCATGGATTTTAACTCAGAGGGTCTCTAGTTGTCCACCCTGGGTGCCGATATCAGCTTGTAGGGACGCGTAGCTCTCCTTGACATAGAGAGATACATCCCTATCCCTTTTGTCCACTCGATCCCTCCTGTACAGGCTATAGCTAGCTATACCCATGGTCCAGTCATGGATGGAGTCCCACCAGGTCTCCGTTACCCCTATGACATTGTAACTGTTTGTGTTGAGCAGGAGGACAAGTTTCTCCTGTTTATTCCCCAAGCTCCTGGCATTGGTGTACAGGCATGCAAGTGTCCCCATGGGGCCCCTTGTCTTGCCTGCAGCTCACACTAGGCCTGGGCA
>JAGPOW010002173.1:10686837-10702190 GCA_030014935.1 Caiman crocodilus | reverse complement strand
TTTTTTTTTTCCCTTCAGAAAACAGTAAAGTGAAAGAGAATCGTGTGTCCCAACCGAGGAGGACTCTGCTCCCTAGGGAAACGGGAGATGGAGGGGAAAGCAGGATGCTGGTGGAGATTCGGGCCGGATACGGGAGAGTCTGGCATGGCCCCCCTTTCACCTCCCTTTCCAGGGAAGGCTTCAGAGGTTGCTGAACAGTTCATTTTTCTTGCTCCAGTCCATCTGAGGTGCCCTCTTGCTGGTACGTTTCTGGTGCGCCCGCTCCTTGGCCACCGCCAGGGGAATGTTGAGGTCCAAGGGGAGATCAGGTGCAGAGTTGCGCTTCTCCTTCTCCTCAGAGTTAAGCTGGAAAGGTGACAGTGGGGCAACATAAGCTGTCGTAGTCCGCCCTGACCCTTCCCTCTCATCCCCCTGATCGGGCTGGTCCTCCTCCCCTTGCATATGGCACGTCCTATTTAGTTTCCCCCATTCTCCATTCTGTTCCACCCCATCACCTCCAAACCATCTGGCCTGTACTCCATGATTGGTCTCAAAAACCTAGCAAGGAGAGGAGCGGGGGATTTCTTGAGGTGCTGGTCTCATGAATCCCACGACAGGCACCTGATCCGAGCCCCTCGTGCACTCCGGCTACTTTTATTCCAGAGAAGGCGAGCAGACTGGGGGTGCTCCTTGGACAGCAGGAAGAGCACTCCCTACCAAGTTTGCTTGGGCCAGGGGCTTAAATTTGAACCCTCTCCACCCTCTGTGGGAAAGCTGTCCCTCACTCCCAGCCCACATCCCTGCCAAACGGGCCCCTTACCTGCTGCACCTCATGGTGGGTCTCATTCGAAGTGGGAGATGCACAAGCTGGCTCAGGGCTAGACAGACTTTCAGACACAGAGCTTGGCCGCTGCTCTCTGCTGTTCTCCTGGAAGACAGAGAACCCCAGTGAGACCCCGATGACGCCTCTACACAGAAGAGATGACCACACAGCTGGCCTTTTCCACCACCTCCTCCCACTCCTTCCATGACAGCCTGTCCCTTTGAGGACAGTTCAACTGGTTCCTGCATGTTGGAAAAGTGCGAGGGCAGGAGGTGCAAGTTCACGACCACCCTGCATCTTCTGTTCCCCCCTTAAAGGTCTGGTTCCTACAAATGCTGCTCTCCCTGTACATGAAGACCATGTAGGAGAGACTTGCCTCCTCCAGAAAGGGAAAACACATAACCAGTGAGAACATCAGTGGCTAGTAGACTCGAGTTAATATGATGCAGAGAAGCAGGATGCAGGCAGATAGGTGAGGGCCTGAGCAGCGCACGGGGGGACTGATTGGTAATCCTGTGTCCTCTCCTTCAAATGTCATCTGCAGATTCCCCTTAGCCACCCTGCTCCTTTAACCCCTTGAGACATTCACCTGTGTGGAGGGTCACAGCCCTCGGGATTTGGAGGGAGGGGATGCCCTCTTTCCAGAGCAGGCATCACACACCGCGTGCCCCAAGGGCCCAGAGGGACCAACAGCTGCTCAGCTCCTCCCGCCAGAGCCAGAAGGGAAGGCCAACTGTTGCATCCTGGAAAGATTAGCCCAAATACTGGGGTTCTCATTAACAGCCCCTGCCCTCTCAGCATGGGCAGGATCTAACCAACAGCTAGACCTCTTCTGCACCCCACTACTGGGATTTGATGGCACTTCATTAGAGAGATGGGCAGAATCACCAGAAGACCATGGAAAGCAGAGAAAGGTGTATATTGGCTCCAACATGCCCTTCTCTGCGGAGGGCCCGTAAGACGGGCAGCTGGGAAATCCTTTCTCTGAGCACATAATCCATTGAGAGGCCTGCAGACGAATAAGCATCTTGTGGACAGGCTGTGATGCTATCTAATCCTTCCCAGCCCTGGATGGACACCAGCTGCGCTGCTTCAGTCTACGGCATTCGGGGGGTACGGGGAAGAGGCAGCAAGAAAATGCCCTTCCTTTCTCCAGCCCTTCCTTGTCACTGGCCACACTACAGCTCCCAGCCTCACCAGGGGGAAGAACAGCATTTGAAATGTCCTGTGCTGGAGGCTTATCCCTGGGACTGGTCCATACACATTTCCATACCAGATCCAGGGTGATACAGTTAAGGCAGGAATTGCCTTGTTACACAGGTGTTTATACAGTGCTTGCTTATTTCTGTAAGTGGGCACTAAGTTGTGCCAATATAACCACTCGGGCAGGACACCAAATCGAAGCCAAGTACAAGCACCATGTGCAAACCAGGCCTCAGGCCTAAGGATTGGGCGAGATGGAGGGGAGGAAACAGGTTTTTTATTCAGAGGGTGGGGAAGAGAGATGCGATAAGTGCCCTCTACTGCCTCACCTCATCTTTGTGGTTTTGCAGAGAATTCCTGTCTCGCCTCAAAAGCATCTCTGAGTCTTGTGCGCTCTCCCCCTCTCCAACTTTCTACCCAGGCATGGAAATGGCTTGTCAAGCCCAGAGGCTGGGTAAAGACCCAAGCTTTCTGCAGGACCCGTTCAAGACCTGACTGTCCCACATATGGGCTCAGCCACTCTCATGGGGACCCTGACTGGAAGAGGTGGTGCCTAGAGCCATTTGAGGGGGAGGTCTGCATGCATCTCGGTTTAAGGATGAAGCTCCAGGCTTTCCTCCTTCCCCTGACGTGCATTCAGCTTCCCTTGGAGGCTCTCGCCAGCAACTGCCTCCCTTTCTGCACCACGTTGCATTGGGTTTTGTTTTTCCAAACCAGACTGGAAGTAACGAGGCCTTTGGAAGAGCTGCCTGGCTGCAGGGCTCCAGCTGCCCTGGGAAAGAATGGGCCATTCTGTTCTGTGGGATGGGGAGGAGCCATGCAGCGAGTGACACGCCTGGGCCAGGGCTGGGGCTGGAGCTGTCCGCTCTCTTCGGCAAAGGGCAGCTCTGCCCTGGAACAGGAAGGCTCCAAAGCTAGTTAGCTCTGGAGGGAAGGAGGAAGGGAGAAGGAGGGGAGTGCACGCATCCTGCACGGACAGCCATCAGCAAACTCAACGTCAGATGCTCCTATGAAAACTTAAGACTTGGCGTGAGCTTTACCTTCTCTACTTCGCCGTTGGCAACCGGTTCTGGCAAGGGACCTGGGGATAAGACAGACACAGTTAGACGGTGCTATCTAACCCTCTAACCAGATGCCTTTATCCAGCTTTGTGACCGAAGCACCAAGACCCCGGCAGCATGATGCAAGGGGAGATGCCAACCAGCTTTGCACATGTAGCCTTCTCCTCCAGGACATTAAACTGGGAGAAAGTTCTCCCTCCTCCACTTCCCCAGCTACACTTCTGCCTGGAGAAGCCCAAGCTTGGCTGGCATAGAGGTGACGGTGCCTTCTAACATGACTGGCAGGGCCAAGTCGCATGCTGCCACCCGCCCCCCACCACATCTCCCCACTTCTGGGGCAGAGCAAGTGATGCCGCCCGAGCCTCCAAATGCCAGCTCAGCAGCATGGTGCTCCAGGCCTTGTTCCCTAGGCAGATCCCACAGGCTGTTCTTTATGCTGGGAATATGGGTCAGACCCATTTGTGATTAGGAGTTGGTCCCTGTCAGGGGGTGTGTGGAGGAAACCCAGCTCAGATTTGTCACTTGACATTCCCAGCTCTCACACGGAGGGACTCGCCTCTTGTTGGGGGTAGACAACCCATCCCCATAAAGTGACCTGGGCCCCAACGTGTGGGGAGCCATCGCAGAACGGGGACAGACATATCCCCCTTGAGACAGAACTGGCTACTATCGGTGCCCCCTCCTCTGGCATGGGCCAGCCTCTCCTGGCTCCTGCTTCAAATCAGGCTGCTCAGATCTTCCCGCCTAGAGTTAAAGAGTTGGCTCAGGCCTCCCGCAGTGTCCCCTCTCCCCTGGTCAATTGAGAAAGCCCCCAAAAGCCAGATTGCTAGGCAACACAGGAGCCCACCCATTGTTACCTCCACTCCGTCTGGCTGCCCCGGGGGAGGAATGCGTGTCCCCCTCCCCCTGCCCCTGCAGCCAGCCGCCAAGCAGCTTTCTCCCCCACATCAGGACTCTGTTCCTCCATCTCTTCTGCCCTGGAGAGCCACTTTGCTTCAGTTTTGCTCCAGAAAGTGGCACTCTCAGCACCGGTAGTGGACTGTCCCCCTCCCAGCGTGGGCAAGCCTCTGGTTTTTACCCTGGCATAGCTACAGGAGGTGAAGCGACAGGGGAGAAGAGACAAAGACAACTGCTGCAGGGCCTTTAAGGTATGCAGAAGCCCTGTCCCAGCTGACTGTGGACACAAGCAGAAGGAACCACGTGTCGGAGTCGCACAAAGTTCGACCCAGCGTAAGCGAGGGCTGAGACCGAAACCAGTTGGGGAACTTGTTGCTTCAAGCATGTACCGATCTCATTCCTGTACATGGAGGGTTGAAAGAAAATGCTCTCGAGTTGAAGCAAACATCGGCAAAGCCAAAGGCTCAGTGGTAGGGTGTGAAAAATTTGAGAAGACAGCTGTGGTAGGAAACCACATCCTCATAACCCCAGTGATACAAAGGTTGCATGCTCCATTTCAGAGTTAGTTCCCAAACCTGTGCTCCGGAGGGCGAGCGACCAGCCGTGAGGAGGTGATGGTGGCTGTATGACACACTCAGCCCTTTCACCTGTCCAGTCATGCAGCCCCCTTTGTCAGACCCACTTCCCAGGTGGGCGAACAGAGGTGAAATGATTTGACCAAGGTCACAGAACAAGATGGTGTCAGAGCCTGCAGAGGCGAGCAGCCTCGAGCCCTGCTCTGGTTCCAGGACCAATCAGAAACTTGAAGAAGAGCAACAGGGAAGCTCACAAGAGCAAAACCAGTTAGAACATCTCTCTCGTGGCTACAGGGGGGAAGATAGAGAGGGCAGACGCGGGGACTTTCCTGGCTCATCCTTTTAAAGAGATCCCTATGGAATAGAAAGCACTGCTCCTATGCCCTTCTCCACACGAGCCTGGCTGAGAAACACAAAGCTCCTTGCGCAAAGGCCAGGCCGAAGGTCTGAACCAGGCGGCGTGATTCAGGTAAGCGTGTTCTCGGTGGCTCCTGTGTTAGTACAGAACTGCACTCAGGAGCCAGTCTCATGGGGAAGGAGGAGGAGGAGGAGGTTGCCAGGATTCATTAAGACTCTGGAGCTCCCTCTGCTCCTCCACAGGAGGAGTCACATCGGCGTTATGCAGAAGATGCCCAGTTCTGCCCTTCCTCCGGCAGAAGGCAGACCTGCAGCAAGACACCTGTGCAGGTGCCAGTTGGTTGCGGACCTACGTGGATCTGACCCTGGCCACCTAGATTTCCACCTGGCTTGTTAGGCCTCTGCCAATCTCTACTCGGCAAACTGATCATTACCCTCTCCCAGAGCCATCCTACATTTAAGGCACCCTTAAATTTCCATGGTTCAGCAGAGTACAGCTGTTCCCTGCTACTGTTATGGAGAGGAGAGGCACCATGGTTTAGTTTCTCATTGGACAAAACCCCCCCCACTTCTTTGTTTAAGGCTTGGGGTTTTTCTCAAACCCAGACTGGAACCACAGCTGTTAGAGAGGGCCTAAACGTTCAGCAGACCCCACCACAACAAAGCCACATCCTGTGTCAGGGGTGGAGAAGGACTCTAGCTCCCTAGATCATGAGCTCAGAGCAATCACTCAGGTCCTCAGCTAGAATTGCCTGCATTTGTCGCTGCAACTGGCACCCTGCACAATGCTTCTCTCCTCTGCAGGAGAAGCCCTGCCATTAGGGCAATGAAGGGGCCTGGAATGGTCTACCGAGACCTTCTCCGGCCACTGGACCGCCAGCACAGCATTAAACCCTCCTACGTGATGTAGCCCCCCTGCGGGTTTCTGAGCAACTAGAGGAAGTCAAGCTACCTTGACACTTAAGCCACAGAGAAACCACCTGGCTTAGAATAGGACTCAAGCAAGCGCTATTTTGTCCAAGGGCGATCAGAAACCTTGCTACATGCTGCAGCCCTGCTGTCATACAGGCTTCCTAGCTCTCATGTGACACCAGAACTAAGACCCTTGCACCACACATGCAGCAGGGAAGGGGAATGCAGGGAAAAAAAGCTCCGACCTAAACCTAGGGAGGGGAAAGCACGCCATGCCAAGGGAAGAGCCACGTCTGCCATAAACCTAGGGAGGGGAAAGCACGCCATGCCAAGCTCTTATACAACAAAGGGCAAGCCAGTGGAGCCATCTCTCCAGCCTGCACTCTGACCAGGAAGAGGGGGGCCCGCTGGAGTCGTAAAACCTGTCAAACTTTAACCATTTCAGCCATAAAACTCCTACGATCTAGGACAGACACCCACACGCATGCACACTGAAGGCCAAGGGAGCATCGAGCGTGGGGTAACCATGCCAACAGTCTTTCACAAGTGCCAGAAAGTTCCCTGCTGTCGTGCGAGATTATGCCAGCCAAGGCGGGCAGGCCTTTGGCATGCCAGCCAGCTTCCAGACTTGGATGGAGATAGACTCTGCCCTGGCTCCGTGACCAGCGGCAAGCTAAATCTCCTCCCCATGAGGCTGAAGTCCTGGTGACTTCTCTTTCCAGTGCCAGCTTCCCACGGAGCTTGTAAGAGGAGCCGGCGTGTGAAAGCACCGCTTGGAAACTGGCTGCATGCTGTGGACCAGGAAAAGGGGGCACGGGGTGAGACAGAGACCCCCACCACAGCCTGTGCGGAGGTGACAGAGGTCACTTCTTAGCGGGACAGCTCTCTGCCTTCTTTCATTCTGGACAGGAAATTAAGTCACTTCCTCGCTAGGAAGCCTTCTGTTCCCAGCTGCCATCTCCTCGCATTAAAGACATGGTCACACCGGCCACTTCAGCGAGACTGAGATCTTGGTATCGCTGCTTCTGGCTTGCATGGGAGGACATCCCACTTAAAACCCACCCCATCCTAGCCCCCCCAGGCACGGCACATCACCGCAGCTGTTCCCCTCTCACCTGTCAGGTGTGCCTCTGAGGGAGTGACTTTGCACTTCTTGAAGAACTCATCTGTTAAGGCATCCACCACCAAGAGCTTGGTCTCTTCTCCACCAGCTTTGATTGCCGACACCACGTCAGCGTGCTGCTTCCCTTCCATGCACACCCCATTCACCTGGTGGGACAAAGTCAAAGCAAAGCCCATGAGAAGAAGAAATGCTGCAACAAGGCTTGCTGTGGGTTAACACAGATGCCAGCCCCATCACATGGCAATGATTATCCTTGTCAGCTGTTACCAAGCCAGGGCAGGAGCCCACAGGCTACCACAGGATCCCAAGAACATTATGTACGTTGTGAGAAACTCCCTCAAGCTTTAGGCACTCTCACTTTTGCCTCTGTACGGGTCTTGACTGTCCAGAAGTCCAGGACAGCCAAGCCCCTAGGCGTTAATGTCACCCATCCAGTCTGACAGGAGGATGGGATGTCTCATCGTCTCTGAACAGTCCCTCTTAGCTCCCACAGACCTGTTTCACCCAAATCCTTAACTTGAGGAAGAGGAAATGTGGCGCTCAGACCATGACCAATTATTGGATCATAGGAAAGTTAGGCTGGAAAGGAGTCCGTGAGATCATCTAGTTCAGCCCTCTGCTCAAGGATCAGCCTGACTAAGCTGTCCCAATCAAGTGTCTGTTGAACCTGCTCTTGAAAATGTCTTGGGATGGGAATGTCACACCTTCTCTAAGTAGCCTCTTTCAAGTGCTTGATCAACCTCCAAGTCAGAAAGCTCTTCCTCATTTCCAACCTAAATTTCCTCTGCTGCCGTATGAGGCCATTGCTCCCAGTCCCCCACAGCTACAGGAAATATCAGACAACTAATCTTCAGATGCCATTGCCCTTAGATAAGTTGTCCCAAAAACATTCTGGACTTACAAAATGTGTTCCAGGGATACCCTGAACAACAACTCCTCAAGGACGAGGAGCAGGTTGGGAAGAGCTGACCAAGCCACGTGATTCCAATTTGGGTTTTGGACACAGTTCAGCGCACCTCCAAGCCAAGTCTCTCCAACATCCTGAGAGATGGGGCTTGTCCTCAACGTGGAGCAAGCTCTCTTACACGATGTTATTCTTCACATGTTCTCCCAGTGCCCTAACGGACAGCTACAGAGGTGTTGCAAGCACGCTATAAATGCAGGCCCTTGCCTGCTGCAAAGTCACTGCCACATACACACAACACTTCAGTCACAGCTCAGCACGTCTCTCTTCTCACAAAGATTTCCTGCTTTGCCCAAGGAGCTCACAAAAGCATCGAGTCAAGTACTGGACCATCACCATCGCTTGAGCTCAGAGCTGCACTTTCATTTTTGAATAGGAGACTGGACTCTCACGCTCAGCTGGCCCCAGCCCCATCCTGCCCAGCTGTGTTATGGCTGCAGTCGAGGCTTGATTTAAGCCAGCAACACGTGCCTGAGATCTGAGCACACAGACTTCACACAAATCCCATCCCTGCATCCTTCCGGCCTCCAGGCACCGAGGACCCCTGCGGCCAGACAAGCAACCAAGGTCAGATCTCCCTTAGGAAACGGGTTGCTAATTCAATGCTCGGTGACTAGTGCAACTCTATGAGCAAATCCCTCCCACTGATGAAGATTATATGTAGCAGGGAAACATTTATATGTGTATAGTTAATTTAATTTGCTAAAACAGGTAAAAAAAAAAAAATCAATTTTATATCTATGGAACTTAAATCTACATTAGGGATTTTGCTGGCTTGGAGGTATCACAGCAATAAATCATACCTCTAACTGATATTTCTACACTAGCAAGAGTTTCTACCACACATCTGCCCAAGTCAGTGCTTAGACTGAGCCTAGGACTCTCAAAGGAAGGGGTCCCCTGTGACCCCGGGAACTTCCCCTCCTGCCAGCCTTGGGAACTTCCATCCAGTGGCTCAGTCCGCAATCCTGCAGACTAGAAAGTTCCCACTTGACTCCTTCCATCCACTGTCCCTCTGAAGCAGCGCAGAGTAGCGGCGAGGAGCACAGCTAACCTTTAACTCCCGGCTGCAGCCTTTCCATGTGCAGGGAACACTGGGCGTTTAGCTGCTATAGCACGACAAAGGAGGAAAACAGGATTTGACAAGGTAGAAGCATTTGGCCTTTTAAAGGAACGAACGGTACGACACGGCCTCGCAGGGCAGCGAGTCCAACAATGAGTGGTTAACCTGCGTTCCAGCTGAGCAGGCTCGGTCACAACGAAGGGGGGTCAGCGAGGCTGGCGCGATTCAGGTGTCACCTGCTCTATTAGTGCCACCGTGGGATTCAAGCCCTCTGGGGAAGAACAGCACTGAGGAATGCTCTGAGAACAGGTGACGTGGCTTCGAAGTCAGCAGCAGGAAGGCTTTGCAGAATCGTCCAAGTCCAGGAGCAGGAATTAGGAGGTGGGGTAAGCCCCAGGAAGGAATCAGGGTGGGTACATGGTAGGGGGGGAACATCCTGGCACAGAATTGCAGATGCCCCCCAGAGTTCTCCAGAGCTGCAGCCTTTTGGAGATTAGGAAAGCAGGCAGCAAAAGCTCATTAAAATCAGATTTTCTTTAAGCGACTAGCACAGGATTGCACAGGCAATGGTGGTGGGACTGGAGGGCAGGGCTCAGGGCACTGTGTGCAAACAGCTTGGGAGGCAGCTGCTGCAAGGAAGCAGAACAGGAACTGAGGGGGGCAGGAGGACTTCTCCAGCCCCTTCTGGCACATGTTAGGGCCAAGCCTGCTTAAAGCCATGTTTTCAGAGTCAAACACAGAGGGTGCGGCAGCCTGGCATGCTAACACAGCAACCAGTTCAGCACAGACTGTCCGTCCAGTACAGCTGCTCCCGTGTGGGATTGCAGGCAGGGTAATGGGCACAGGGAAGGCTAATTCACTGTGTCACTCTGCTGTGCTAACGAGCCTGTCCAAAGTGCCATGCCAGCACTGCTACACTGCTGCTGGTTCAGAACACAGCCCCCCCAGAGCGCCACAGCAGTTCAGGGCACTGCTGTCAGGCTGGTACGTCGGCATCGGTACACCGCCTCATCCTTGCCCTAGAAAACAGCCTGAATGGGTCTCCCTGCAGATTCATTCTCTTGCAGGCAGGGCTGAAGGGCTCCAGGTTTATTACCCGACCTGGGCACTGACACAGGAGAGAGTAAGGCCCTCAGAGGCTTTGGCTATGGCAGTAGGACACATAGGTCAGGGTCACAACACAGGCCAGAGACTAGCCTAGTCTTTCCAATCCCACAGCAGTCTTGGAAGCCTTCTCCCCAAAAACCCAGGAGTGAGACGATGCAGTTGCTTTGGGGCCCTCTCCATTACTGTTCAAGATCTCAGCTTCCAGCACTGGCATGGGGCATCCTTACCAAAGTCCAGCTACATCCTTTCCAGGCCTGGTGCATGTGGAGAGGGACAAGGGGACAGGGCGCATGGGAGACCAATGCTCCAGATCTTTCTGCCCAACCCATGGAGGCTATTCCTAGACACCGAACTCTCATCAGCTCACACTAAAGAGGATGAATTTTCCAGGGGCACCAGTACATGAAGCATCTCCATTACAGATCTCCAGCCTCATGTCATCTTTCAGAGACCACCCCATCTTGTGACCTGCTTTTACATGTTCAGCCATTCATCCTCTCTCCTAGTTGGCCCCCTCATCCAGAGCATACCTCAACGATGCGGTCCTGGGGGCAAAGTCCCGAGGCTTCAGCCGGGGAGTCTGGGTCCACAGCACGGATGTACTGACCGGGCTTGTTTTTGTCGCTGTGGAGGTTGAACCCGTAGCCGTTGGAGCCCTTCTTCATCTGGCACAGACGAGGCCGCAGCTCTTTCTGCAGTGAAAGAGACAGAGTGTGAATGTTATTGATTGGCATCACCCAATTTGCCACCTCCTTGCACACCCCAAAAAACAAGAGCCACCGCCCTAAACAGCCGGAGTCCGAGACTGACTCGACACCAGATGGGGCGACAGAACAGCATGCTCCCGTCCTGGCTGGGACGCCAATTAAGTATATAGCACTGGGCAAGGCAGCTTGTCGATAAAACAAATCCAGCTAGTTAGAGATCGGTCTCACCCCCCCACCCTGATGATTAAACATTTAAAAGGACAAAGTGCAGGCTTTAGTGACACCTCCATGCTGCCCTTCTCCATCCCAGAGGGCTGATGATGCCTGTTTTGATATCCGAGTACTTTTCCCAAATTGCTTTGGAAGCAATTGCCACATGAGGGTGGAGAAGCCGGCACACCCGCCTGGCCTTGAAACCACAGGCAATTGCAGCTGCTGAAGCCAAACGGATTATAGGGCACCAGGGATTTCTTTGGAGGAACTTCCAGTAACCGCAGCACTCTCAGCTGGTAGGCCTGGCACCTCCCCATCATGAGCAGGCATCACTTCAGCACTGCCCTTCGCATGGCCAGAGCGAGCAGAAGACTGAGTCACACAGAGGACTTCACTGTATCCAGGAGCTCCTGCACACACCACACTTGGAGCAGATCTCAGCCTCCCTATTCCCTTTGATACAGGCACCACGTCCTTGGTCCAATTCTTACCAGCAGTCAGTTGCTGAGTCTCAAAACTAGCCTTAAAGGACCACTGTCTGTGTTGCATGAAACCAAGGGACACACAAACCTTCCAGTCTGCATTTAACACAGTCACCTCTCCATGAACCTCTCCCATAGAAGTGTGCTCTATCCAGTCAAGAAATGCGCCCCCACCTTTTCCCCTATCCTCCCTGTCCCACCAAGCTCCCATCACCCTGCATCCTCCTCCCACAAATCAACCAGGAGGAGGGGGTCATGTCAGCAGGGCCCCCTACCACCCACCCAGCAGTTCAAGCTCTTCATTTCACAACCTCCCTCAAGTGTAGCGCTCTACCAGCAGTGCCAACATCTGAGCAGCCCTGGGGGCGTTCTCCAGGACACGGGGGCAGAAATGTCACAGGAGTTGGGCCCGAGGCCTGAGAACCCCAGGTCTTACTACCACTTCCAGAACTAGATGCAAAGCATTTCCCCCATGTGGCTTCCCTTCAGCAAGCTATTGACACACACACAGCTCAGTAGCCTCTTATTGCCCAATAAAGCTTGCTCAAGGAGGGTGGGAAGTGCAAGTTTAATGTTGTTCCTCTTGAGTATCTGGGAAGTGCCAAGATACTTCAGAGATAGGGCAGTGAAAACGCCACTGGTTTTCACCTGGCATCTCCTCTGACCAGCCCAAATCTGAACGGGCCCATAACATCCTGTGGCATGGCACAGGTCCACCTGCCAGTCATCTCTAAAGCAAGACCTTAGACTTAGCTACCCCATGGGCACTAGAACCTCTGCTGAAGACGACACTTGATTTTCTAGTGTCCCTCCTCACATCCAGTGCCGTCCAGTTCCTTTCTGTTGCAAACCAATAATCAGGTTGCAGGCTATAACAAGACTGATGTGCCCTGTCCTGATGGGTGTGTGGTTTGAAGCCAAGTTAGTGTTTATTGAAAGCAGTACTATATTTACAGTCAGCTCAGAGCAAGACATGGGTGGGGAAAGATGGAGAGTCATTCATACCCCACCAAACTAGGCCAGCCAGTTACTCGTCCTGAAACCATCCACCAGTATTTTGGCAAGACACGAATAAACCACTTACATAACCAGATGTCATCAAATCTCCTCACTGATTAATTATGCTTAGCACCACGCCAGGGGACATACCATGCTATAGATGGTAAAACATGTCCCAAGCCATCTTCTACCTTGCCCAGGGCAAGAGCCTAGAATTGAACCAAGTGCTCCAGGTCCAAGTCCGTGCCCTTTCTACCAGGTAAAAACCCTCAGCCATTGCAACATTTGAAACCAGGCTGAACTATAGTGCAGTCAGCCTGAGCATTAGGACAGTCTCACAACACCACAAGGTTATTCTCTTGCATTTAAAAGTTCACCCCGCACACATCGATTGGGTGTTCAGAGATCACTCAAAGCCAAAGAGGCCGACAGCAATTTGGTGCATTCACCGAGTTCTAACTGATGGGCTCTGCCTAGTACCAGATCGTGCAGCACAACTAACTCTTCCAACACCCTCCAGTGACGACGACTCCCCTCCCTGTTCTGGGTAGCAGAGCCGGACACAGGCATGGGCAAACCAGGCGGCCACCCAGGACCTGGAGAGAAAGGGGGCCCAAAAAATGGTAATTTTTTTTTCTGTTGCCCAATTATCATTACCTCTAGAGAAGGGAAGCCCGATACTAGAAGTGTGCTTGCCTGGAGTCTAGGCAGGGTACTGCTGGGCAGCAGGTAGGGAAGTAGGGGCAGGCGGGAGGAAGCTGCAGCTTGGCAGGAGCACGCCACTCGTGCTCAGTGGGGCAGAGGGAGCGCAGAGCCTGGGGTGGCCCAGTCCTATTGCACAGGGCTCCCCGCGGCTGAGGTGCAGCTCCTGGGACTCCGCCGGGAGTGGTGGGGAGCCCCGTACGATGGAGCCAGGTCGGCTCCACTTCCCGCTTCCTGGCCACGTCCCGGGAGCTGCACGTGGCACACCCCACCATACCCGCACCCTGTCCGCACTTCCCCAAAACCTCACGCCCACAACCTCCCACGCACCCCCCACGACGCCAATCACACCCCACACACAAGAGCAACACTTTATTGGAGCTATTATGCAGACACCTCTATGCACACTATGCAAACACTCATATACCAGGACAAAAATATTTTTTGAAATAAAATTAAAATGTTACAGCTGATGTTTGATTTTCAGTATACAACTTGGGTTTTTGCCCCCAGATCCAAGATGCACCACCCCTCCCCAAATAAGCACTTCTGGGGCAAGGGGAAGGTGGCAAAAGTCAGGATTGGGGGTGGGACTTCCACTCCCAAAATGGCAACCAGGGGGTGAGGCACTTGCCAAGGACCAGGGTTACCCTTCTGGCCCTCCACAGCTCACCAAAACTCATGAAACGGCCCCCCAGCTAAAATAATTGCCCACCCCTGTTTTAAATACTCCCCCCAAGATTACCAAGGATAAATTCCTCATGGCCACTGACAGCAAAAGAGTCACCAGTTATAATACTTTGTGAGTGTGGTATATCGCTGAATTATTGTAGCATCTCCTAGTAGCATGAAACAAGTTCATGCAATCACCAGGAATAGGCCTCGGGTGAAAGGATGAGGTGGAACTAGACGTACACTTCTCAACACGCGCCCAAGAGACAATGCCAGTATTACGGGCCTAGATGCTCTTGTTCAACCCCCTTCAGCAAGTCCATGAATTTGAGAGCAAAGTACTTGGGATTCAAGATTAGAGGACGGAGGGCGGTGGTGAATCCAGACTGAAGATCAGCAGGTTGGCGGGGTAAGCTGGGCTAGATGATGATGCAAATACTGATGTAGATTTTTGTTGCCTTTAAAATCCTGTTTGTGTTGTGCGGCACACTGTCCTTACGGTTACAACAAATGCCTTTGTCTTAGGGATGCTGACTCGAGTGCTACCTTTGCCAGTGATTGCAAGCTCCCAAAGGGAAGATGATAGGTGCTGAACCCAGGTGGATCTGCAAAGTCAGTCAAGTGGATGCTCTAGCTCAGGACTCAGACTAAAGGAGTGACGACTGGCAGGGTACCAGCTCTGAAGAAATACAGGGAAGTACAGGCACAGGCACACGCCTGAGACTGGAGGGCGTTCCTTAGAGGTACGAAAGGAGTCGGCGCCAACCTCAGGTGGCATCTGCGTGCCCTTAGTGTCCGCAGAAACACCTTGGGCAAAGTCGTACTTAGATAGCGAAGTGATAACACAGCCTGCTCCCACTTGCGTAGGCCGATACAATCAGAGGCCGTGGGCTGGTTCCCAGGTTTGCTCAGTGACTTCAGCATCATTCCCCATCCCAAGCTGCTGTCACCTTCTGGACCAGAGTGTGACTAATTGCCTTGACCTAAATACCCATCATACTTCTGCATCTACTTAAGCAGCGACAGCAGTAATTGGCTCGCCTTGAGTTTCTTAGTCCGGGCTCGGTCCTTTATCCCTTTAGTTCAGCTGCTCATTTATCCGAAAAGGGATTCAGCAGCTTCAATCTTACTGGGGGACGTGTTCTCTACATCAACCATCACCTGAATGAGTGTTGCCACGATGCCAAAATACATCCCGATACTCGCCAGGGCACTGGGGGCCAGCTTCTTTTTATTCTCAAGACTCAGAAAAATCAAGTAACCCTCAGACAGCTCCTAGCAGAAAGGACCACCCCTGACAACCGATCTGGGGATCCGGGGTGATGGCTGAAAAGCAGCCGTCCTCCTTCAGCTCCCCTGCGGGAGGTGGAAACCAAGTTCTCCAGGGCAGCTGGCTGACACACTTGGGACCGCGACAGAACTGCTGCAAAGCACTGACTCGGTCGGCTAGGTGCAAGCAAGACCCGTAGGCGCCTCAAAAGCAAACCAGAGCAGAGCAAGAGGTTGCATGTAGC
>JAGPOW010002173.1:10641287-10659512 GCA_030014935.1 Caiman crocodilus | reverse complement strand
CCCCCCAATTCTGGGTGGCTGATTCTGGTGCGTGCATGTGGTATGTCAATGAGTATCATACCTTTAAACCACTTCTCTGAAACTGGGAAATACTGCAAACACAGGCCGTTAAGCATCTTGGCTGTGATGACACAGCAAGTATATAAAACACAGGGTCTCTGAACCACCAAGTTCCCTGTTCTAACCACTGACTGGCAGTTCCTCTTTCAAGATGTGGCCTTTCTAAACCCGTACGAGCATGGGTTGCCATCTCAGTGCTTACGCGCTAAATTGCTGCCCCTTAGTACAAAAAGGCGGTCCTGGATTGGAAGCCACTCTGAGAACTGCAGCTACTCACTTGGCAATGGCCAGAAAGGCCAGCTCCACGTTCATGCCGGTCTTGGCACTGGTCTCCATGAAAGGCACTCCATACTCCTGCAAAGAGGACACGGCATCATGAGCAGCTGGGCTGGACTGCCTGGTACTGCCACCACCAACACTCCTCCAGCTCCCTTTCTGCTCTGAAACACCCTCCGCCAAACAGGCCAGGAAGAACCTGGCAACCTCCAAGGATAGTAGAGCAGGTTCCTTAGACGTGGACCTTAATGGAGGGCCTGCCCATCCCCCTGCCATGGAGTAGTAAAAGAGAGGTATAAGCAAGAAGGGGCAGCACTATGCACAGCTGCCTCGGAAGAGCCAGCATTGGAGAAAGCGGGGAGAAGGGAAGAGACCCCTTAGAGGTGTGGGAGGAGACAGATGTCTGGGGTGAGGATGGAAGGTCCCATCTTGAGAGCTGCAGAGCAGGCGGCTCACGTCTTGGTGGCACCTTTTTTAACCTTAGCCCAGCTACTCTCTGACTACTCTCTTGCTCCTTCTGACTTCAGCAGGCCCAGATCTGAGCCTCCTGCCACTCCACAAATGCAGTCCTCATTCTTCAGTACGCTCCAATCCTATTCCCCCAGCTCCCAGCCTCCCCTCCACCCACTTACATTCTCCTTAGTCCCCAAAATCCACCCTCAGACCCCATCTCATGGCCCACATCCTCCCTGCCCTGCTCTTCCACCCTCTGCCTTCACATCTGATGTTTCCCTCCCCTCCGGTCCAGACAACTCGTACAGGATGGTTAAGGCTGCAAACAAGGTACTTGTAGCTGGGCTGACTGATGTGATCAGTGTCTCAGTGAAGCAGTCCTGTGAGCCCAGCTTGGGACATTTTAAAATCCCTTAGTCGAGGTCTATTCAGTACAGGACAGGAGCTTGCAGCCAATATGGAACTGAGGATATTGAAGGCAGGGAGCAGATAAAAGCCCACAACCCCCGCAGTGAGGCTCACCCTGGCTAGCGTCTCTCCATCCTCTGTCCTGACAACTCTCTCGCTGCTCACATCTGCCTGCAAAGAAAGGCATATAGTTACTGCAGCTGGAGACTTCCCAGCCAGCCTTGCCCCAGAAACACTACTTTAGGATCCATACGAGGAACCCAAGGACTCAGGTTGCCATCTACCGGCTGCAGCTGGCACAGAGACATCCGACTTCAGAGCTTTTTAGCGGCTTGTCACGTTCCCCAAGGAACTTCCAGCCCCCGGCAAACACCCACGTGTCTTCAAGGGAGGGATATGGGCAAGCGCTCCGAGCACAGCTGTGGGGGCTAGAGGCTCAGGAATTATGCTACCAGCTCAGGCACTGACTCCTTCTGTAGCATTAGACATATCCCATGTTCTCTAACATGGAGATAATGACACTGCCTTGCACAGAGCTCAAGGATAGGTAGCATGGGAAGATGAAGAGCATTAGACAAGCATGCTAACTGATCCAGTTCAAGTATTGACAGAATTGTAAATGGCCCAGGGATCTGGGTTTGGGGCAAGAAGGCACATCCAGCGCCAGCTCTTGAAACAGCGGACCTGAAAGTCTGGCCCCAATGACTTTGCCGCCTATCTCCACATTGTGGAATGGCTGAGTCGCACCTAATACTGGGATTTCAGGGGAAAACTATGAGGACCCTTCAAAGGGGAAGCTGGTGATGCTGGAAAGCACAGAAGTTTGGATAATATCCTGCAGGGTTGGAGCCAATTATACACCATCAGCAGGTGAAGGCCTTGTACTTCCCTGTAGAAAAGGGGGCAAGCAAACTCTCTATTAGAAAGTGCCAGTGGACAAGAGAGAGGCACTGGGAGCTCCATCCACATGTCCAATCCAAACGCCCACAAGTTGGGACATTGTTGACCTGCACGAGGAAGAAACAGTGCAAAAAAATAGGGGAAAGAAGCTGTCTTCTGAGCAAGCTCTCAGTAACTCGACAGGAAGCAACACGTACCTTATTGCCTAACAACATAATGACCACATCCTTTTGGGCATATTCATGTATCTCTGAGAGCCAGGCCTGCAAGAGAGGCAGAGGTCACATGGTGTCCAAGATGAGCAGCACAGACAAGGAGGTTTTTGTGCAACACCAAGCGCCTGGGAGAGGAGGTGGGGGAGGACAAACCTGCCAAGAAATCATCACTTTCTGGCAAAAAACCCCCATCTAGTCAAAATTTCCCAACCCACCCTAGCCACCAGGCACCTTTGTAATGGGTTGTCCTTGAGTGAAGACCCTGTGGAGTCTGCTGCTCTGTACTGTTAGGTTTCCAAGTCTGCCATGCAGCATGGGACAGAAGCAGCCATACCCTCGTGACCTGGTTTCAGCACAGGGCCACCTACCAGTATGGATGTGGTCCGTTTCCCCCAGACCCTTGTGACTCAACGGCACATTTCACCTCCACTCAGTACAGTTGCATTACCATGGTCATGGGTGGTGACTAGATAATAACCTACTGCTGTTACTAGCCAGCAGAATTCCTCTATCAGCACGGGGGGAAGAGATTCAGTGTTGAAGGACTTCAGGTTGGCCCTCACTGTCAACTCCTGAGAAGAACACCTCAGTGATTTCAATAGGAGTTGAATGAGCTTGGCTTTCTGTATGATTGGTTCCAGTATTTTAAGATCTGGACTCAAAGCACACCTATTTGCTCAGGCCCCTTTGACTAAGGCAAAGCTCACGCATTGTACCTTAATGCAGAAGCACCTGGCCAGGCAGGGAAGTGATGTCTTGGTGTAGCCAAATGCCAAGAACTAGGACAGCTCCCAGTTCTCACAGAGGGCCAAGGATAGTGGAGACTCATGCTGGACACTGTCTCAGCCCTAGGATTCAGCTTAAAGGATCACCCCATCACAAAAGGCAGGCAGTGAGAGGGAAGGGCAGTACAAAGGCAGGCAGTCATCTCAGGGTCCATGACACTGTGTAGAGCTGTGCTAAAATAGACCTTTCCAGTTCTCAATCTAAACCAAGAAAAAACTGGTTTGGGTTGAATAAATATGGCCATTTTTCAGGGCGGGGTTTACATCTTTTTTGGTGACAAAGAAAGTTTTCATTTTGAGCCAGCTCAGACTAAGACAGTTAATTCAGTTTTCAGATGATCGAACCTTTCATCCTCTTCCCTCTATGACATTTAGGGCCATTTCACAATGAAAAGTCACTACACTGACTTCTTTTTAACACCCACACTTCCTCTCCAGCTGCAGATGAAACCACTCACCAAATTTCATCCCGGTTCTGGTCCCTGTAAAGCTTAATTTTTTAAAATGAATTTAGTGTTTTCCATCAATATCTACCCTAGCATGGCTGTTCTGGGGACGGAGTTGCTTGGTTTGATGGCTGTCAAAGGAGTGGACACGGTGAGGTGTCGCGTGTTTAGAACCAATAGGTTCTCTCTTTGGGTCTTGGAGTCTGTCCATCCAGCACCCAGAAAGTGGCCGGGATGAGGGGAGGACATCCAGGGAGTGAAGGTCCGTTATCAACCCTCTCTGGGGGTTTCCAGGCTGAGCAGTTATATCCCTGAGGCTGCTGGTCAATGGATACTCACTCGAATATTGTCAAAGGACATTTTGCTGGTGATGTCATACAGGAGGAGCAAGGCTGGAAGGAAAACAAGAGAAACAAAGTGGGGGTTTGATAACTATTTTGCTCCTAGGAATTACTTGCAAAAGCAGCTCCACTGAACCTGTGGATTGCAGTTCCCATTTCGCCCCCAATGGGCAACACGAATCCACCCAGAGACCTACCCTGAGCATCTCTGTAGTAGGCGTGGGTCACACTACGGAATCGCTCCTGCCCTGCGGTGTCCCAGATCTGCAAAGAAATAGCCCCTGTGAAAAACTAAGGGAGAAACCTCACTGCAGCCCATTTCACCTCCTGCTTCCAAATCCCGGGAGCGTGCTGGCAATAGCGAACAAGAGAAGGCAAGAAACTCGAGTCAGTGCAAGGGGGCCACTGTTGGTCCCTTCTGCCCTTGGCGTACTAGGGTGTTTCCAAGCTCTAATCAACGGCATGTGGAGGTCTGGACTGAAATGATTTGAGGCCACAGCAAGAAGATGGCTGTGAGTTCCTGAGGGATGCGAGGCAAACGCTGGAAGCACTATGCTAAGGAGGGCTGTAGTGAAGCATAATACAGCTTCTCTGCATACACTGCACCCTGAGGGGATGGGGCATCGTGTGGTATGGGGCACTGATGTGCTGTCACAGGGGAGTTTCTCAGCATGCCCTATACTCCAGCCTCCTGGGGTATGGCCCATGTAGCGTGGGTGTGCTGTGCTCTACTGCAGTGCTCCCTAGCACAGTCCTTTCATTCTGCAGACACCCTGACAGTCTTCCCCAGGGATGTTCCCTCTCTGCCTACCAGGACCTTAGCAAAGAGAGATGCATGGAAAAAAAAGACAAAGGCCACTTACTGGCCTCCTGGTTGTCTAGACACTCAATGCCAGGGGTTGAACTCTGCGGTGTGACCATCAGTTCCCCACCAACTCCCTGACTCACCTGCAATTTCACCTTCACGTCGTCTACCGTCACCACTTTGTTCTGTAAGAGAGAAGAAAGTCAGGCTGAGTAAGGGAAACACTGGCTGCACTCCCTTGTGGGTTGTAGCATCCCCATGGATCACCTTGACCCCTACTGCTCCAGTCCGCTGGTTCTGGAGGGTGTGAATGCAGAATCAGAGCCTACAGACCAAGGGGAGCAGACCTCGCCTGAGTCTGTCTCTAAAGCAGCAGCAGGAAAAGTTCAGAGTAGAAAGACCTTCCCTTATGAGATTCCAGGGAAACTCATCCGCATGGTGGTCAGGCAGATGGCCTTACTTAGCTTGGTCTTCCCTCCAGGAGGCATGCCACCTGAACTGGCATTTTCCAGGGTAGGGAAACATCCAGCTGGAGAAATTAGGAGCTTCTGCTGGTGCTGATATTCAGATACTACAATCACAAGCTCCTGGCAGATCCTATAGGTCAGGCACATTGGTCACAGAAGCAGAGACTGGCATGCAGAAAAAAGCCTTAACCCCCCGTCCCCGCAACATGTATTGCTACATGTCTTCTTAACCCCCATTCATAGCTCCAGGACTGAGATCAAGAAAGCAGTAATGGGTGTTTATTAGCAATATCCCCAAAGCTTACCCTCGCCCTAGGGAAACACTCCCCCAAGCTGCGATGTGCTCCTTCCTCGAGAGATCTGATGCTCAGCCTGCCACAGAAACACCCAGTTCCACAACCCAGATGGTTTCATGGCCCAGACACATTTCTGGGCTGCTGTGACAGCTAAAGCTGAGCAGCATATAGGGCCAAGACAGGGGACTGACTCTGCCTTTCCATCTGCATCTCATCATCGCAAGTGCAACAGGGCTTCATCTCCAATTTAGCAGGGAGATGCAACAGGGATGGGCAATGCAAAGAGATGCAAGGACAGGACAAAGTCACTGACAACAAGAAAGCACCTTTACTTCACACAGATACAGACCACAGAACCGTACAGAACCCGGAGCCCCAGAACGCACAACCCTGCATGAGAAGTAGTCACACACCCACATCTGCATTGCAGCTGGGGCTGGGTGAAGCAGCTTGGACAAATTAAACAAATGAAACCTTTGCCCAAAGCTTGAACTGAAACTCATTTGAGAGAGTATGGACCACCAGACATTTCTGGTTCATCTCTGTGCCTTTCAAACCCCCAGCGTATCTCACGAGTACAGGCTGCTTCTGACCCAAATGGACCATCGTTTTGTTCCATCTCTGGACAGCAGGGTGCAAAGAGGCTCTGGCAATACAAATACAGCCATCTCCTAAGGAGCAACTCTTGGTTAAAGCCCAGCTCAATTCTGTTGGCTTAAAACGTTCAGATGATGAGAGAGTAAAGCCCCAAGCTTTGGGTTTCTTTGGTTCAAACCTCTATAGTTCCTCAGGCTCTCTCCTCATTCCTGTATGCCTGTACCCAAGCCTCATACAATGCATTTTTGAGGGACATATTTTCTAGTGTAAGAACAGATTGTGAACCCAGTGGACCTCAGTTCAAAGGACTAGGTCCCAGCTTACACCAGTGCAATGGGATCAGGCGCCAAACAGCAGAAGGCTGTAAATATATGATGTGGAGAAGGGACCTCACTGATCCCAGGACAGCAAGAACTGGACCCAGTTTGGTTCTATCTTGTGGTGCCCTTAGTCTAATGCACTTTCAGCATCTATATTCCCTGGGCAGGGTGCCCTGTGAATACTCTAGGTAAGAGAGACAGGTGCTTTCCACAGCTGCAGCAGGGCCACTGGTTCGAGGACCTCCTGCATTTGGGTCACAGCTGCGACCCCCAAATTCCACCTGCTAACCCAAACCTGGGGGAACAGGCAAGGGAATTAAGAGACACCCCCCCCCCGGTGGGGTTTGGAAATCTCAATATTGACACAAATGTAGTTTCACTGATAAAATGATCATTTACTCTTCTACCAGCAGATCATTACTGCCTTGCCTGCATCTTTCAGCCCCTTTAAGAGATATTGGCAATTACTTTCCTAGCTGTAGCGCTCGGAGAGTATAAAACACCTAAAGCGTATTTAATTACTTGAGCTGCTCAGGATCTTTGCTTTCTGTCACCCATGGACGAGTTTGAAATGTCAGAAGAGGTAACACCACTGGCCACAAATCACCCAAATGCTTTCACACAGACTGAAAAGGCAGCCTCTATCCCTTCTAAGTGGCTTGGATATTCATTGTTATTTTCTTTTAGGCTGTGTTTTCAAAGTGTATAGTTCATTTGCTTATTAAAATATGTGCTTTGAATCACGTGCTTTACAGAAGTCTTCAATCACACGTTTTAAAGGGTGGATTGTAAAGTTAGGAACCAATTAGCCAACAGTCAACAACCAGAAGAAGTATCTCTTGGAAGAATAAGATCCTCTGTATAAGGCTAGGAACAGGCATTACATTTGTTCCTGGACAGAAATGCCATGTCATGTCAGAAATGCCCCGGGATTGGCATGCACACACATCACATTTTTAATTAGGATTTAGTGAGTGTGCTGAATGTGCTGTGCTTTTTCCCATTGATTCAATGATGTAACCCTGGGATAACCATTGCATTTACAATGTCCTGGGATAAACTGTTAGTACTTCTTATCTTGTCTAGGATTGAACAACGGCCATCGGCATCTGAACTACTGCACTTTGTCCTAGGAGAAAATGATTTATCTCAGGACAAATGCAACATCTGTTTATAGCCTAAGATACCAGTTTGAGCTAGTCATGATCTTAATTCCTTAGAACAAGCTGATCAGATATTTAGATTTCAAAAGATTTTGGAAGAGCAAAGGGATGTGTTTACCAGAGCCATAGACTGTGACATAAAATGAGCCTCTTACATCTGCTTCATGAGAAAACATCTCTAATTTAAACCTGCTCAAAAGGTGCTAAAGATTGTCTTACTGAAAGTGTTTTCTCTCACAAACCATCAGACCTTGACGGATGCAAAATGGTCTGCAGAAAATGCAGCCATGTAAACCTTTTATTGTTTCTTCAGTGCCGGAGATAACAAGTCTCTCTTGAGATGCGTGCCTGCAAGTACTGTATCTCTTCGTAGCTCCCATCACATCACAGCTTTCTGATCCCTTGTTACATGAGATGGTTTGTGGAAAATGCAGGAAGGACATTTGATACTACACCTGGATCCAAAAGCAAGCACCCATTCAAGCGTAAAAATATTGATATTAATTGGGAAAGTAATTAGTTGACAACGCTTAAGCAACTTTCTTATCAAACTCAGGAATACAAGAGGCCCCTTTCCGCAGCTTGTTAAGAAGAAGCGACAACTTCTTTTTCTGTTTATTCAAGTTAATAAAGTCTCTTTAAGAATTATGGTAAGGAAAAGACCATTTTGAGAGTTGGAAGATTTTTACAGCAACAGTGTGTGGACTGAAGTTATTTGAAACAGATTTTCAGCTCCTGTTCTGCCCTGAGGAAACCAAAAGGATCTCTCTGAGGATGGACTCGGTAGAAGAAAAAAGTTAAAATTATACTCAGAGAATTTCCCAGCAGAACACAAAAGACTACTTGATTTATGCCTCATATACATTAACCAGACCACACAGCACTATCTTTAGCAATATCTTGGATAAGAGCAGCCTGTGAAGGTGAGCGCCAGTCAGCTAATTCCAAACCCAGGAAAGCAGGAAAGAGCTGAGTTTTCCTCCTTCCGCAAAGTTATAGGAAGACAGGACTATAAAAACCTCTCCAAACTGAACAAGCAAGTCTGTATCTCTGCTCCCCACTCAGCTTTCTGGCACTCATCATGGTTCATTACTTGTGCAAGCAAGAAGCAACCAGACAGCCAAGAACAGCACAGCGACAAGAGGAAGCAACCTTTTCGGGTTCAGGTAACAGCATCACAAGGTTTCAACAGGTGATGGTGACACACGTGTACAGCACGGCCAAGGCATTTACGTTGAAAGCCTTCTTCTAATGATTTCAAGGGAGTACCGCAATTGTAATGTAGGGCACTGAGAGCTTCTCCAATTAAACGCTGGGCATTTTGGCCACCTAATCTGAGAAGGAAACATGAGCTAAACCTTGGTAAACAAAGCCTGGTACTGGGATTAGAGGTGCTTACCACTCCACTGACTTGCCAGTCTCAGAACAACTCCTTAAATGGTATCTCGCCATTAATTAACTTAAATGCGTTCTTTGGTTTCACAAGACCTGGCTGAAATGACTCACCTTTGCCCACTGAGAAACTACTTAAGATGTGCAAGGGACCCATCAGCAGGACTCCCCAATCCTTCAAGCAACATCTCTGCCCACCTAATCTGCTTTAGTTATCTAACAGGATGGAGATGGGCTTTTCTCTATTTCTGCAAGGGACAGGATGAGGAGCAATGGCCTCAAACTGCAGCAGAGGAAATTTAGGTTGGAGAGTAGGAAGCACGTCCTGACTCCGAGGGTGGTCAAGCACTGGAAGAGGCACCTAGAGATGTTGTGGCATCTCCATCCTTGGACATTTTCAAGAGCAGGCTGGCCAGATGTTTGACTGGGCTGGTTAATCAGGGATGATTCGGCCTTGGGCTGACGGCTAGACTAAATGACCTCATGGGGTCCTTTCCTGCCATCATTTCTTATGATCCTAAGACACTCTACTAATTTAAGGAATAAGGTCCTTTGGGTCCTCTCTATAGACGAAATCCATTCTTGTAGCATTATCATCTCTATTAAGGCTCTGCATAGAGTCACACAGGAGGAAATGGAAGCAATGCAACCCTTACCAAGTGTTTTGTTTTTAATTCTCCGCTCCCCTTCTTTATTAATAAATCAAGCACAATTAATATGGTAATTAGTATCCTGGTCTTTCATTGTGATGACCGTGCAGCATAGCAAAAAAACCCCACCGGACTAAAGCAGCAGAAGTCCCTAAATTGGCTTTGAGAGAGAGAGAGAAATCTATGGAGTGTCCGCTCTTATCATATCTTATTAGTCTGGAATATCAATTTTGGTAATTTTTACAGTAAAATTCAACAGCTCAAGAGCACCCCTACAGACCCCTGCTCCATTCACTGATGATCTGGGGAGAGGACAGGGGGAGACTATTTCACTCTCCTGCCCTGAGCTGGTGTGAGGGGCTCTCCCACAGTGCAGAAAGCTGCAGCAGTCTCACCCGGAAGTCTATGCCGACGGTAGCTATGAATGTCCCAGAGAGGAAGGCCCCGTCCTTGAACTGCACCAGGAAGCAGGTTTTCCCCACGCCCGAATCTCCAAGCAGCATCACCTACAACACGGGGGGCAAATACTTATTAATAGAGCCAGGGCAGGGCAGGAGTAGGGAGACAAGCCATGACCTGAGCTGAGCTGATTCACGGTGGGGGTAGGCCTGCGAGGAGGGCACTGATCCGGGTGGTTGGTGGCATTGCTCTGATTCCAAGGTCTTGCGCAAGCTATTAACTTCCTTTTCTCTTCAAGCTCCCTCCACTTCTCCATCTGGGTGTCAGTCCCACACTTAAGAATGGCTGCCCTGCAGTTTAAGCCTCAAATTTCACTTCTCTTAAGTGGCCTCTCTTAACCAGGAAGTAGCATTTCTCTGTAGGACAGCATCAAGGTAGGCTGAAGAAGGCACAGGGGTCAAAGGAGGATGAGAGAGATGAAGGACGGATAGGACAGCTGCAAGACACTGCAGACCCCACCCAACCCAGCCTTCCTCCATGGCCTAGTCTGGGCAGGCAGGGCAATGTTTCTGGGGCAGCAAGCAGCTCCCTGAAACTCTCCCCTCCAAGCTCCATTGCAAATCTTTAATGCCAGGGACCACTGCTGTCAAAGCAGAGGCATCGGTAGCATCCTGCCAGCCTGAGGCTCTTGTTGCTGCTCCCCATGGCACTCCGCCACAAGAGCGTGCAGCCTGGCCTCACAGAGCTTCCAGCGGGCATCCAGACCCGACGACCTCTGACTCTGGGGGGAGTGGGGACAGAGAAGCCACGTTGGGTGGAACAAGGTAATAAGAAAGAAAGGAAGCAGGTCAGGAACAGGAGAGGAGAGAGTGCAAACGGGCAGAAGCTGCCAGAGGAGATTCACCAGAAAGCAGTTGCAGCAAGGGGGTCTCCCAGCTGACCACAATGCCGTTATCTAGCAGGAAATGTGGCATTCCTCCTCTAAAGCAACTGCCACTCAATCCCTGCTACTACCAACAGTTTGGGAGAAGGCTAGGGGCACCGTGCTGCTACTAGTGGCTTCTGTTGCTAGGCTTTCTCCATCTTCCAGGAAAGTCTCCTTAAGGTCCCAGTATTAATACAGCTGTAGAAATACCCGAGGATAGACCTCTTCCCTCCACCCAGACCCCAGGCTTCTTAGTGAGATGGCAGCCAGATTATTGCCAAGCCAGTCCTATCTCAAAGCATGGCTCATTCTTCCTTTCCCCTTTATCCAGGTCCCCATGGGACACGGATACACACGGCACACGGCACAGCAAGAAAACAACCGTGCCCATTGCATCCTGAGCAAACTCCACCAGACTCAGGCTTTCTACCCGCTTCTACCTCCACCCACTGCTGACACCAAAGCAAACACACAGCAAACTGTGCACTCCCCCTCAGCAAACAGACCTCAGAGCTAAGGCTGGGGATTGAACTGGCACCTCTGAATCCACTTGGATGCTGGACAGGGCAAAGCTAAGCCCAGTGTTTTTACTGCCAGCAAAGTACAGTTCTCTCCAGCTGCTTTGAAATAATTGCAATTTCTTGGCTGCCACTGGGTAATAATTCATCGGACATATCAACAGCCTCATCCCACATATAACAAAAAAACCCCAAAAAGCAAAGGAGCTGCAACAAGATGAACAAGTATCCTGGCAAAGGAGCTGTAACGAGTGAAACACCCTATAAGCTTACTTTCAGAGGTGCTTAGTGGGGGCTGCAGCTGCTCAGAGCTTCAGACATAAAAACCCTGAGCTGTTGTGCTAGACTAGACCAGTGGTTCTCAACCTTTTTAGGCTCAAGACACCCTTTCAAAAATGCCAGCTCTTAGCTTTCACTCCTTTCTTGACTATGGAAAAAATAATAGAACAATTTCCCTGCTGAAAAGACATTCAGGTCAGAAGCAGGTCAGAAAGTTTGTGAAGCAAAAAGATTCCTATTTGCAATCTCTGGGTTTATCTTGTGACTCATGTGCAGGTGTTTGCACACTTAACAATGTTAATATACCTTGATATTAGTAAGGCTTTTGATACGGGCTCCCACAGCATTCTTGCAAGCTAGCTAAGGAACTACGGGTTGGATGAATGGACTGTAAGGTAGGTAGAAAGCTGGATGAATCATTGGGCTCAGTGGGTAGTAATCGATGGCTCAAGGACTAGTTGGCAGCTGGTATCAAGTGACGTGACCCAGGGGTTGGTCCTGGGGCCAGTTTTGTTCAATATCTTCATTAACAATCTGGAAGATGGGATGGATTGCACCCTCAGCAAGTTCATGGGTGACACCAAACTGGGGGGGATGTAGTAGATATGCTGGAGGATAGGGAGAGGATTCAGAGTGACTTGGACAAACTGGGGTATTGGGCCAAAAGAAATCTCACAAGTTTCAACAAGGACAAGTACAAAGTCCTGCACTTCTAATGGAAGAATCTCATGCAGCGCTACAGGCTTGGGACCAACTAGCTAAGCAGCAGCTCTGCAGAAAAGGATCTGGGGGTTACAGTGGACAGTAAGCTGAATATGAGCCAACAGTGGTCCCTGGTTGCCAAAAAGGTTAACGGCATCCTGGGCTGCATTGGTAGGAGTGCTGCCAGCAGATCGAGGGAAGTGATTATTCCCTTCTATTCTACACTGGTGAGGTCACATCTGAAGCACTGTGTCCACTTTTGGGCCCCTCACTACCGAAAGGATGTGGAAAGGTTGGAGGGAGTCCAGCGGGCAGCAATGAAAATGGTTAGGGAGTTGGGAGACATAACTTAGGAGGAGAGGCCGAGGGAACTGGGCTTATTTAGTCTGCAGAAGAGACTGAGAGGGAATTTGATAGCCACCTTTAACTCCCTGAAGGGGGGTTACAAAGAGGATGGAGCTGGACCGTTCTCAGCGGTGACAGATGATGAAACAAGGAGCAATGGGCTCAAGTTGCAGCAAGGGAGGTTTAAGTTGGATATTAGGAAAAACTCTTTCACTAGGAGGGTGGTGAAGGACTGGAACAGGGTACCCAGAGAGGTGGTGTAATCTCCAGACTTGGAGGTTTTTAAGACGCGGCTAGACAAAGCCCTGGCTGGGATGATCTAGTTGGGGACGGTCCTGCTTTGAGCAGGGGTTGGACTAGATGTGACTTCCTGAGGTCCCTTCCAACCCTCATTTTCTCTGACTCTCTGCTTCTAATATTGCATGCCCCCTCACAATATCCTTAATAGACCCATATCACCCTGGATGCGAATATTTGTTCTGGACATTCCTCCGCAGACATGCAAAAACCAGGTCTGGTGGCAACTGCGAGGAAAAAGAGAAGGAAGAGGCTGAGTGTTTTTGCTGGCCTAATGAGAGCTAAGCAAGGTTTGGGGCCACCCTTATAATCCTTCTCCACAAGGAATTCAGGTCAAAGCTCCCTATAACATACACCTGAATGGAGACAGGATTTGGGTTCAGCACTTAGCATGGCTTCTAGAGAAGATTTTCAAACTTTAAAAAAAAACCCTCCCCTTTCTAAGCCCTCAAAAAAAGAATGAGAAATGCATGAGCTGGAAACAGAAGGACTAAAGCAGCTCAGGAAAGAAAGGGAACCCAAGAGGGTTGCTCTGAATAACCAAACTACACTGTTTGACTCTTTCAGTCACCACTGACCAGAAGGAAGGTAAAACAGATCATTAGGTAGACTGGAGTAGTTGAGCTCTAAAGCATCCATGAACACTACCCTTCTCTGATTCCTACTGAGAGCTTGGGCAAGCCATGTAGGCCCAGAACAACAAAGTTTTTAGGTGCCTAAAGAAAGCTTAGGTCCCTCGGTTTCATTGAGGATCTTGGCATCAGTCTCCCTGACCCCCACATGTACCCATACAATGGGAGTTGCAGCCACTTCTGCCTCATGGGGCACATCGCAGCCTGCGCATATATCATGCTGGGAAAGACCGGGTAAAGTGGGTGCATTTGGGCAAAGCAAGCACAGAGTAGGGACATTTACTTTCCCCGTTTTCCATGCAGAGGTTCCAGGCTGGCTGCAAACACAGTGCCATGAAAACACAGCAAGGCACAGAAAGCGAAAGGAAAATTTTGGGTGCTTCTCAGGGTTACAGCTCAGCATCGGCCTGCACCCTCCAAAAGCCCAAAGTGTGTTTATCCAACGTGAGATCTGCCTGAAGCCCATATCACACCCACCTGGCAGTGCCTGAGCTCAGCTCAGCTCAGTTCAGGGGTCCTATGGCCAGTTCGGTCATGTATACACACAGCCATCAAAACTTTGCAGTGATACTCCCTTCCCTTGGGGAACCCCTTTTTTGGCCCGGAGGAGATATTCTTGCCAAGACCCGGTGTCTGAGGCAGTCCCGTTCCATTAAGGCAGTGGCTGTGATGACCCTGGATGTCTCATCGTGTGGCTGGAGAACGGGGCAGAACTCACAGGTACCCAAACGGGGGTGTCCCACCCCCCGCGCACCCTCTGGGGCTTCCCTGCTGTGTGGGACACACGACCCCAAGGCACTCAGAGCTGGCTCTCATCTAGATGGACCACGCTCCCACTTCCCTAAACGAGCTGCTGTTGCGACCTCACCACCAGGTGCCAACCGGACAGCTTCTCTGTACACCAGGAGGTACAGACACCCCTCTACACAACAGGGCAGCAAGCATCCGGGAGGAAGCGGCAACTGTCCCGTGCGGCACGGCCCGTGAGATTGCATCTCTCCAGCCCAGGGGAACCAGGGATCGCTGGGGAAACGGACAAGATAGGTTCAAAAGAGGAGCAGGCACATTCAAGGAGAACAGGTCCAAGCGCACCAGGGAGTCGGGGAGCAGCGTCCGAGCGGGGACAGAGGAGGCAGGGGCTGGAGCCTTCTTCCCTTGGCATCCCTTTCTCTGCCGCTGGGAGGGACGCTGTGTGACACCGCAGGGTGGGGAGCGGGGGCTCTGATGGCACAAATCAAGTACAAACCAGGGACGTGCGCACCCACGGGTGAGCAGAGCCACCGCCGCAAGGCGCCAGGACCAGCCCACGGCTTGGCCAAGGCCGGGGGAGGTCGGGGGGTTGGATGGGGGAAGCGGTGCTGGGCTGGGGCAGCCCGCGGGGGGCCTGGACGGGCTGGTGCCGGGGTGCGGGAGCCGGCGGGGCGCACCCCGGGCTGCCCAAGGGCGCTCCCCCCACCCCGGGGCGGCTCCCACCTTGCAGGCGAGGTCGCAGGGCTGCGGGCGAGCCCCGGCCCCGGCCCGGCTGCTCATGCTGCGGCGCCCGGGCAGGAACTGCGAGCGGCTCCGCCCGCGCCCGCCCCTTCCGCGAGGCTCCGCGGCGGTTAGCGCGGCCCCACGGCGCCCCGAGCTGCGCCCACGCGGCGGGAGCTGCCCGCGCCCGGCCCGCAGCCCCTGGTGCAGTGGCATCCTTTACCCGACCCCACGGGCTCACACGCAAGGAGGGCGAGGGCACGTCTCTGCCACCCCCTGCTCCAAGCAGGACCGGCCCCGACTAGAGGATCCCAGCCACAGCCTTGGTCTTCAAGCCCTGCAGGGATGGAGATTTGGCAGCACCTCGCCACCCTCCTAGTGAGAAGGGTCATCCTGATGTCCAGCCTCGGCCTCCCTTGCTGCGGCTTGAGACCCTTGCTGCATTGTCTGCCAGCCCGGAGAACTGTCCGGCTCCGTCCTCTTTCGAACCCTGGTTTGGGGAGTTGAAGGCTGCTATTAAATCCCTCCTCGGTCTTTCCTTCTGCAGCGTAAATACGCCCAGTCCCCTCAGCCTCTCTGAAGCCATGTCCACCAGCCCCCGAACCATTTCTGTTGCCCTCCGCTGGGCTTGTCCCCACTGTGTCACATCTTAGTGGGGCCCAGCGGTGGCACTTGTAGACATGCACACTGCTGGAGCCAGCAGCACGCTGGCATCCCCCACTGATGAGAGACATCGCTCTCTCCTTAGTGGGCCGTTCTCTTCCTCCGGTGATGAGTCCGGTGGGACACATAATCACCAGCTTCTGCAGCTGAGTGCTCTGTTTCTGCGGGAGAGGGGGCATTACTGCACTTTTACAGTCAGAGGACTTGGCCAGATGGAGGGTTTGTGCATCAACTGAGGTTTATGTGGCCTTCCTCCACTTTCCTTAATTGCTCTGTGGTAGCTGGCTGGGATTTATGCTTTAAGGGCAATGTAGTAGATTTACTTCATCTTTCTTGCATTACTTGGTAAAGGAAACTTACTGGAAGTAGTGGGATGAAAAGGCTGAGAGAAGAGAATGTCTCAGGTTGGCTCAGCTCTCCTCTCTCACCCCAGGCATTGCTCAGTTATGTGGAAGAGACACAAAGTTTGGCTTAAATCCTTGGTCAGACCCCTCTCTCCGCTCATATAAGCCCCGGCCAATATAGACACTGGAAAAAAATTACCAAGGTATTTACAGTGACCTGAGGAAGGGCACCTGATGCTCAAAAGCTTGTCCAACAGCTCTTCCAACTGTACAGCCGGTCTGATAAAAGCTACTGCAACAAGGTTGGCCTTTTGACATTTCTTAGATGGTCATGGCTACAACAACACGTTAACCCTACAACCTGGACATTGCAACATCCAGGGCATTAATTAGGATATCCCAGCAGTCAAGAGGTTGTCATTCCTGACAGATGTGTATTATGGAGACACAGGAGACTTCTGGGACTTGGCTGAGTGGCACTGAGTTAGCTGCTTTGCCTGAGAAGATCGCAGGCACGCAACAACCATAGCAAGGTGGGACAGCTGAGCCCAAGATGTAGCACCACCAGCCTCTTTTAATGGACAGCCTCGTGCCTCATTACCATGGTCTCAGCGGAGATCTGCAAGCCCAGACATCAGGCTGAATAGCCCTGTGCTAATTAAACATGGTTTGTTAGGAGGCTGCTAACCCAACCCACATTTGAGATTGTCTCTCCTGATAATACTTTTTGTTGCGTTTGGCTGGGGAAGGATGATGTGGGGAAATGTAGCTTTACGAGGCTCTCAAACAAGCTAGTTGGCACTGCTAACGGTGTTGCACAGAGCCACCAAAATGAAGCAAATCCCTGGCTTGAAGCAATTACTGCCACCAGAGAGATGTCAGGGAAAAGCTTTGCTTTGACAGCCAATTTCCAGCCTCTGAGAAACCCAGCACTTTGATTAACAGAAAGATCACTGGGAAAAGATGCCAAAAGCATCTTTGAAACAGATGCTCTGTTTGGTCACTCTTAATCCCCTTCCCTGGGGCCTTCATCCCTTGCCTGCTCTCTTTTTAGCCTCTATATTTCGGGGGCACAAGCTGCTTCTTCCTGCACATTTCTACTGGACTCAACATGATGGAGACCCCCTCCTGTTGGATGCTACTGCAACATGGACAACGTGAATGTGCTTTGGCTGCTGAAGAGATCATCATAGAGGAGTTAAAGGCTACACACAATCTCTAGCAGTCTTGGGCAGGGTTCAGGCATCTTCACCATTTGCTAATCTCCAGACCAGGCTGCCTACGTTGAAGTATTTACTGCTAATCAGCCCAACTGCCCCCTAGTCAGACCCTTCTCTCCTCCTTCTCTAAGTGCCCTGGCTACCAGAGATTGAGGAACAGAGTAAAATCTGCCAAGACATTTAAACTCAAGAAGGTAAATACAATCCTACAATGCCCTGTGGGTCTTATTCATGTTTCACCTAATCTGTGCTAAAGCAGAGAACAAGCATAAAAGGCGTGCTGCCCTGAGCAGCAGCCTGTAAGAGCCAGGAGTTCCTCCTATGTTATGGGACAACAGAGGCTTAAGTTACTCGAGCAGTGTCCATTGCTAATCCATTCCAGGTGAGGTTCTTGGTACGCAGTCCTGATAATTATTATAGTTAATGCACAGGCCCATGGCACCTGGGCCATGGGGTCCTTGCCAATCTGGGACCACCTGGGGCACTAGGGGCAGCACGGCCCAGACAGGCATCCTGGCCATGGGCATCTGGAGTAGGCAGTTCATGCCTCCTCCCCTCCGGCCAGGCCAGGGCCAGGGGCTAGATGCTGGTGAGGGGCTCCCTGTGGGAGGTGGCAGCTTCCCAGGGCTGTCTGCTGCCAGGAGGACCCATGGGCAGCCCTGTTCCTGCTCCCTGCCATCTGTGTGTGGCCGCTGGCACCAGCACTACTGGGACAGGATGGGACAGCCCCATCCCACCCTGCCTGGGCCAGAGCTCCTGGCCCCTTCCCCACCCCCCAAACCGGCCTCAGCCCTGGCCCTTGCCTGGTGGGGGGCCTCCAAATTCCCGTTTGCCCAGAGCACCAATAAATCTTAATC
>JAGPOW010002173.1:10623960-10634540 GCA_030014935.1 Caiman crocodilus | reverse complement strand
CTTGTGTTTGCTTCTGCCATCCCGGTCTGCAGCCCATAGGCCCCCTCTGCCTCTCAGCTGAATGTTAACAGGCGAGGCACAAAATCTACCCCTTAGCCCCCACTGCAGTGAGGATAATAAAACTAGTGATAGTACCATTGCCCATAAAATATGAATTCTTTCTAGCTGGGTGGGTGGGCGGGTGGGTAACAGTTTCCGTGGCTGCTCCCCGGTCACATAATACAGATACACGCAGCATCACATCAGAAGGGATGTTCTCCGCGCACTGGGTTGAAGCCAGGTCTGTCCCCTGCCTCCTGTCCTGTATATGTGAACAAAGGCGGAGCACTGGGAAGTAAAACATCATGCAAGGACCAAAAGAGGAAGTATCTGCATCAGTGCGGTGGGCACAAAGCCATCCTGGAGGGAAGCAGACTCCACTTGCTGCAGTATTTTCTACAAGGGATGGGAGATTCAGTGAGCAAGGAGGCCATTATGAGGACCATGTGGCTGCCCCTTGCTGGGGGCGTTCTCCTCCTCCCAGGTGAGCGCTTCATCTTGCTCCTTTTGCAAGGGAGGGACTGCTGAATGGCACACAAGCTGGCACTCGGCCTCTCTCTGGCTGGGCGGGGGGAGCTACCAGGGCATACTGCAGCTTCCTCTCTCAGAATTTATACCCAGTAACGTTCACGCTAAGGGGGCTCACGTACACAGCCCCTGAGGAGCTAAATGAGGCAATAGTCCTGCCTGTTTCCTCCGTGTCGGAGCACAGTGTCTTTCATGGGCTCTGACACACCCGGTATGAGCTGAGGGCATGGGGCCCCTTGGGTGCTGATTTCAAGCTGCCTCTACCATCCAGTGAAAGGCAGACTGAGTTTGGCCTGACTTATTTTCCAGGCTATTTCTCTGTGCTGGCTGCTCAGCTGACTGGCCCTGGGGAGATGCGCGGGGTCGTGGGCCAGTCTCTGTCTGTGCCGTGTCAATACGTGGAAAATTACCAGACCAAAAAAAAATACTGGTGTGGAGGAGAAAATTGGGGCTCTTGCTCCAAAGTCGTGGAGAGCACGGGGTCTGAGGATGAGGTGCGGCAGGGCAGAGTCTCCCTCCGAGACAACCACAGCCTGCACATGTTCACCGTGACCCTGGAGAACCTCACCCTGGAGGACACGGGGACCTACTGGTGTGGGATAAACCAACATGGACGTGATCTTAATGCCCCAGTGGAGGTGACTGTCTTCCCAGGTGAGTCCCTTAGAGCGCTGCCCAGCTGCTGTAAGGGCGGGGTGCCTGGTCGTGGGGAGACGAGAGAGGGAGTGGGACTGGAGGACAGGCTGCAGGTGTTGCTGAGCAGACACACTTGTCATGGTGCAGCAGTGGGCTGAGTGCAGCCTTTGCTATGGACACAGCACGGAGCCTCAGTCTTGCCCATATGAGCTGTAATATCCCCGCTTAAAACACAGGAGCATCTAAAACAGTCACCAGCCTAAACGAGGTACGTAGGCATCACAGGTAGGGAATGGGGTTTAACTGAAGATTATGTCCCGGGCCTGAAAGCTCTGGGCAGCACTGCGGTGTCTGCACCCTGCCTGCTTCAGGGGTCCCCGATCTCTGCCCTTTGCTGCAGTGGAGACATTCATCGCCGAGTGCCAGCCTCTGCCAGCCAGGGGCTGCGTGTGTCCTTGTGTGAAATAACATTTGCTGGTGGCGGTCTAGTATAGTGGTGCGCTACATTTTGGCCCTGCTGGATCAGGGTCAGGCCCTGTGTCAGCCTTGTGCACAGAGACTGACTCTTGGGGCCCTGCGCTGCTCCTGCCTGGTGCCAAGATTGGGCCTCGCTGCCCAGCCCCGTGTGTCAGGATCAGTCTCCGTGCCACCCTAAGTGCTGGGATTGGGCCCCTATGCCACGCTGCATGCCTGAGCTAGCACACAGGGATGGATAACACTGGAGAAGTTAGCCACACGAAGCCTTGTGGGCTGGATAATGCTGGAGAAGGGACTTCAGAGCACTGTGTTTTCTGACATACATTTTTAGATCTCTCCGCCACAAAGATGGTGATAACAGCTGGTTTATCTCCACAGTAAGCAGCACCGTGAGCCCCAGGATGACCACACATGCCAGCCCTGCAAGGTAGGAGCAGATGGGTCAAGGCAAGAGCTTCAGCATGTTGTAGACAGAGGCAATCAAGGCTGAATTTCTAATGCCTGGCTTTGCTTGCTTGGCACTGCCTGTACTGGCAGACACTGGCCCATCCCAGCTTATGAAGGCAGCCTGGGTGGCTGGGCAAGTACCTACTTGAGTTGTGCTGATAAATGTGGACTTTGCACATGAAATATGCGGAAGTTCCCAGCCTCAGTCAGGCATGATGGCTGACGCACTGCCTTGGGCACGTTGTGTTACCCTATACACCACTGAGGCCCAGAGCAGGGGAAACTCAGCATAAACTCCTGTGGAGGGGAAGCTCCATGTTGCTGGGGGAAGCACTGCACAAGAGAGATAAGCATGAGCTGCCCCGGGTTGGAGAGTGAGCTAATGATAGCCAAAACCTCAGGAGCTCCTGTCACGTGGGCAGGCCATGAGGCCACGCTGCTTCAAGGCCGTGCATCCTTGCCAAACACTTCCGCCCTTGGTTTCCCCGGTCATGCACCCGAGAAGTTGCCCTGGGCTTTCCGCTGCATAAGCCCTTCTTTCTTCACATCCTCCTGCTTCCCAGAAGGTCCGTCCCTTCCCCCAGAGAACACCGTGCCCTGGAAAAAGGAAGGACAACAGCTCACAACAACGGCTGAGCCCCCAGTCATTCTCCTGGCAAGATAGCCCCTCTCTCTAGAGAGATCACTCCTCTTGCTTCTTTCCTCTTTCCCCTCTGTTTGATTTAACCCTAACCCCATTATTCAGCTTCTGTCACACTTGCCCTTGGCCTGCGCACTGCCAGCAAATGAGCTGGGTGTGCCCACAGTTCATATAGCGCTTCTCAGTCACCCTTTTTCTTACATTTACTCCTCCTGCTTAGGAACTTGAAGTCTGGTCTATACCCAAAGCACAGGTTACACTAATGATGTGATTTCTGTACCGATGTAGTTAAACCTACTGCAACTGCACACGTGGATACTCAACAAATAGGTTTAAAGCTGGATTTTACAATGCTTGGCTTCCATTGGTGCAAGTTAAGTTCAATGCAATCAGTTTTAAGAGCATCAGCAAGGCTGCTTGCAATGGTTTAACTCCATCTGTTTTGAAACCCATTCACATTAAAAGTGTGCAACGCATCCTATTGGGTAGTTCTGGGTCATCCCACATGGCAGCCACACTACCACAAGCTCTGCTTTGTATGAGGCTCCTTCTCCAGAAGGAAGGGCCTCTGTTTTTAGGAGCTGAAACTAGATTTGTGACACAATTGCTTTACTCAGATCTGACCTGAGTTTGGAGCTTGGGAAAGACCTGGTCTGGGTAACGTAGGGCAAGGCTGGATAGTGCGAGGAGCTGGTAGGGGCTGGGGTTCCCCACGATTGCGCAGCAGTGGCCAGGAGGAGTTATCAGTGGCAGGGGCTGAGACTGGGCATGGATATCCTCAGGCTCAGGAAGAGGAAGCGGCTGAGGGCAGGGGGTGAATGCTGCCTCTAGCCCTCATGGCCATGGCTATGAAGATGGCTGGCATGAGTGACCTGGCTCAGTAATGGCCACTTCTCTCAGCCTTCAGTCAGGGGCTCAGTTGCATGGGTGGGCCTGCAGTGAGGGCAATGTCTCATGGACATGTTTTGTCCTTTTTCTTTCAGCTCTATTTTCACCAAACCTATCTTCCTGTTGCCAATGGCCATCTTGGTTTTAATCCTACTGATAGGCATCTTGGGTTTTCTTCTGGCAAGGAGGAGGATGCTGAAGAGGCAAGAGGGTGAGAGCTGCAAGGAGGCATCTGCCTCCATCTCAATCTCATCAGTGATCCACCGCTGTCCCTGCCCTGTCCCCAGAGCTCTAGACACCCAAACTCATGCTAACATCATAGCTGCAGTGAGCCAAGGATCCAAAACGGAGGGTCCTGCCCCCACACCATTAGATTCAGAACAAGGCCATGGAAGTGGCTGCCCAGACCAACACAGCAGCCAAACCCACTTCCATCTAAGCCACGGACTAGCAGCCTCTGAGGACTAGAGAGAAATCCCTTGACTCAACCCTCCCACCCCAAGAGACTGTTTCTCTTGTTACATTTTGATCCAAACCTTCTCATCATGTCTGAATGATGTGCAAAGGATAGTTGTGCACCCAGGCACTGGTTGGGGGGGTGGGAGGGCTAGGAAGACTTGGGATCTGTCCCTAGACTTGCCATAGTCCCCAGTCAAGAACAAATTGCCCAGGGTACCCCGCACACAGGAACACGCTTCGTGGCCCATTTGTGTAGGGAGGTTGCAGCAGTGAGCACCACTACTTGTTGTATAATGGAGACCTTCTTCTTCCTCTTTACCAAGTCCCCTTTGAACACCCTCACTCATGCCTCTCCTTGATTGGTTCCACAGTAAGACTGACCCTCCAAGACAACGGGCAGTTCCCAGTCGAGCTAGGCCTTAATGCTCATGTACAATTTTGATGGATGCATGCACAATGCTTTAGCACAGCTTCAAGGCCTGGTGGAAGAGGGAGCCTGGGTGCTCACACTCTGCAGGATGAAGCCCTATGTTCTTCTAAATCTCAGCTCCCTCTTCCATTTGTGATGCACCAGGCTGGAGCCAGGCCATACGCGGGAGTTTGTTCCAATGTTCAAAGCCAGGAGACAGCAGAGTTACCCAATCCGTTCCCCCTTCCCCAACCTGCCAGCTTAGCCATAAAGGGTGCATCCAAATGAGCATGCACTTGTGGTTCGTAGTGTCTCCACCAGCTTCCCCTATGTGAAGTGCTGCTCTCTCATGCCACAGGATTGCAGCAGGAGCATCCATAACAGACTATACGCAGGATAGAGTCCTGATGTGGTACCTGTGTATTATCACCTCTGTGAGGGTTGCAACAGAGGCTGTGTTCATTCCACATGTCCCAAGTCCCATAGGAAGGCTTACAAGACAGCATATATCTACCTATGCATGTCACCCACCAACACATGCTTCAGCCCTCTCTGTAGAAAGGGGTCCACTCTGCTAGCCTCCTAGAGCTAATATATTTCAGAAGTTTGGCCTTAATCCTATAATGTCCAGAGGGTCCTCCCTGCCCACCGTTTCCAACCTTGTCCTGCTCCTCTATAGCTATTCTCTTCCAGCAGTTGATCCCACACTGTGACATCCCTATGATAAAGGGTCTCTTTTCTTTCAGCTGATGCAGTCCTTGAAACAACCCCAGGATCAAGTGAGGTAAGAGAATGTGGTGGCTATTTTCCTCTGTCCCAAGAAGTCACATTTCTCCAGCTCACAAAGGTCTGAGCCAGTGAGTCACAAACAGGGTGCCACGAGATCCTTCCAAGGGTGCAGAAGGGTGCCGCGCAATGTTAGCACTGCCCAGTGTGCAAACACGATTCACCATATAAACTCAGAGATTTCACAAAGAAACCTATCCCTGTGGTCTTTCCAAGTACTCTGCAACAGCAAAATTGCTCTAGTATTTTTCTGTGGTCAAAAAAAAGAATAAAAACTAAGAGCCAGCATGCTCTAGAAGGTACCTTAAGTCTATCAGAGGTTACATGAGTCTGTCCAGGGGTGTTTAAAAGGGTTGAGAACCACTGATGTAGACATACAAGAGGCACACTAACAACTCAATCAAATTCCAACCTGGGGCTTGCAGAGCTCAGTCATCCCAACCTTATAAGATGACAAGGAAAGAAGAATCCAAAATGCGTAGAAAATGTAGAAGGATCTATCAGAAGAGTGCAAGGAGCAGAATCATTGCAAGGGGCTGACCAGAAATGATTTATCTTTGTCACAGGAGAAATGGTCCAGTGGAGGGGGTTCTGGCCAGGCAGCCAAGATCTCTAGATGTGCCAGTCGCTAATTGGGTGACCTTTGCTGAATCTTTTTTGCATCTCAGTTGCACAGTCTGTACAACAGGAAGAACCTCCTTTTTTGTCAGTACTCCAAGTTTGGTGTTGGACAGTTCTGGGCCAATGCTAGCTATTAGTAGGACCCTTGCTGGAAAGAGCGATTACAAAGGCATGGTGTGTTTGAGGTAATCTAGAAAGGAGAACCGCTGAAGGGACTAGGAGACTGTGTGGTTAGATCACCTTAGCAATGGTCACTGATAGTGGACTGTGGTAGGTGTCCCATGCACCTCTAACTTAGTTAGTCTATGAGGTTCAAATCTACCCTACCTTCTGCCTGACTTACCCCTCCCCCTGATCACTGGAGGTACTCGGAGCTCTAGCACCCACACGGATTCCAAACCAGAATATGTTAATTTTTTTTCAGGCTCCAGAGGGAACAAAGAGTGACATTGTCTACGCAAATGTGACTACAAAGCCCAGAAACTCTCTACATCAATCTCTGACACTCAGCTCTGCCCAGCCTGAGCACTGCCTTGAAACTGTGGCATACACCCATGTGGTATGGACTTCTCTTGCACTGGAGGTTGGCTGTGAATGCTTCAGGCTCATCAAAGCACCCCAAAGTACCACAGTGGGTTCAGCACCCTCAAGGTCTACAGGGCTTGTGTACCCTGGGTGGTACAGAGCCCTAACAAAGACCAGACCCTGGGTGGTGGCAGCAGTTACCCTAGGCTTGTGGTGGGCTCCAGGAAGGGGGTTGGCCAGACATAGGTGCCCCACGGGGGACACTTGCAGTGTGGTTTTTGGTCAGGTGCAGTGAGGTGGGTGGCCTAGCTTAGTAGCACCCCATTACACCCTACCTTCTGCCTGACTTCAGACTAAACCCCTCCCTCTGATCCCTGGAGGTACTCAGAGCTCTGAGGACCCACACAGAGATTTCAAACCAGAATATGTTGATTTTTTTCAGGCTCCAGAGGAAGCAAAAGGTGACATTTTCTACACAAATGTGACTACAAAGCCCCCAAAATTGGTCAATCAATCTCTCGCACTCAGCTCTTCCCAGCCTGAGCGCTGCCCTGAAAGCGTGGAATACTCCCGTGTGGTAAAGACCCCTGCATTTATTCTTAAAAGGGAGAGAAGTTGGAACATATTCTTTTGATTCCTTATATTGCCTTTAAATCTCACCTCTGAGGTTTCCGTACAGTACTTGCATCCAACATCCAAATCCATTATGGTGCATCGCAGCGGAGGAGGCTTTGAAAATGAAGCCCTGTTTTCATGGGAAATGCAGTGGCTTTGAGAGGGGTTCTAGAAAAGACTCTATGAAAGCTCCTAGAGGTCTAGAAAAGTTTAATCTCCATCGTGTGCATCAGTGTTCATACTGTGCTCTCCAGCCAGCACCTTGGAGGGTCAATTCTGCTTTGCCCTGTGCCCATTCAAAGTTTCTGTACAGCTGGCAAATTTCCTAGGCAGGATGGAAACCTCCCCTGAGTACATGCAAATGCCATACAAATTCTGTGCATATACAACAACTGGCCAACAATGTGCGTAGTTATAAGTGTTCACCTAGTATGCCAAGCTCTCTGACGTGATGTGTCCTCATTTGAGTGACTGGGGTGGACTGCCAGTTCTGAGAGAGGAATTGGGGTTGGGGGGGAACAGGCAATTCTGCACACAGAAGATGGGGAAAGATATGAACGCTCAGTGTGATGCATTGATTATGCCCTGTATGAGCATTCAGGTGACTTGATATACATCCGTATGGGCTCTATGGGAAGTCCAAGACCGTGTCTCACAGGTGCCATTACAGACCTGAGAGACACCCCTAGTTCTGCCCTCCACATGCCCAAGACCGAGATCCTCAGGGGATCTCTGAACATGCACAAAACCAGCCACATGACACGTTTTGGCACATATAGAACAGGAGTGAATGGGCAGGATTTTAACCTAAATCCAGGTTGAGCTACAAAGGTGGTAGAGACACCCTGAAGCAAATAAAGCTACTGGGATATAATGTTACTTGCCACCTCTTCTCTCTGACCAAGGCTGCTCAAATTTTTCAGGCTCTAGAAAGGACCATGGTTTCTTACTCCACACTGAAGTTCCCCATGCTGGAGTTGGAGGTTTATTCTGCCAACATGGATGGGTCTTCCAGATGAGCCCTTTGGACAGGGCCCTTGGAAAGAACAGAGTACTGCCAGATGGAAAGGAAGTAAGTCCCTGTGGACCTCTGTGCTTCTGTCGGAGCATGTTGGACCTTGCTTCTCTTCCCCTGCAGCTGTGTGGGAGGGCTGGGATTCCATATGGGGCCTGAAGGCTTCAGGCGGCTGAGATGAGCTGGTAGTGGGAAAGCCCCTCCAGATTCAACAAATGCTGGCTGGAACCAGATTGAGATAAAAGAAGAGTCTGGCACATCTCGGAAGCATGTGGGGCAACAAGGAGCCCTGTGGAAAGGCAGGCAGATCTCCATCGTTTGATCTCTGGAGTCTATTTTGGTCATGCCTTGTATTTTCTCATGCCAATTAAAGCTTCAAAAAAACATGACCCTCCAGGGATGGTCTCCAAGGTGCATAGACCTGCTCCAGCTTTCTGCACACTGCAGAGGGGAGGGGACCGGACCAGGGTCCCATCAGAGCTAGGCTAACTGACTTCTTTTAGGATGATCTAGTCGCTGTGGGTATCAGAGTGGCTCGGAAACTATGGCAGCACTTAGGACAAGGCCCTCAAGTCAAGGCAGTGGTGTCATGGGGTTGGCATTGGAGGGGGGAAAAGGTGACCCGCAGAAGCAAAAATATAGGAAATTGAGGCAACTGATGCTGGTATGGACTTCTGAGAAAGAAAGTGCCAGGGAGCTCCCAAAGTAAAGCATCATGGACTGGAGAGGAGGATTCAGCAGTCAGGGAGACAAGGCATTGGTGAAAGAAGGCAGAAGGTGGCAGCCCACAATGAGGAGGATCCAGCCATCAAGCTGCTGAACATGGGATGTCCTTAATAGCATGGACCAGGGAAGGATGAGCATTTGCTCAAGGAACGCCCATGCTCAATAGGACTGGCTGGCAGCCTTAGGTGTTCCCAATCACTGCTGTAGCACCACTAAGATCTGGCAAAGTGCAGTGCTTGAACCTCGGGGGTCACCATACAGCCCCTTTATGTGACTACAGTTCTCATCACCATGTACTCTGACATTGCCTTAGTGGAACCACCAGCATCGAAACATCTCTCAGGTTGAACCAGCTGGGCATCTCCTGGGTCTGGTCAGCTGGTTTTCTTGGAAAATGCCAGTCATAGGAAAAGTTTATGAAAAATGTAACTAGTTAAAAGTTAGCAGCCTTTAAAATTAATTGAAGTTAAAACTTAAATATTTCCAGTTTCAACTAGTTAAAAGGTAAGTTAAAAAGGGAGTAACTAGTTAAAAGTTAAGTTGATTTGTAGGCCTGTGCGAGTTGGCAGCGAACCAATCTGGCTTCGGATGGCCGCGATCCGATCTGGAGCTCTGGACCGGGTTTCCGCCTCGATCCGGTCAAAGTGGCACTGAAGCTTCGGAGCCGCCTTGGACATCTAGCCATAGGGTATAAGGGGGATATCAATGAAATATCTATAACTCTGTTGCTTTTTGTCCAGTTTGGATGAAACTTGCAGGGTGGCAGCCTCTGCGGAGAGCGTGAAGCCTGCCAAGTTTTGAGAAGATCGACGCTGGGGTTTGGGGGGAGCTGTACCCCAAATTCTTGAAAGCCAAACTTATGTCATGGCTGCGTGTTACATCACAGCGGGGGTCAAAACTGCAGGGCTCATAGCTCTTACTGAGGCCTCAAAGCCTGCCGAATTCCAAGGAGGTCGGTGCAGGGGTTTAGGGAGAACTGCCCCTCAAGATGTGTACAAGCAAACTGGTTGTACTTGTCATATAGTTTACAGAATAACAGTTTACCAATACCTATGTAATGTTGGATCCTTTTCACCCTCTCCACGTGAAGTACTTTGTAAAAGTCAAAGCGTCACATAGGTACACCAGAATGATAGAATGGAGCTATTCATAGCCTGGTGACAAATGAAAGCTGTTTCCACAGAAAACCTCCATTGTTACAATTTGTATTGCTCAAAAAGTAACAAAAGGGTATGAAATACACCTGGATGAGAAATAATGAAAGTGTCTGAAAGTCAAAATTAGACTGAAATGAGAAAATCAGTTTAAATGAGAAGAATAGCGCTCAGTTGCATAGCAGAAATGGTTTAAACATGCTTCACTGAACTTCAGCAAAAGCTGCTGTAGCCCAGGTAACTCGGGTACCTAATCCCCTTCTCCAACTGAAGGGGATTGCTAGCCGGCAGGTGTGCTGCGAGATGGGAACTGCAGACCGCTCGGTTTCCCTCTGTTCCTATAGATCCGGGCCAGGGCAGTCAGGGGACTTAACTACTTACACATTTATTTACATTAACGTATCACAAAGGAATGGAACGTGGATTTAAACATATGTACAATCTATCAGATATCTAAACCAGTAACATAAACAATACTCTCTGGGTAAATGACATAAAACCTTATACCAGTGCTCTATGTGGCAGAATTGCCACCCTGGGCGCCCTCCTCCACAAGCGTCTCTCTGTGCCAGCCTGAGGGGCTGCTGGAGAATCCCTCAGGGCAGGGATTTCAAC